>JANAVB010003000.1:1486231-1862272 GCA_029216955.1 Iris pallida
TTTCTTTATATTTAATCAATAAAAAACATTTGACAAAATAATCTCTAACCCTCATAAATATACATAAATGAATTTCTCGCAAATATTTGTAGGATGGAAATTTTCATGTAAAAATCTATCATTAATATTATAAAAATAAAAACACAAATAAATTTTATTTCATAAAAAAATAGTAAAATTCAATTTAAGCCAAAATAATGATAAAAAATTCACAAAATCGGGGTTTTACACTAGCTATTAGCCTTAGTCAATTTCAGTAGGTACCCCCGACCGTGGTATTCAGGGGATCCCTTTCCTAGACATGATGCAAGACAATACTGATTTATTTGTACAAACACAATCGTCCACGGTGTCCAGGTCATTCATTCTTGTCATATCATGCTAGCTGTCGTAACAGCGTATCGGGGTGTGTCATGTCCGATTTTACTTGTCAAGAGTGTGCCACGGCAGACCACTATCGTGTTCATGGACATATCAGAATTTACATGGTATAAACATTCACAGAGGGTCGGGAAACATGAGCATAAATGTAGCATTCAATATAATAATAATAATATAATAATAAAAGAGGACAAGGATTATGGAGAGAGCCCTGCAGCTAAGGAGTTCAAGAGTTCATGCGGCTGAGAGGGAACGGGCATATGCAGCTGTGGGGGAGCAAGCTCATGCGGCTAGGAGATGCGCGCGTATGCGGCTGCGGGAGACCAACGCCATACGGCTAAGTGATGCACGCATATGTGGCTGCGGGGGAGCAACGCCATGCGGCTAAGTCAAGCCAAGGCCTATGCGGCAATGGGACAACAAGCATATGCGGCAAGGGGAATGACTTCATGCGGCCAAGAGGGAGAAACAGGTGTATGCGGCTGAAAGGTAATCTTGCATATGCGGCAGGGAGATAAATGGGTTCATGCGGCCAGGAGCCAAGGATAGCTATACGGCTGTGAGAGAACGCGGGCTTATACGGCAAAGAGCGCCTATGCGGCTCAGGAGAGCGGGGCGCATGCGGCTGAAGGGAGCAGAGTTCATGCGGCAATGGAGAAGCAGTGCCATGCTGGTAAGGAATTCAGGAGTTCATGCGGATGGAAGTGCCATGCGGCTGAGAGGCTGCCATGCGGCTAAGGCTGCCATGCGGCCAGAAAGGCTTGTCGCATGAAAAGCCATGCGGCTATGGAACTGTTCTTCTTCTCCGTTTGTCCGAGAAGAAGAGCCATGAAGTCCATGGCTTCCAAGCTCCACTAAACCTTTATCTAAGGTCAGAATCCGGTCTTTTATAGGTCAAAATGAGGCAGAAAGAAATTCTCTACGACATGGAACCATCAAAACTTGAAAATAACAAGGTTAGATAGATCAAAACCCAAGAGATCCGAAAATACAATAAGCTTAGATCTACACAAATTGAACCATGGAAATTAAAAATGCTAAGTACTAAAGTGTCTTAGAATCTCGTGGAGAAGACAATGGAACAATAAAAACTGAGTTCCTTCAAGAAGCAAGCTGCACTTGCCTAAGCCTCATGTTAGGTGGAAGAGTAATGGAGGAAGAAGTAATGAAGAAGAAGTAATGAGGAGAGAGAAGGAGTTGGTGGTTAATAAAGGAAGAGAGTGGGGGTAGGTGGGGTTGGTCCCCATAAAAAACCCAGCCAAGCCGAACCATGCAAACCGAACCGAACCAAGCAATGAAATACCAAGATAAACCATGCAATGAGACATGCCATGAATTAAAATACGTACATGTATACCAAAATACGTAATGCGAACTACGGTCGTTACAAAATGGCTTATTGGTTCTATGTCCAATGATTGGACCATATTTTTTTTTATTATCGTTTACTTTTTTTTTTGGAGTTTTATCGTTATTAATAAAATTTATTTATTGTAAAAAATGGACATATATGAGAAAAAAAAGGGCACAACATTTTTTTTCGTCCTGGGCCTAATAAACTTCAGGACCGACCCTGGAGGGGCGGCTTGGAAGGATGAAAATGTCTTAAAATTATCTTGAAGATGACACTTTTATTGTAACTTTTTTCCGAACTACTAGAATTTTCGTATTTCGTATTACGAGCGGATGTCAACTGAAAGTGTCATTTTCTATATTTTAGTTATAAGTGAAATGGATTGTAACTTCATTGCAAGTGGTTATTCTCTTCCCTACTTTTTTAATCCTCAATTACACTCTCATATTGTCATCCAAACAAAATGTTGAAATTAATATATTTACAAGGGACAAAAAATTATATATCCAAACATATTTTTGAAAGTGATACATTTACATTTTTATTGAAAGTGCACTGCATTAAACATGCTGAAAGTAACACTTTCACACATTCGAAAAGTTACAAGAATCCAAACAGCCCTATGGACAACACACAAAGTGAAAAAAAATCCTCAATTACACTCTCATATTGTCATCCAAACAAAATGTTGAAATTGATATATTTACAAGGGACAAAAATTATATATCCAAACATATTTTTGAAAGTGATACATTTACATTTTTATTGAAAGTGCACTGCATTAAACATGCTGAAAGTAACACTTTCACACATTCGAAAAGTTACAAGAATCCAAACAGCCCTATGGACAACACATAAAGTGAAAAAAAATTACCAAGGACAACACACAAAGGGAAGGGGCTATCACATTTTTTTAAAAGAAATATTTTAGCAGAAATTAGCATATGCCTTACTATTTTTAAAACTAAGACATATCATTGTACGTATCAGTTAAAAAACTAAGATATAGTCCCACTATTTTAACGGTAATTTTGACTGCTTTGTACAAATCGAGGGTATGTCTTAGTTTTATATTGGAATTATCTGTTAGTTTTCGTATTTTGAATGAGGACATCTGCTAAAATATTTTTTTTTATCCAAAATATCCTTGAAAAAAATGTTAGGAAGGCTATCACAGTTTTTCTATGTGTTAGGACTTCTAGGATTCTGACATGAATATGTGCGTTAGGACTGATAGAATCCTGACAATCCTATAGGACTGCTAGTAGGGGTGCAACTCGGACGGGCTAAATTCGAGTCCGATCGGGTAAACGTGTTAATTGGGTGGTTGTTTAGGGTTAAAAATACTCAGGTTCGGGTTAACATATTTGAACCCGATCAAAAATCATATTGGGCTCGGGTTCATGTTTTAGATTATATATATATATATATATATATATTCCCTATATATATATATATATATATATATATATATATATATAGGGAATATATATATATATATATATATATATATATATATATATATATATATATATATATATATATATATATATATAGGGAGCGGGTCAAAAGTCCCCCTTAGAAAATCCCCTAAAAACTCCCTCACTCTCATCCGTAATATTAATGTTAATATTAATGTTAATGTTAATATTAATATTAATGTTAATATTAATATTTATTTTATTTTTAAATTAATGTTAATGTTAATATTAATGTTAATGTTAATGTTAATATTAATTTTAATGTTAAGTTTAATGTTAATTTTAGTATTTAATGTTAATATTAACATTAATATTACGGATGAGAGTGAGAGGTTTTTTAGGAGATTTTCTAAGGGGGGCTTTTGATCCGCTTCCATATATATATAATATATATATTTAATATTAATTTTAATGTTAAGTTTAATGTTAATTTTAGTATTTAATGTTAATATTAACATTAATATTACGGATGAGAGTGAGAGGTTTTTTAGGAGATTTTCTAAGAGGGGCTTTTGATCCGCTTCCATATATATATATATATATATATATATATATATATATATATATATATATATATATATATGGTTTCATAATTCTTAAATAAAAATTTTAATTCCTAAATTTCTCCACCCAAACTCTTAACGCTTTAGTCTCAATCTCATTTCAGTTTATATTTTGTAATGATCGATACTTGATTGCTATTTGATTATGTATTTACTATTACTTTTGTTTAAAATTATATTAAATATTATATTAGAGCCTAATAAACCAGATAGACCTGACCCAACCCGAGTCCAACCAGATCCTTCGGACTTGATCTTGGGCTTCATATGTTCAACCCGAGGTCGGGTCGTACTTGGGCTCGAGCAAGGCATATGATTCATCAGATTGGGCTTGAATTGACCTTAAGTCCGATCCAATCCGCCCGAGTTGCACCCCTAACTGTTAGAATCCTGACAGTTCTAAGACCAAAAAAGTTGTATATTTTGATTCTGACATGTGTGTTATGACGACTATGATTCTGATAGGACAGGTAGAATCGTGTCATTCTTAATATAAAAAAAAATTGTGTTTTAGGACTGACAGTACTAACTGCAGCCCCTAATCCAATTTATAGAAACAAATTATGGCATCCTCCTTTAATTCATGCAATATGGGACTAAAATGAGTTGTATACTAATAGTTAAATAACAATTACAGTATTACAAATCAACAGTTTTAAGCACCCTTTGAGAGATAAATGTGCAAGGAGCTGAAATGCACTTGCTTCGACAATGGAGGCGCGAGTACATTGAACTATGTACTTGATGGAAGAAACAAGGGATACATTATAGGGATATTTAGTAATAGGATGTCATATAATAGTTAAAATTAGAATTTGAATTTTAAAAATAATCGATATTAGAATTTGTCTCTAAATCACTGTTTATTTGTATGTATGAACAGTGATTTGGAAATTCACTCTAACACCGATCTTTTTTTATATTCAAATCATAATATACACTATTATACGAAACTCTATTACTAAATAACTTTTTTTAAGAAAATTCTGGCAAATACGTCTCCGTTCACAAGTTTCATGGAAAGGATGAGCAAAACATTCCTAGAGAGCGCAATATTTGCTTTCCAAAACAAAGTCGTCACGTACTTCTTGGGATGGGGTATTATATATTACTAGTATTTATGCACGTGCATTGTACATTTTTTAATTATTTTGTAGTTAACTTTATATGTACTTGAAAAGAGCAAAAAATACTTAAAGAATAAACTAATACATTTAAATATCAAAAGACATATCTTGTACTGGAAATTGCTGAGAAACCCAATTTCGGGGTTGGTTTTTATGAAAAACCCACCCGCAGGATGGCTTTTATGAAATGCCCAGAATTATATATTTTCACGTTAAGTATTCCAAGATTCCCTTTAGATGCTCTTAGGGGTGCAACTCGGGCGGGTTGGATCGGGTTTGAGGTCAACCCGAGCCCAACCCGATAGATCATAAGCCTAGCCCAAGCCCAAGCCCGACCCGACTTCGGGTTCAACATATGAAGCCCAAGACCAAGCCCGGACGATCGGGTTAGACTCGGGTTGGGTCGGGTCCATTGGGTTTATCGGACTCTAATATGATATTTGAAATAATTTTAAACAAGAGTAATATTAAATGCATAATCAAATAGCAATCAAGCCTCAGTCATTACAAAATAAAACTGAAATGAGATTTAGGACAAGGAATTGAAGAGTTCGGGTGAAAAAAATTATAGTTTAAACTTTTTATTTAAGTAGTATGAATATATATATATATATATATATATATATATATATATATATATATATATATATATATATATATATATATAAATTATATGTATGTCGGGTTTCGGGTTCTTCGGGTTACCCAACACATGAACCCAAGCCCAACCCGATTTTTGATCGGGTTCAAATATTTTAACCCGAGCCCAAGCCCGAACCCGAATATCTTCAACCCAAACCCAACCCATTAACGGGTTTACCCGGTCGGGTTCGGGTTTAGCCCGCCCGAGTTGCACCCCTAGATGCTCTGTATTTACAAAATTAATACCATAACTACCCCTCCGCACAAACTTAGATTTGGATTGCGATTCTCGTCGTCTTCTTCTTCTTCTTCACGAGAGATCTGAATTCCATTGTTCTCATCTTCAGCAGAGATCGCAAAGATCTTTCGTAGTGCACCATATTTTTTTCAGTCGAACTCCGATCATCGCTCTTCTTCTTCTTCTTCTTCTTCTTCTTCTTCTTCTCCGACAATTAGGTCAATTATGGAGAGAAGATCTTCTTCTTCTTTTCCATAAAAGTTAGCATCGTTTTGAAAGAAGAACGAAAACTCTTGAATCTTTATTCTTGTCAAATTTCTTTCCACAAAACAAAAAAATAAAAAAAAGGTTTCTGTCAACTGTTCTCCGTCGATATCACACGAAGAATAGTCATTCTCCTGCATTTTAACAAGGAGAATGTCATTCTCCGTGTAAATTAACACGGAGAATGGCATTCTCCGTGTTGAATGCCATTCTCCGTGTTACTAACACGGAGAATGGCATTCTCCGTGTTTCTAACACGGAGAATGGCCATTCTCCTGTGTTTTAACATTTGAATGACCATTCTCCGTGTCATTTAACACGGAGAATGCCATTCTCCGTGTAATTTAGCACGGAGAATGGCCATTCTCCGTGTAATTTAGTACGGAGAATGGACGTTTTAACACTGGAAATAACCATTCTTCGTGTAAATTGTCACGACCCGTTCCCGAATAATCGGACACGAGTCGGACACGTCCGGCCTTCGTCGTTAGACACGACGAAGTAAGCTGTGCCAAGCTAGGGAAATCTAACCAGATAAACATAAATGTGCACAGTCACAACATCTATACACGATCCTAGAAAGATCACCATAATCCACAAATCCATATAACATAAATGTACTAGTCATCAGGAATGAAATGTACTATGTACTCTAAAATAATATCTAGGAGTAAGGCTAAATAGTCTAAACCTGAAGCCTCTAGCTAAATCATGTCTCCATCCTGCTCAGCTAAAATCCTAGGCTCTGGCCCAAAAGGTAGAATGATATCCTGCAAGTATACTTGCAACATATCATGTCAGGAGCGGAGCAAAGTACAATTCTACGAAATAAACAAGAACATCATGATATAGAAATGAGTACAGGAAAACATGAACTATAAAGTACAAGAAAGAACATAAAAGTACAGGCATAAGTACAGAAAATAAAGTACAGAAAATGTAAAGTACATGAATGTAACTATGAACCAGAAGTACAAGACATGACAAGTGCACCATGTTTGAAATACAACTAGCTCATATGACTGGCTGGGGGTAAGCATATGAAAGCACATGAAAGTACATGAATGGTACGGCTTAGGGCCCGCGTGCACGGTGCGGGGCCTAAGCTATCTACATGAATATAGTAACCGGGTATGGTCACATGGCTAGTGTATTTCCCCAACCGACACAAGTAAGTACAAGAACAGGAATACATGGGTACAAGATATCGTGTCATGACGTGTCACAAGAAAAGTACAAGATATGTAAATGTACAAGACCGTAGAAAAGTACTTGCTTGCTCCGGGAAATCAAGGGTAGGAAGATGATCGGTAAGTCCACCTGAATCAATTGGTTTTAAAAATCTAGGTGAGCAACTAACTATCATTTAAGTACCATTAACAAATTGACTAATGGATTGAGTATTTCTTATTTATTTAATTATACAATTTTATCAGTTACTATCCAAATAACTATTTAAACATTATATTTTTTTTTAAGAAGGAACCCTTTGAATTATTATGCTATAGTTTACTGTAGGTAGTCATACTATTGATTGTACAGTACCAGCAACCAACCTATACTCTAGAGTCAACCAATCATGAAATCAATTGGTTAAAATGGACAATCCAACCTGGCCCATTTCTACTTTCCAGATAACCTATTGGAACCAACTCCTACAGCAACTTATCCCAATACTCAGCAGTTCAAAATGGACCAATGTCCCAATCGTCAAATAAGTCCAACGGTAGGCTTCCTAGCAACACACCCACCATACTTCTTCTTCCCAGCTGTAAAAGAAGTTTCATTGCTACTGCTTCTAGTACCGAAGACTCAACAAGGACTCAGAAGTTCAGGAGACCAAGAATAAGAATGAATTTAAACACAGAAATTGTTATTCTCAAAATCAAACTGCTGAACCAAACACACACCAAAATCGAGCTAAACACACCTGAACTGAACTCCCAACGTTTACCAAGAACTCATGAAAAAATCAGTAGAACACAACACAATCAAATCCACAAAATTCCATCAGAAGTTATATACAAAAGAAATATAGAATTAAATTGATAACTCTCAAAACGATTTCCACGCATAGGAGTTGTTCTGCATAACTGCTATCCCTGCTCCTAGACTCCAGTCCATACCAAGTTCTCGACTCCATTATTGAATCCTATTGCATTGGACATGAGAACCGCTGGACACAAATCCATACCAACGCAACACACTGGACAACCACGACCTCATGTCAAAGACAAGCCCGACACGAACAGAGAGCTTCCCGATCCCAACTGTAAACCTGTCCAACCCCTCCCATTAAACCTAGACACCAATATGAATTATACGATATTAAGATCGGGAAGAGAAATACCTGAGAAGAAGAACGATTCAAACTAGGACGAAAATGCGGCTCCAATCAAATTAAGTGCGGCCCTTCGTTCCTGGATGTGTCTCGAGCTTGATTCAAATTTGTTCTTCTGAATTTTGACTCGATCATCAAACTTCCTGTTTGAATTCCCACCGAACGCAACCGGTCATTAAGGAATTTCAACCCAATCCAGACCAAACAAAAATCTCAATTCACCAGTGTCTCTCTACTGAGAACATTGGTTACGAATACTCCTATGAGGCACTCGATTCAGACACAATGGTTACGAATACTCCTATGAGGCACTCGATTGAGATCTGGTGCTCAAAATTAGAAACAAGATTTTTAGAGTTCAATAGGAATCCAAGAATGATCAAACATTAGAAACAAATTAAAAATAGGATTTAGAGAACAAACTTCCTCCTGGTTGACCCCTTTCGATCGATTGATGATCAAGAATTCGATCACCTAACCATTTCTTGATCACGATTGTCGACAGGAATTAAAGAACACTTGATTGACCTTAGATCGATCAACCGATTGATATTGATGAAATAAAAGCAAATTTGAAGGAAGAAACACTCACCTATCGACGACAATTGAGGATGGAGAGCAGTCACGTCTGGAGGAGGTCGTCGGAGAAGACGACCTACGTCACAGTCGTCGGGAAGGACGAATGTTGCCGAGAGTCGATTATCTTGGTGTTGCCGATGCAGGGAAATCCAGATCCGCTGGGGTGATGACCGGAGAGAGGAATGTTGTCGCTGTCGTGCGTCAAGGAATGTGCACAGTCGTGCCGTCGGAAGAATCGATCACCGCCGTCCTCCGCGGAGTCGTCGAGAAACAGGAACACCGTCGCTGCTGGTCGTGCACAACTGAGGAGAGTCTCTGGTGGTGGTGGCGCTGCCTTCAATCATCGGGGAAACAGATGCTCATCGTTGATGCTCGCCGTCTCTGGAAGTGTGCCGTCGGGAACAGTCACCTAGGCGTCGGTCGCCGTCGCTGGAGAACCCGCCGGAGTGATTTAGGGTTAGGGTTAGCAGCTCTCGAGAAATTTTAGGGAAAAGACAGAGCTCACGAAATTTCAGAGAGAGTGAGAGGAGAATACACTCTCTCTCCTCCACAATCAGACTTTAAACGAAAGAATGTGTATTATGCACAACCCCCCCTCCCGCTCCGTAGACATTTTATAGAAGTCCTTTTTGTTAAGGAAAGTTTCAGAAAAACCCCTCTTCTTTTCATAATTCCAGAAATTGGTTTTAAAAATCATTTAGGAGTCACATGGTGGCCCCAAAGTTTGTTATAACAAACTTTCAAAATTTAAAAGAATAAATTCTGCCTAACTAATTTCCCTCCAAAAATATCAATCACCATATTTAATATTTTAAAATTCAAAAACTTACTATTTGAAAATCAATTAAACAATTAATCGTTAATCAGAAAATAAATTTAGGATTTTAAAAATACTGGAAAAGTAGAGTGACAACTCTTCCCTCATAAAATAATTTCGTCCTCGAAATTCAAAGGTGCAACAATATAATTTAAGAATATAATTTCAATTGAGACAAAAGTTGAAAACGATAATTTAAATTGAGATGTGAAATAAAGTCAATTCTAGTCATGGTTAGAAAATAGTTTATTTGGTCACGATCAAACGCGATTTCAAATATCAGGTAAGATCAATAGGTATAGAGTATAAAATATAGGCACGATCAGGATTTCTAGTTATGATCAGATGTGGAACTTGAATGACGAAATCAATGGTAAGATGACATGAATGATAATGATCAAATTTGGTTAGGCACGAAGTGAAACATGGTATAATTAAGATCAAGTACGATAATTTCATACAGGAAGTTTGAAATAACACGATCTATCCATGATCAAGATTTTTAGATAAGCACGATATGACATGAATTTTACTTGCAACTAAAAACATGAAGTGTAATGATTTTTAATTACAACTTATAGGAGCAAAATCATGAAGACACAACTATTAAGTATGATAAAAAAAGTCGATAGTTTAACACAAGTGGACTAGGCCATGATAGGAAAATCATGGTCAAATAGACATGATTTAAGATCGAAGTTTAGACAAGACACAAACGAAGTATGGAATCAAAATCTGGAAATGTATAATTTTGTGGAAATCAATGATCTAACGATAAAATGCTAGAAGGGAAACTAGCAAGGGCTGATTGAGGAAACGTACGAAATACTCAGGAGATACAGTATCAAATCAGGATAAACGTGCAAGGATATGTGATTCTCGAAAACAAATAATTATATGAAAATAGAATATAGTTTCCATGATATCCAAGAACATATAGGTATTTGAAATCACTTTGCTTAGAATCCCTACCCCGCCAGTATATATCTGACTGCAGTGGACATTCGGCTCCGTGACTCAAATAATAATATGTCACCAAATATTCTGTCAACCTTATCCATTTTCCAACAATCATTGTCGAAACCACCCAAGATATCAAAGGTATGAAAAATAAGATAAAGTCTCAATAATACTCGAAAACCTATGAATGTCTGAAATCACTTCAACTTAGAGTTCCTGCCTCGCCAGTGCGCTGCTGGCTGCAGTGAACCTTTAGTCTCCGTAATCTAGGTAATGGCTGCAGCGCGCAACTGCCATACTCTAGTAGATCATCGAATAGTCTCTCAACCTTATCCATGGGATTTTAGAATTTTCAAGGATGAAGGAATCCAAAATGAGTTTCAATAATCTAAGTCGCGATAATGATGAGATTATCTGACTGTTGGAATATAAGGGTTTATTTGGTACTAAGAAGCAACAAGGGATCCAATCAAAGAATAGTGAGTACAAAAGGGCAATCAGGGAGATTTAAAATCTCAAAAGAAATCCGAGATAGTAGCAAGATCCCGTATATAAAACATTATCCCGAATGGATAACAGTCTCAAAGAATGAACAGAAGTAAGGCATCAGATAAAAGACAAGGTCTCAAAATAAGGAATAAAATCTCGAAAATAAGGTTCAACAACATTTTAATAACAACGAAATCTCGAACAAAATCTCGAAGGGAAAACAATCTCCAATAGGATACAAGGTCTCAATTAGAGAACCAATATCAACAAAGTCGTGATTAGGAAATAAAATCTCGAATAGGAAATCTGACGAGGAACAAGGTATCAAATATGGAACACGGTCTTAACGAGTCACGAGTAGGAACTGGAGTTTCAAAGTCTAAAAATTTTTGAATATGAGACAAAATTGCGAACAAAACAAGGTCTCGAAATAGGAAACATGATCTCAAAATCTCCAATGGAATCAAGTTACGAATAGAAAAAGAGAATCAATAGGTGAATAGGAAATAAGTATCCATGAAACGAGCGATATCTCACATAGGGAACAAGATCGAAACAAAGTTGTGGACAGAACAATCTCTCAATAGGAAACAAGCCATGAATAGGAAACAAATCTTCAAAACCTTCAAAGGAATCCTCAATAATGTTCTAAATAGGATGAAGCTCAAACAAGGTTTTGAATGAGGAACAAGGTTTTGAAATAAAATCTCGAGTAGGAATTAAAATCTCAAATAACACGAAGTTTGACGAGGGAACAAATTTCTAATTATGTGCCAACACTGGGAAGCAAAATCATGAAATATGCAAACTGTATCGAATTGTGGATTTCAAATAATTATCGAATTATGGATCTAAAACAAGTTTACCGATTAGAAAACAATATCTCGAAGTGAACTTCGAATATCAACCAAGATTTTTAAAATAGACAACAAGAAGTTTTAAGAAATGAGCTAGATGCTAAGAGGAATTTTAAGGAAAGACTGGATTGCGAATCAATATACATGGTTTTCTCCAACCATGCAAAAGAATCTTCTGTCTTCAATCTGTCTTCAGTATTCCTCACCAGACTCCATTGCTCCTAAGGCTTCGTCAGAGTCTTACTAATGGCATACTTCTTCAGTCGAATGCTCCTCTGGACAAAAGGAAGATGACATAGACTATGCCGTTTATTCAAAAGAGCCATCACAGCTTATGAAAGAGCAGGTTCAATCTTCTTCACTGTCCTGACGTAGACTGGTTCCTGCGGTAGTACTCCATGTGATCGCTGAAACTGGAGAGGCGGGTCCTTCTTCTGTGATACTGGTGCTCCTCGTGCTTGTCCTTGGGCAGTGTGATCAGCGGTCTCCAGCAGTCCTTGACTTGGTGGGCAGGCGATCAGCAGAATAAATATAGCCTCCGTCCATTGTGGCACTCTTCGTAGTGGTGTCCTGAGCTGCGACAGAAAATACAAATGATAGCCGGCTGAATCTGAATCTCCTGCTGGGCTGAAGAAGCGTGGTATGAGTGTGGCGATGCTTTGTTGATCCATAGTAGTTGATATCTTCATCATAAGTCTTCATGTCTCTCCTGGGCTTCAGCTTTCCGTTTTGTTCTATTGCCTGTGCTACATTCTGGATCAGAGGAGTTGAATCCTCAGAGACTTGGATGATCTTCAGTGGCGGCTCCAGGTTCTCGATCTGCTCCTCGGTGCAAGATATGCGCTCGACGTCGAAAAAGTCCAAGGTCTGAGAGTCTGGAAGTCAGAAGTCCTTCTTGGCTCGGAGTGTGTATCCACGAATCTGGCTTGAGAAAAGGATGGCCTGCTCCCTCTGGGTGTCAAGGAACTCTTGAAACATCTCCGTCAACTGCGTACTAACCATGGGGATAGTAGAGCGATAGAAAGTAGTGGAGGCCAAACCCTCAAGTGTAGGTGGGTCAACCGTTCCGGTATTGCGTGTTTTGAACTATATGAAAAACAGAAAACTGTTAAGATATCCTAAACCTAAAAACAACAAGTGTTTATAAAATATCAATATACCCGATGTACCCGATTTCCTATGCTGTGATCAAGTTTTCCTAGTTTAATTAAGTTCCCTAATAGTACGCTAAGACCTAGGTACCATTAGGATAGACCTGCATGGGCCGCCACTAAAAACATGTCATGACCCGCTCCCGAATAATCGGACACGAGTCGGACACGCCCAGCTTTCGTCGTTAGACATGACGAAGTTAGCAGTACCAAGCTAGGGAAATCTAACCAGATAAACATAAATGTGCACAATCACAGCATCTATACACGATCCCAGAAAGATCACCATAATCCATAAATCTATATATCATAAATGTACTAGTCATCAGGAATGAAATGTACTATGAACTCTAAAACAATATCTAGGAGTAAGGCTAAATAGTCTAAACCTGAAGCCTCTAGCTAAATCATGTCTCCATCCTGTCCAGCTAAAATCCCAGGCTCTGGCCCATAAGGTAGAATGATATCCTGCAAGTATACCTGCAACATATCCAGTCAGAAGCGGAGCAAAGTACAGTTCTAGGTAATGAACAAGAACATCATGATATGGAAATGAGTACAGGAGAACATGAACTATAAAGTACAAGAAAGAACATAAAAGTACATGAATAAGTACAGGAAATAAAGTACAGGAAATGTAAAGTACAGGAATGTAACTATGAACCAGAAGTACAAGGCATGACAAGTGCACCATGTTTGAAATACAACTAGCTCATGTGACCGGCTGGGGGTAAGCACATGAAAGCACATGAAAGTACATGAATGGTACGGCTTAGGGCCCGCGTGCATGGTACGGGGCCTAAGCTATCTACAAGAATATAGTAACCGGGGTTTGGTCATATGGCTAGTATATTTTCCCACCCGACACAAGTAAGTACAATAACAGGAATACAAGAGTACATGGGTACAAGATATCGTGTCATGACGTGTCACAAGAAAAGTACAAGATATGTAAATGTACAAGACCGTAGAAAAGTACTTGCCTTGTTCCGGGAAATCAAGGGTAGGAAGATGATCGGTAAGTCCACCTGAATCAATTGGTTTTAAAAATCTATGTGAGCAACTAACTATCATTTAAGTACCATTAACAAATTGACTAATGGATTGAGTATTTCTTATTTATTTAATTATACAATTTTATCAGTTACTATCCAAATAACTACTATTTAAACATTATATATATATTTTAAGAAGGAACCCTTTGAATTATTATGCTACAGTTTACTGTAGGTAGTCATACTATTGATTGTACAGTACCAACAACCAACCTATACTCTAGAGTCAACCAATCATGAAATCAATTGGTTAAAATGGTCAATCGAACCAGGCCCATTTCTACTTTCCAGATAACTATTAGACCCAACTCCTACAGCAACTTATCCTAATACTCAGCAGTTCAAAATGGATCAATGTCCCAATCGTCAACTAAGTCCAACGATAGGCTTCCTAGCAACACACACCCACCACACTTCTTCTTTCCAGCTGTAAAAGAAGTTTCATTGCTACTGCTTCAAGTATCGAAGACTCGACAAGGACTCAGAAATTCAGGAGACCAAGAATAAGAATAAATTTAAACACAGAAAGTTGTTGTTCTCAAAACTCAAACTGCAGAACCAAACACACACCAAAATTGAGCTAAACACACCTGAACTGAACTCCTAATGTTTACCAAGAACTCATGAAAAAATCAGTAGAACACAACACAATCAAATCCGCAAAATTCCATCAGAAGTTATATACAAAAGAAATACCGAATTAAATTGATAACTCTCAAAACGATTTCTATACATAGGAGTTGTTCTGCATAACTGCTATCCCTGCTCCTAGACTCCAGTCCATACCAAGTTCTCGACCCCATCATTGAATCCCCATTGCATTGGACATGAGAACCACTGGACACGAATCCATACCAATGCAACACACTGGACAACAACGACCTCAGGTCAAAGACAAGCCCGACACGAACGGATAGCTTTCCGATCCCAACTGTAAACCTGTCAAACCCCTCCCATTAAACCTAGACACCAATATCAATTATACGATATTAAGATTGGGAAGAGAAATACCTGAGAAGAAGAAGGATTCAAACTGGAACGAAAATGCGGCTCCAATCAAATTATGTGCGGCCCTTCGTTCCTGGATGCGTCTCAAGCTTGATTCAAATTTGTTCTTCTGAATTTCGACTCGATCATCAAACTTCCTGTTCGAATTCCCACCGAACGCAACCTGTCATTAAAGAATTTCAACCCAATCCAGACCAAACAAAAATCTCAATTCACGAGTGTCTCTTTACTGAGAACATTAATCCTTATGAAGACTAAGAAAAGGAGATCCGAGCCATACCTGTCAGTTAGAACCGGAGACAGAGTTGAAGGTCCAAATATGCTGAGATGAGATCCCCACGAGTCCGATTCAGACACAATGGTTACGAATACTCTTCTGAGGCACTCGATTGAGCACTTAGTGCTCAACAGAAACAAGATTTTTAGAGTTCAATAGGAATCCAAGAATGATCAAACATTAGAAACAAATTAAAAATAGGATTTAGAGAACAAACTTCCTCCTGGTCGACCCCTTTCGATCGATTGATGATCAAGAATTCGATCACCTAACCATTTCTTGATCACGATCGTCGACAGGAATTAAAAAATGCTTGATTGACCTTAGATCGATCAACCGATTGATACTGATGAAATAGAAGCAAATTCGAAGGAAGGAACACTCACCGATCGACGACAATCGAGGATGGAGAGCAGTCACGTCTGGAGGAGGTCGTCGGAGAAGACGACCTACGTCGCAGTCGTCGGGAAGAATGAACGTTGTCGAGAGTCGATTGTCTTGGTGTTGCCGACGCAGGGAAATCCAGATCTGCTGGGATGATGACCGGAGAGAGGAATGTCGTCGCTGTCGTGCGTCAAGGAATGTGCACAGTCGTGCCGCCGTAAGAATCGATCACCGCCGTCCTCCGCGGAGTCTTCGAGAAACAGGAACACCGTCGCTGCTGGCCGTGCACTGCTGAGGAGGGTCTCTGGTGGTGATGGCACTGCCTTCAATCATCGGGGAAATAGATGCTCATCGTTGATGCTCGCCGTCGCTGGAAGTGTGCCGTCGGGAACAGTATCCTAGGCGTCGGTCGCCGTTGCTAGAGAACCCGTCGGAGTGATTTAGGGTTAGGGTTAGCAGCTCTGGAGAAATTTTGGGGAAAAGACAGAGCTCACGAAATTTCAGAGAGAGTGAGAGGAGAATACACTCTCTCTCCTCCACAATCAGACTTTAAACGAAAGAATGTGCATTATGCACAAACCCCCCCCGCTCCGTAGACATTTTGAAGAAGTCTTTTTTGTTATGGAAAATTTCAGAAAAACCCCTCTCCTTTTCATAATTTCAGAAATTGGTTTTAAAAATCAGTTAGGAGTCACATAGTGGCCCCAAAGTTTGTTATAACAAACTTTCAAAATTTAAAAGAATAAATTCTGCCTAACTAATTTCCCTAAATATCAATCACCATATTTAATATTTTAAAAATCAAAAACTTACTATTTGAAAATCAATTAAATAATTAATCGTTAATCAGAAAATAAATTTAGGATTTTGAAAATACTGGAAAAGTAGAGTGACAAATCTCTCCCTTAAAATAATTTCGTCCTCGAAATTCAAAGGTGCAACAATATAATTTAAGAATATAATTTCAATTGAGACAAAAGTTGAAAACGACAATTTAAATTGAGATGTGAAATAATGTCAATTCTAGTCATGGTTAGAAAATAGTTTATTTGGTCACGATCAAACGAGATTTCAAATATCAGGTAAGATCAATAGGTACAGAGTATAAAATATAGGCACGATCAGGATTTCTAGTTATGACCAGAGGTGGAACATGAATGACTTATCATGACGAAATCAACGGTAAGATGACATGATCGATAATGATCAAATTTGGTTAGGTACGAAGTAAAGCAGGGTATAATTAAGATAAAGTACGATAATTTTATACAGGAAGTTTGAAATAACACGATCTATCCATGATCAAGATTTTTAGATAAGCACGGTATGACATGAATTTTATTTGCAACTAAAAACATGAAGTGGAATGAATTTTAATTACAACTTAGAGGAGCAAAATCATGAAGACACAACTATTAAGTATGATAAAAAAATCGATAGTTTAACACAAGTGGACTAGGCCAAGATAGGAAAATCATGGTCAAATAGACATGATTTAAGATCGAAGTTTAGACAAGACACAAACGAAGTATGGAATCAAAATCTGGCAATGTATAATTTTGAGGAAATCAATGATCTAACGATAAAATGCTGGAAGGGAAACTAGCAAGCGCTGATTAAGGAAACGTACGAAATACTCAGAAGATATAGTATCAAATCAGGATAAACGTGCAATGATTTGTGATTCTCGAAAACCAATAATTATATGAAAATGGAATATAGTTTCCATGATATCCAAGAACATATAGGTATTTGAAATCACTTTGCTTAGAATCCCTACCCCGCCAGTATATATCTGACTGCAGTGGACTTTCGGCTCCGTGACTCAAATAACAATATGTCACCGAATATTCTGTCAACCTTATCCATTTTCCAACAATCATTGTCGAAACCACCCAAGATATCAAAGGTATGAAAAATAAGATAAAGTCTCAATAATACTCGAAAACCTATGAATGTCTGAAATCACTTCAACTTAGAGTTCCTGCCTCGCCAATGCGCTGCTGGCTGCAGTGAACCTTCAGTCTCCGTAATCTAGGTAATGGCTGCAGCGCGCAACTGCCATACTCTAGTAGATCATCAAATATTCTCTCAACCTTATCCATGGGAATTTAAGATTTTCAAGGATGAAGGAATCCAAAATGAGTTTCAATAATCTAAGTCGCGATAATGATGAGATTATCTGACTGTTGGAATACAAGGGTTTATTTGGTACTAAGAAGCAACAAGGGATCCAATCAAAGAGTAGTGAGTACAAAAGGGCAATCAGGGAGATTTAAAATCTCAAAAGAAATCCAAGATGTAGTAAGATCCCGTATATGGAACGTTATCCCGAATGGATAATAGTCTCAAAGAATGAACAAAAGTAAGGCATCAGATAAAAGACAAGGTCTCAAAAAAAGGAATAAAATCTCGGAAACAAGGTTCAACAATATTTTGATAACAACAAAATCTCGAACAAAATCTCAAAAGAAAAATAATATCCAATAGGATACAAGGTCTCAATTAGAGAACTAATATCAACAAAGTCGTGATTAGGAAATAAAATCTCGAATAAGAAATCTTGACGAGGAACAAGGTATCGAATAGGGAACACGGTCTTAACGAGTCGCGAGTAGGAACTGGAGTTTCAAAGTCTGAAAAATCTTGAATATGAGACAAAATTGCGAACAAAACAAGGTCTCAAAATAGGAAACAGGATCTCAAAATCTCGAATGGAATCAAGTTACGAATAGAAAAAGAGAATCAATGGGTGAATAGGAAAAAAAGTATCCATAAAACAAGCGATATCTCACATAGGGAACAAGATCGAAACAAAGTTGTGGACAGAACAATTTCTCAATAGGAAACAAGCCATGAATAGGAAATAAATCTTCAAAACCTTCAAAGGAATCCTCAATAATGTCCTAAATAGGATGAAGCTCAAACAAGGTTTCGAATGAGGAATAAGGTTTTAAAATAAAATCTCGAGTAGGAATTAAAATCTCAAATAACACGAAGTTTGACGAGGGAACAAATTTCTAATTATGTGCCAACACTGGGAAGCAAAATCATGAAATATGCAAACAGTATCGAATAGTGGATTTCAAATAATTATCGAATTGTGGATCTGAAACAAGTTTACCGATTAGAAAATAATATCTCGAAGTGAACTTCGAATATCAACCAAGATTTTTAAAATAGACAACAAGATGTTTCAAGAAATGAGCTAGATGCTAAGAGGAATTTAAGGAAAGACTGGATTTCGAATCAAGATACATGGTTTTCTCCAACCATGCAAAAGAATCTTCTGTCTTCAATCTGTCTTCAGTATTCCTCCGGGACTGGAATCACTTCAATCTTCTTCACTGTCCTGACGTAGACTGGTTCCTACGGTAGTGCTCCATGTAATCGCTGAAAATGGAGAGACGGGTCCTTCTTCTGTGATACTGGTGCTCCTCGTGCTTGTTCTTGGGCAGTGTGATCAGCGGTCTCCAGCAGTCCTTGACTTGGTGGGCATGCTATCAGCAGAATAAACATAGCCTCCGTCTTTTGCGGCACTCTTCGTAGTGGTGTCCTAAGCTGCGGCAGAAAATACAAATAATAGACGGCTGAATCTGAATCTCCTGATGGGCTGAAGAAGCGTGGTCTGAGTGTGGCAATGCTTTGCTGATCCATAGTAGTTGATATCTTCATATAAGTCTTCATGTCTCTCCTGGGCTTCAGCTTTCCGTCTCGTTCTATTGCCTGTGCTACATTCTGGATCAGAGGAGTTGAATCCTCAAATACTTGGATGATCTTTAGTGCCGGCTCGAGGTTCTCGATCTGCTCCTCGGTACAAGATATGCGCTCGACGTCGAAAAAGTCCAAGGTCTGAGTGTCTGGAAGTCATAAGTCCTTCTTGGCTCGGAGTGTGTATCCACGAATCTGGCTTGAGAAAAGGATGGCCTGCTCCCTCTAGGTGTCAAGGAACTCTTGAAACGTCTCCGTCAACTGCGTACTACCCATGGGGATAGTATAGCGATAGAAAGTAGTGGAGGCTCTGTCACGATCCGCTACCCAAATTGTTAGGCCGGACCGAGTCATGTCCAGCCTATGCTTGAGATAAAGCGTAGTAAGCTGTTCTAAGATAAATAAGATAACCAAAGTGTGCTAACAGTTCTATATGTAATGAAGAGTCATAATTATCCCAAACACAAAAGTCGTCTCATATGTAAGAAAGTTCCAAGTACAAGTCCATAATTTAAAGCTGGATACAGGTCCAGTCACAAAATATATAGTCTAAAACATGACTACTCTCAAAAGTCCAAAGTAAATAGACAACTAGACGAGTTTCCCCGCAGGTACATCCTCGTAAGACAAGGCCTGCTCCTCGGCAGTAACTCCATAATAGGAATCGCAGAACAACTCCTCCTCAGTAAGTATACCTACAACGTTATCCTGTCAGGACGGGAGCAAGTACTGATTCTAGCAAACTAATATACGAAACACGAAATGAACATGAATGTAATAAGCTGGAATTATGGCACATCATAATCTATCATGGCAAGGACACATATGTCATAGAGACAGATGTATATGTAATATTTAAAACTGTAGCAGGTACGTGATCGTCAATAGGTATACAATGTACAGGGGCACATAATGAAATGTACTTTCGTACAAGTGATACGGCGATAGATGTACATACACACAAATCCGCTTTGAGATAAAGCCTACGGCGCAGTAATCATATAAAATAAAACTTTGCTCGGTAAATACATACGGAGAAGGGGGCATGATCACGTACTCTACTAACAGTTTCCCCATAACCCAGATTCTAATCATGTGAGAGATATATAAAGACTGTCCTAAGCATGGTAGGGACTGAAAATAAATACAACATGTGAATATTTGACTTGCTACTCCAAGGATCAGCATTTAATATGGTTGGAATCGCAGTTCATTGTTGTAACAGTATGTAAAGTTTGTAGAAGTACTTGCCTTTAGCAAAGCAAAGCAGCGATAAAAATGCTATAGATGCCTGGTGACTCGTCACTGTAGAAATTACACATAAACTTAGTTTTTATACTAAGTTAAACACTAAGACACTAGTTGTGTGATACGACTTTCTGACTGGGCACTTAGCTAAATGATGACTTTAGCATAGGAGACCAATGTGAGGTGACACAATACTCCAACTAACTTTCTAGGGTCTTTACACTAGTGTAGGGTGAGGTTTAATACGTCTATAACTCAAAACAACACAAAATATTGAAAGTCGTAATTATTCAATAAATAAATCAAACTGTACACTGTGTTCCAACAATTTTTGAGATAGACAAAAAGCTCAAATTTTTTATGAAATAAAGTACCATAATCATCCTTGTTAATTATATAAATTTATACTAATTTTTCTGGAATTTATAAACCCTCATAAATATTTATTAAAAATCAGCAACCATATGTATCCTGAAAATGAGTTCTGTTTTCCTATTTTTATAAAATACCAAAACACTTATTAAATTCTGGAAAAATTATATTAAATTAGCTAAATTAACATAGTATTTAAATACAATTTTTCCCAAATTTTTACAGCAATTAAAATATATATAGAAATTCAAAAACAGCAAGTAACAATTTTTAGAAATTAATTAATTAATTATTTACTATTTTGTCCATGTATTCGAAATTGAACCGAAGTCCAGATACAGGACCCAGAGCCATGAATCAAGTCCAATATGACTTGTACGGACTCTGAATGTATTAGACACAATTGGGCCCAAAAATCCATGCTAGGTTTGGACATCAATTGGCCATGATTAATAAAATACAGGAATTTAAATATAAATAATATATTTTAAAGTGGTAAAATATACAAGTCACAAAATTATACAATAAAATAACTTGTAAAATTTTACATAATAATATTTTGTACAAAGTAGAATTTGAAATACATATATAAATATACAACAACAATATTTATATATATATATATATATATATATATATATATATATATATATATATATATATATATATATATATATATATATATATATATATATAATGGATATATACATATAATAAATATACATATACATATATAAAAATACTAAATAAAAAAAATATATATATACAAATACAGTATATGTACATATACATAACAGTATATATATAATAATATATATATATACATAAATATACATGTATACATATATATATATAAATACATATATATACATATATACATATAAATAATAAAATAAAAACATAAACAAAACAAAACAGGGAAGGGGGGCTCGAACTCGGCCAGGGCAGGGGGTAGGGTTTTAGCGCGCTCGGGCTGGCCAGGGGGTCAGCCCGAGTCAGTTGTTTAGGGAAGGGTTCGGGTTAGTTTTATTAGGGTTTAAGGTTAATGGATTTCTGAACCCAATAGCATGATCTAAACCCGTTAATCCAATAACCTAAATAACAGTTCGGCTTCGTGTCCAGACTGTTCAGGACACGAACAAATAGAATCTGACCCAGTGTCATGTGTCCATACCCAGTACGACACGCACGACACTGCAAACGCGCACTACCAAAATTAGTCATATCAGCGACGTATTTAGCGACTCCAAGACAAAACGTCGCTAATTTTTGGGGGTTTAGCGACGTTTAACTAAGACGTCGCTATTTGTCGCCAACAACGACAAATAGCGACGTCTAGCGACTACAATTTGTTAACTGGGAACCTGCGTCGCAAGTTCGTCGGTACACGTCGCTGATGTAGTGACGTGTAGCGACGTACTTTAAACGACGTCGCCGTTTATTAAATATCAGCGACGTTTAGCGACGTCCATTTCGGACGTCGCTAAATGTTTCATATAGGCTGCGAGGGTTTCCTTTTCGATCATTCACAAATTCCTCCCCCCCAAGTTTTTCGTGCGCGCGCTCCTCCGTCGATTTCCCTCCTCCGGCCTCCTCCTCCGCGGCGCTCCTCCGGCGATCTCCCTCCTCCGGCCTCCTCCTCCTCCTCAGGTAGCTCCCCTATCTCTCTTTCTCTCTCACACACACACACACACACACACTCTCCCCTGTCCCCGCTTTCCAGTTTCTCCTCGTCTTCTAGCTCTCTCTCTCTCTTGCTTCTAGTTCGTGTCCACGAGAGCATGGACTCGCCGCACGAGCAGCAGTGTGACACCTATTTTGTTGGTTTGGACACGTCGTGTCCCACTGTGTGGACACGAGACTCACAGTGTGACACCTATATACTGATATTAGGAGTTTTTTGGGCATATGAACTGTCAATTTGATGTTTTGCTTGGATTGGAATTCCAATTTAGGGTTCGAGCCCTATTTACTGATACTGGAAAAAATGCTAATATATTCAATTTAGGGTTCGAGCCCTATTTACTGATACTGGGAAAAATTTAGGGTTCTCATGATAATTTCCAGAACTTCTTTGCTCTGATGTAACTTCTATGAAAAATGTTCTTTAAAAGAGCATTTCCGTCGTCTGGTATGTAATTTATTGCAATATATAAGATTTTATTGATAGTAGGAGTATATAATTTTTTATTTTACTAAAGAATAAAATATAATAAACATGCAGGTACATAGGGGTGAGGACGCAAACATGGTGACCGTCTTCCTGGCCACCCATCGGAAGGACGAGAAGGTCATCTACGACCGGGCTACTTAGAGCTATGTAAGTACTAATTTAGATTTCGTTAATTTTTAACACAACTTGAAGAATATACAGATAACCATATAGTTAATAATAATTAAATACTTTAGACGTTTATTAGGCTAATTTAGGTAAGTACTGATATATAGAGATGCACAATGATTTCTAGGACGAGTTTGTTAGGCTACGTGATGAGCGTGCGAGTGCTAGTGCACCGGCAGAGGGAGGGGTTGGTACATCGCAACCCTCTCCGCCTCAGTCGGAGGACGAGCTCGGGAAGACCGCTGTTGGTGGTCTTCAGAGGGGTACGTACTACGGTACGGGGTCCTACGGCACCTTTGTTGCGACGCAGGCATCCAGGGCTCCCTCTGCCAGTGCGCATTCACAGCCGTCACAGGCCGAGTCGTCCCGAGTCGAGGGTACCATTGCCCGCCAGATTGCTGAGCTGCGCGACGATATGCTGAGGAGGATTTCTGAGCAGCCAGGGTCTCCGGCGCAAAGGGACGCTGCATCGGTCACTGTACGCTTTGACGAGCTCGAGCGCACCGTGCGGCACGTACATGGGACGCAGGAGTCCATTCACGACACCGTTACTAGGATAGCGGCTTGCATGGCGCAATGCAGCGCCAAACTGCTAGCCCTAGAGGAGATGCGGACGCACCCATCTCCAGCGGTTACACTGCCTCCTTCTCCAGCGGTTATACTGCCTCCTTCTCCAGCGGTTGCATTGCCTCCTCCTTCATCGTCGTCGGTGGTTCTTACACCAGAGCAGTATGCTTACCTTCTTTCCAGGAGCGATGATGCTCCTCCTGATCAGCTGTAGTCGACATATATGTATATTGTTGTGTGATGGCCCATTGTTGGGTCTTTTATGTGGTTATACATACATTATTCTTATGTGGACCATTATGTTTGACATTGTTGTTATAACTTTTCATATATCTGTGTTAATTGATGAGATTGTGTTTCAAACGTGTTCATGATTGTGTGTATCTGTGTTGTTTGATACTGTGTTCGTGATACACACCGTCGCTGTTTGATACACATTTGTGTTCGTGATTGTGTATCTGTGTTATTTGATACTTTGTGTATCTGCTGCAAATGCTGTAGGGGATGCTACAAATGCTGTATTTTTTTAATTTTTTTCAAAATTAGCGATGTTCAGCAACGTTCAGCGACGTCCAACGACGAAAGTTAACGTCGCTAAGTAAGTATCGGAACGTCGCTAACTGTGATGAATACCGTCGCTGATCGTCACTAAACGTTGCTAGGTACCACGTCGCTAAACGTCGCTATATGTCAATACTATAGCGAAGTAATAACGTCGCAGAACGTCGCCATTTGGCTCTCAAGCCAGGTCAGCATCGATGCATGTCAAGTCGCTCAACGTCGCTAGGTGACGTCGGTAACTGCTGTCGTTTTATGTCGCTGGTAGTCGCTGAATTAGCAACGTGTATGCGTCGCTAAGTGTCGTCGCAATAGCGACGTATTACGACGTCGTGTTGTTTAGCGACTAGGTTAATCGCGACAACGTCCAAACGTCGCTAAATACGTCGCTAATTGAAATTAGCGACGTATTTTTCCTGTTTAGCGACGTCCTGCGGCGTCGCTGATTTGACAGATTTTAGTAGTGGCGTATCCAACCCTACTGTTGGGTTCCCCGTGTCCAGGCGAACACCATGCGTGAGTTTGGGACACATACGACACGTTTTAGGGTTGTTACCTTCGTGTCTGGCGTTGGGGTTCGAAGCCGAGGGGGCTTCCGGCGGCTAGGGGCATCGTGGTCACGGCGCTGGGGTGGCGCTGCACTCGTCTGGCTCTGGCGAACACGTCGGTGGTGGTCGATGGCGGTGAAGGTGGCTGTGGAGGTGGCGCTAGGGGTTCATCGGAGTTAGGGTTTCGGTGGGGTCTCGTCGGGGAAGAAAGAGTGGAGGCGGCGCTGTAGGGGGTCGTGGTGGTGTGCTAGGGTTAGGGTTTGGTCTGGGGGGGTATTTATAGGGAGGAGGAGGAGGTCGGTTGAAGGGCTAGGTCGGCCGAAAAAGGCGGGGGAAGTCGGTGGTCGTCGGGGGCAGCTGAGTGAGAGGAGAGAGAAAGAACGTGGGGGGAGGGGGTGACTGGTAAATTACAGTAAGGTCCCCAAAATTTGGGTTTTTGCAGAAAAGTCCAACGCCTAACAGTTTGCAAATATAATTTGCTTGCAAACTGTAATTAAAATAAATCATATAATTACAAACTGATATAAAAACAATTAAAACTATTACAAAGTGATATTAAAATAATTCAAATAATTAAAAAATGATATATTTTGACTTAAAAATTATTTAAAAATTATTTAAAAATTTTAGAAAAATTCATAATAATTATATTAACTCATTTTAAATACATAAATGCTATTTAATATTATTAAAATATTATTTTTAAAATCTAGGGCTTACAAATCTTCCCTCCTTGAAAAATTTTGTCCTCAAAATTTACAAGGATAGAAGACACTACAAACATTCTAACATAGTAAGCAATGCAAACAAAAGACTAAGGCTATTATTAAGACTAACCTCTAAGGTATCAAGCGGGAACGGGTGGTTCCCTCGCAGCTGTTGGGTCGAACAAGTAAGGATATCTCTCCCTCATGTCCGACTCCCTCTCCCAAGTAGATTCACCCGGAGAGTGACGGCTCCAAGCTACTCGTACTAAGGGTATGACTTGGTTCCTCAGCCTCTTCTCCCTCCTGTCCAATATCTCCACTGGCTGCTCAGTGACTGTAAGGCTCGGTCCGATCTCCAACTCTGAATGATCTAGCACATGGCTGGGGTCCGGAACATATCTCCTCAACTGAGACACATGAAAGACATCATAAACTCCTGCTAGGTTGGATGGAAGTGCAACCCTGTAAGCTACCTCTCCGATCCTGCCAAGTATCTCGAACGGCCCGATGTATCTGGGGCTCAACTTGCCTTCTCGTCCGAACTGGATCGTCCCTCTAGTAGGTGATATCTTCACTAGAACCATATCTCCGTCAGCGAACTCCATCGGTCTGCGACTAGCATCGGCCCAGTGTTTTTACCTGTCCTGAGCGACTCTGAGCCTGTCTCTGATCATCCCGACATTCTCTGCTGCATTCGTGATCATTTCTGGCCCAAGCATAACTCTGTCCCCAACATCGTCCCAAAAGAGCGGTGTACGGCATCGTCGTCCATATAGTGCCTCGAAAGGAGACATACCGATGCTGGCTTGGTAGCCGTTGTTGTATGAAAACTCTACCAAGTACAGATGGCTCTCCCATAATCCGCCAAAGTCCAGCACACAGGTCCTCAGCATGTCCTCTAGTGTCTGTATCGTCCTCTCGGACTGCCCATCTGTCTGCGGGTGGTACGCCGTACTGAACTTGAGCCGATTGCCCAACTCCTCCTGCAAGCTCCTCTAGTAGTGGGACGTGAATCTGCTGTCTCGGTCCGACACGATGCTCACTGGTACTCCGTGCAAGCGAACTATCTGCTGCATGTATAGCTCCGCTAACTTTTCGGTGGAAAGCCCCACCTTGAAGGGTATGAAGTGCGCACACTTTGTCAGCCTGTCCACGATGACCCAAATGGCATCATTCCCTCCTTGGGAACGAGGAAGCCCTGAGACAAAGTCCATCGTAATGTGTTCCCACTTCCACTCAGGAATGGGTAACGGAAACAACAGACCAGCTGGCCTCTTGCGCTCCGCCTTGACCTGCTGGCAAACTAGGCATGTCAAAATGAAACGTGATACATCTCTCTTCATCCTGTGCCACCAAATATGTTCCTGCAAGTCACGGTACTTCTTGTTGGCACCAGGGTAAATAGAATATCTTGATCGGTGTACCTCTTGTAAGACTGCCTCTATCAGCTCTCCCTTCGGCATGCACAACCGGCTGCCATGCCTCAAGGATCCGTCCTCTGCTACGGTGAAGTCATCTAGCAATCCAGCTAAAACCTGGGCTCGAAGTCTGCGAAGGCTCTCATCTGTAGACTGTGTCTGCTTGATCTGCTCCATCAAACCTGACTGAATGTCAAGCGCCGTCATCTATATCACTGATCCTGGCCGAACTATCTCGATACCGAGCTTCTCCAGATCTTTTCGCAAATGCCGATCTATCATCAGATACCATGCCATCGGATGCCTGCTCATCGCATCCGCCACCACATTTGCCTTCCCGGGGTGATACTGTAAATCAATGTCGAAGTCCTTCATCAACTCCAACCATCGTCTTTGCCTCATGTTCAGCTCTTTCTGCGTGAATACATACTTCAAGCTCTTGTGGTCAGTAAAGATTTCCACACGCTCTCCGTATAAGTAATGTTTTCATAACTTGAGTGCAAAGATCACCGCAGCTAACTCTAGGTCATGGGTAGGATAGTTCTGCTCATGAGTCCGTAATTGCCTAGATGCATAAGCAATTACTTTCCCATGTTGCTGTAGGACACATCCTAGCCCCTTTCCCGAAGCATCGCTGTATATGGTGAAACCTCCAGACCCTGAAGGTAATGTCAGAACTGGAGCGGTCGTCAGCCTCCTCTTCAGCTCCTCAAATGTTGCCTGGCAGTCCTCTGACCAGATGTACTCTACGTCCTTCCGTGCCAGTTTTATCATGGGTTCAGCTATCCTAGCAAAGTCCTGGACGAACTTCCTATAATAGCCTGCTAAACCCAGAAAGCTCATGATCTCTGAAACTGACGTCGGAGCCTTCCACGTCTCAACGGCAGCAATCTTCCTGGGATCCACCAAGATCCCCTCTCTAGTAACTACATGACCGAGAAACTCCACTTGGTCTAAAATGAACTCGCACTTCGACAATTTGGCATATAACCTCTCCTGCATCAGAATCCCCAAAACCGTCCGCAAGTGCTCTGCGTGCTCCTTCGGCGTCTTCGAGTATATCAGGATGTCGTCGATAAATACTACGACGAACTTGTCCAGATACTGGTGAAATATCTTATTCATTAAGTTCATAAAGACAGCTGGCGCATTTGTGAGACCAAATGGCATTACCAGAAACTCGTACTACCCGTACTTCGTGTTGAACGCTGTTTTCTGGATGTCTGCAGCACTGACTTTCACCTGGTGGTAATCGGATCTCAAATCTATCCTGGATAACACCTTCGCCCCACTCAACTGGTCGAACAAATCATCTATCCTGGACAGAGGATATTTGTTCTTAATGGTGATGGTATTCAACGCCCGGTAGTCAATGCACAACCGGACTGTACCATCCTTCTTAGGCACAAAGAGCACTGGCGCTCCCCATGGAGAAGCACTAGATCGAATGAAACCCTTTTTCAACAGGTCATCAATCTGCTCCTTCATCTCTATGGCCTTCTTGGGGTTCACTCTATAGCAAGCCCGGGATACTGGTGATGAACCCGGTACTAAATCTATAGTGAACTCCATATCTCTGTCAGGTGGAAGTCCTGGAAGATCCTCTGGGACTACATCCATAAACTCCCTAATGATAGGGTATGGCGGTGCTATCTCCCCAACTGTCGCACAACAGTTTGGCTCTAGGCTGATCTCCGGCCCTGTCCTCCTGACACTGAATGGTGCCGTGCCTGGGGGACTAAACAGAATACTACCCTCATGACAGTCTACAGCTGCATGGGCATAGCTAAGCTAGTCCATCCCCAATATGATATCATACCCGGGGAGTGGCATCACAAAGAATCGCCCCCTAAACTCTCTTCCAGCTATAGCAATAAAGCATCTATAGATAGCTCTAATGGGCACTGGTCTGCCTTCCGTCATTACTCTACTCATCTCCTCTGGGTCTGCAACTAGACTAGTAGCGAAACGGCTCAGGCGACTAAACTCTGCTGCATACTCGTCAACAGAACGGTTCCCCTGCTGGAGGTTCTGGAATCGTAGTCCCATGGCTACCCTAGCGGTGGTTGAGAAGAATTTCTTCTTGAACTGGGTTTTGAACTGATCCCAAGTGGCCGTCCCTCTCGCGAATAGCGGCTCGTTCCGGAACCAAACTCCTGCCAAGTCTATCAGCAGAAATCCCGCTGCCTCGACCTGGAGGTCATTCGGCAACCTAGCTCCAAGGAGCTTCCTCTCTACCGAGTCTAGCCAGTCATCTGCTACTACTATGCCCTCAGTCCCTAAGAACTCCTTGGGGTTCAGACCCATGAAGTCCTTGATTGTCCCCGCTCTCTGCCGTGGCTCTACAGGTGGTGGGATCACGGTACGTTCCTCAGAACCCTCCATGCTCTGACGGAGTAGGGTGGTCTGCTACTGATGGGTCGTTAGGAACCCCTGAATCAGAGTGAGCAGTTGGTTTCCGTCGAGTGTGACGGAAGCCTGGGCAGGTATAGTGATAGGTGGTGGTGGGAGTATCGGGTCCTGCTGGGACTGTGATGTGGAAGGTGGTGGAGGCATTTGGGTTGGTGGATTTGTGGAGTGGGGGAGTATAGTAGGTGGAGGTACATCGGTCAACTGGTCAACCGACTGGATAGGGAGTGTGCCATTCTCAGGTGTGACATACTGGGATAAACGGGTGAGCACCATCTAAATAAATAAAAGGGACTTATAAGGACTCTTTAAAGTAAACAATCATAAATAACAAGAAAATCCAATTTGTAACAACGAACATGTGATGCGTTTCCTATGTTGCAATCCTAGTAATCCTCTAGATGTTCTAAGCGTCATTCCTAGTGTTGTCTAATTACCTTAAATTTCTAATTGCAGGCATGCTTGGTACAATAACGTAACCAAACAATTTAGTCAGGACCTGCGTGGGCCACCACTAAAAACATGTTACGACCCAAATTATTGGGCCGGGACGAGTCATATCTAGCCTACGCTTGAGATAAAGCATAGTAAGCTGTTCTAAGATAAATAAGATAACCAAAGTGTGCTAACAGTTCTATATGTAATGAAGAGTCATAATTGTCCCAAAATATATAGTCTAACACATGACTACTCTCAAAAGTCCAAAGTAAATAGACAACTAGACGAGTTTCTTCGCAGGTACATCCTCGTAAGATAAGGCCTGGTCCTTGGCAGTAACTCCATAATAGGAATCGTAGAGCAACTCCTCCTCAGTAAGTATACCTACAACGTTATCCTATCAGGACGGGAGCAAGTATTGATTCTAGCAAATTAATATACGAAACACGAAATGAACAGGAATGTACTAAACTGGAATCATGGCATATCATAATCTATCATGGCAAGGACACATATGTCATAGAGACAGATGTATATGTAATATTTAAAACTGTAGCAGGTACGTGAACGTCAATAGGTGTACAATGTGCAGGGGCACATAATAAAATGTACTTCCGTACAAGTGATACGGCGATAGATGTACATACGCACAAATCCGCTTTGAGATAAAGCCTACGGCACAGTAATCATATAAAATAAAACTTTGCTCGGTAAATACATACGGAGAAGGGGGCATGATCACGTACTCTACTAACAGTTTCCCCATAACCCAGATTCTAATCATGTGAGAGATATATAAAGACTGTCCTAAGCATGGTAGGGACTGAAAATAAATACAACATGTGAAGATTTGACTTGCTACTCCAAGGATCAGCATTTAATATGGTTGGAATCGCAGTTCATTGTTGTAACAGTATGTAAAGTTTGTAGAAGTACTTGCCTTTAACAAAACAAAGCAGCGATAAAAATGCTATAGATGCCTGGTGACTCGTCACTGTAGAAATAACACATAAACTTAGTTTTTATACTAAGTTAAACACTAAGACACTAGTTGTGCTATACGACTTTCTGACTGGGCACCTAGCCAAATGATGACTTTAGCATAGGAGACCAATGTGAGGTGACACAATACTCTAACTAACTTTCTAGGGTCTTTACACTAGTGTAGGGTGAGGTTTAATACGTCTATAACTCAAAACAACACAAAGCATTGAAAGTCGTAATTATTCAATAAATAAATCAAACTGTACACTGTGTTCCAATAATTTTTGAGATGGACAAAAAGCTCAACTTTTTCATGAAATAAAGTACCAAAATGATCCTTGTTAATTATAGAAATTTATACTATTTTTTCTGAAATTTATAAACCCTCATAAATATTTATTAAAAATCAGCAAACATATATATCCTAAAAATGAGTTCTGTTTTCCGATTCTTATAAAATATCAAAAGCACTTATTAAATGCTGGAAAAATTATAGTAAATTAGATAAATTAACATAGTTTTTAAATACAATTTTTTCCAGATTTTTACAGCACTTAAAATATATATAAAAATTCAAAAACAACAAGTAACAATTTCTGGAAATTAATTAATTAATTATTTACTATTTTGTCCATGTATTCGAAATTGAACCGAAGTCCAGATACATGACCCAGAACCATAAATCAAGTCCAATATGACTTGTACAGACTCTGAATGTATTAGACACAATTGGGCCCAAAAATCTATGCTAGGTTTAGACATCAATTGGCCATGATTAATAAAATACAGGAATTTAAATATAAATAATATATTTTAAAGTGGTAAAATATACAAGTCACAAAATTATACAATAAAATAACTTGTGAAATTTTACATAATAATATTTTGTACAAAGTAGAATTTAAAATACATATATAAATATACAACAACAATATATATATATATATATATATATATATATATATATATATATATATATATATATATATATATATATATATATATATTAAAAATATATATATATATATAATAAATATACATATACATATATAAAAATACTAAATATAATATATATATATATATATATATATATATATATATATATATATATATATATATATATATATATATATATATATATATATATATATATATTTATATATATGTATATATATATATATATATATATATATATATATATATATATATATATATATATATATATATATATATATAAAATATATATATATATATATATATATATATATATATATATATATATATATATATATATATATATATATATATATATACAAATACAGTATATGTACATATACATAACAGTATATATATAATAATATATATATACATAAATATACATGTATACATATATATACATATATACATATAAATAATAAAATAAAAACATAAACGAAACAAAAACAGGGAAGGGGGCTCGAACTCGGCCAGGGCAGGGGGTAGGGTTTTAGCGCGCTCGGGCTGGCCAGGGGGTCAGCCCGAATCAATTGTTTAGGGAAGGGTTCGGGTTAGTTTTATTAGGGTTTAAGGTTAATGGGTTTCTGAACCCAATAGCATGATCTAAACCCGTTAACCCAATAACCTAAATAACAGTTCGGCTTCGTGTCCAGATTGTTCAGGACACGAGCAGATGGAATCTGACCCAGTGTCGTGTGTCCGCGCTCAGCACGACACGCACGACACTACAAACGAGTGTCCAACCCTACTGTTGGGTTCCTTGTGTCCAGGCGAACACCATGCGTGAGTTTGGAACACGCACGACACGTTTTAGGGTTGTTACCTTCGTGTCCGGCGTTGGGGTTCGAAGTCGAGGGGGCTTCCGGCAGCTAGGGGCGTCGTGGTCGCGACGCTGGGGTGGCGCTGCACTCGCCTAGCTCCGACGAACACGTCGGTGGTGGTCGATGGCGGTGAAGGCGGCTGTGGAGGTGGCGCTAGAGGTTCGTCGGAGTTAGGGTTTCGGTGGGGTCTCGTCGGGGAAGGAGTGGAGGCGGCGCTGTGGGGGGGGCGTGGTGGTGTGCTAGGGTTAGGGTTTGGTCTGGGGGGGTATTTATAGGAAAGAGGAGGTCGGTTGAAGGGCTAGGTCGGCCGGAAAAGACGGGGGAAGTCGATGGTCGTCGGGGGGCAGCTGATTAAGAGGAGAGAGAAAGAACGTGGGGGAGGGGGGGGGGGTGACTGGTAAATTACAGTAAGGTCCCCCAAATTTAGGATTTTGCCGAAAAGTCCTATGCCTAACAGTTTGCAAATTTAATTTGCAAACTGTAATTAAAACAAATCATATAATTACAAACTGATATAAAAACAATTAAAACTATTACAAAGTGATATTAAATCAATTCAAATAATTACAAAATGATATATTTTGACTTAAAAATTATTTAAAAATTCTAAAAAATTCCTAATAATTATATTAATTCATTTTAAATACATAAATGCTATTTAATATTATTAAAATATTATTTTTGAAATCTAGGGCTAATAGGCTCGAACCCTCAAGTGTAGGTGGGTCAACCGTTCCGGTATTGCGTGTTTTGAACTATCTGAAAAACATAAAACTGTTAAGATATCCTAAACCTAAAAACAACAAGTGTTTATAGAATATCAATATACCCGATGTACCCGATTTCCTATGCTGTGATCAAGTTTCCCTAGGTTAATCAAGTCCCCCAATAGTACGCTAAGACCTAGGTACCATTAGGATAGACCTGCATGGGCCACCACTAAAAACATGTCACTACCCGCTCCCGAATAATCGGACACGAGTCGGACACGCCCGGCCTTCGTCGTTAGACACGACGAAGTAAGCTGTACCAAGCTAGGGAAATCTAACTAGATAAACATAAATGTGCACAATCACAACATCTATACACGATCCCAGAAAGATCACCATAATCCACAAATCCATATATCATAAATGTACTAGTCATCAGGAATGAAATGTACTATGAACTATAAAACAATATCTAGGAGTAAGGCTAAGTAGTCTAAACCTGAAGCCTCTAGCTAAATCATGTCTCCATCCTGCTTAGCTAAAATCTCGGACTCTGGCCCAAAAGATAGAATGATATCCTGCAAGTATACCTGCAACATATCCAGTCAGGAACGGAGCAAAGTACAGTTCTAGGTAATAAACAAGAACATCATGATATGGAAATGAGTACAGGAGAACATGAACTATAAAGTACAGGAAAGAACATAAAAGTACAGGAATAAGTACAGGAAATAAAGTACAGGAAATGTAAAGTACATGAATGTAACTATGAACTAGAAGTACAAGACATGACAAGTGCACCATGTTTAAAATACAACTAGCTCATGTGACCGACTGGGGGTAAGCACATGAAAGCACATGAAAGTACATGAATGGTACGGCTTAGGGCCCGCGTGCACGGTGCGGGGCCTAAGCTATCTACATGAATATAGTAACCGGGGTTTGGTCACATGGCTTGTGTATTTCCCCACCCGACACAAGTAAGTACAAGAACAGGAATACAGGAGTACAGGGGTACAAGATATCGTGTCATGACGTGTCACAAGAAAAGTACAAGATATGTAAATGTACAAGACCGTAGAAAAGTACTTGCCTTACTCTGAAAAATCAAGGGTAGGAAGATGATCAGTAAGTCCACCTGAATCAATTGGTTTTAAAAATCTAGGTGAGCAACTAACTATCATTTAAGTACCATTAACAAATTGACTAATGGATTGAGTATTTCTTATTTATTTAATTATACAATTTTATTAGTTACTATCCAAATAACTACTATTTAAATATTATATTTTTGTTTCAAGAAGGAACCCTTTGAATTATTATGCTACAGTTTACTGTAGGTAGTCATACTATTGATTGTACAGTACCAACAACCAACCTATACTCTAGAGTCAACCAATCACGAAATTAATTGGTTAAAATGGTCAATCCAACCTGGCCCATTTCTACTTTCCAGATAACCTATTGGACCCAACTCCTACAGCAACTTATCCCAATACTCAGCAGTTCAAAATGGACCAATGTCCCAATCGTCAACTAAGTCCAGCGGTAGGCTTCCTAGCAACACATACCCACCATACTTCTTCTTCCCAGCTGTAAAAGAAGTTTCATTGCTACTGCTTCTAGTATCGAAGACTCAACAAGGACTCAGAAGTTCAGGAGAACAAGAATAAGAATGAATTTAAACACAGAAATTTGTTATTCTCAAAACTCAAACTGTTGAACCAAACACACATCAAAATCGAGCTAAACACACCTGAACTGAACTCCCAACGTTTACCAAGAACTCATGAAAAAATCAGTAGAACACAACACAATCAAATCCACAAAATTCCATCAGAAGTTATATACAAAAGAAATACAGAATTAAATTGATAACTCTCAAAACGATTTCCACGCATAGGAGTTGTTCTGCATAACTGCTATCCCTGCTCCTAGACTCCAGTTCATACCAAGTTCTCGACCCCATTATTGAATCCCCATTGCATTGGACATGAGAACCGCTGGACACGAATCCATACCAACGTAATACACTGGACAACAACGACCTCAGGTCAAAGACAAGCCCGACACGAACGGATAGCTTCCCGATCCCAACTGTAAACCTGTCCAACCCCTTCCATTAAACCTAGACACCAATATGAATTATACGATATTAAGATTGGGAAGAGAAATACCTGAGAAGAAGAAGGATTCAAACTGGGACGAAAATGCGGCTCCAATCAAATTAAGTGCGGTCCTTCGTTCCTGGATGCGTCTCAAGCTTGATTCAAATTTGTTCTTCTGAATTTTGACTCGATCATCAAACTTCTTGTTCGAATTCCCACCGAATGCAACCGGTCATTGAGGAATTTCAACCCAATCCAGACCAAACTAAAATCTCAATTCACCAGTGTCTCTCTACTGAGAACATTAATCCTTATGAAGACTAAGAAAAGGAGATCCGAGCCATACCTGTCAGTTAGACCCGGAGACAGAGTTGAAGGTCCAACTGTGCTGAGATGAGATCCCCACGAGTTCGATTCAGACACAATGGTTACGAATACTCCTCTGAGGCACTCGATTGAGCATCTGGTGCTCAAAATCAGAAACAAGATTTTTAGAGTTCAATAGGAATCCAAGAATGATCAAACATTAGAAACAAATTAAAAATAGGATTTAGAGAACAAACTTCCTCCTGGTCGACCCCTTTCGATCGATTGATGATCAAGAATTCGACCACCTAACCATTTCTTGATCACGATCGTCGACAGGAATTAAAGAACGCTTGATTGACCTTAGATCGATCAACCGATTGATATTGATGAAATAGAAGAAAATTTGGAGGAAGGAACACTCACCGATCGACGACAATCGAGGATGGAGAGCAGTCACGTCTGGAGGAGGTCGTCGGAGAAGACGACCTACATCGCAGTCGTCGGGAAGGACGAACGTTGCCGAGAGTCGATTGTCTTGGTGTTGCCGACGCAGGGAAATCCAGATCCGCTGGGGTGATGACCTGAGAGTGGAATGTCGTCGCTGTCGTACGTCAAGGAATGTGCACAGTTGTGCCGCCGGAAGAATCGATCACCGTCGTCCTCTGCAGAGTCGTCGAGAAACAGGAACACTGCCGTTGCGGGCCGTGCACTGCTGAGGAGAGTCTCTGGTGGTGGTGGCGCTGCCTTCAATCATCAGAGAAACAGATGCTCATCGTTGATGCTCGCCGTCGCTGGAAGTGTGCCGTCGGGAACAGTCACCTAGGCGTCAGTCGCCGTCGCTGGAGAACCCGCCGGAGTGACTTAGGATTAGGGTTAGCAGCTCTGGAGAAATTTTAGGAAAAAGACAGAGCTCACAAAATTTCAGAGAGAGTGAGAGGAGAATACACTCTCCCTCCTCCACAATCAGACTTTAAACGAAAAAATGTGCATTATGCACAACCCCCCCCCGCTCCGTAGACATTTTGTAGAAGTCTTTTTTGTTAAGGAAAATTTCAGAAAAACCCCTCTCCTTTTCATAATTTCAAAAATTGGTTTTAAAAATCAGTTAGGAGTTACATGGTGGCCCCAAAGTTTGTTATAACAAACTTTCAAAATTTAAAATAATAAATTCTGCCTAACTAATTTTCCTCCAAAAATGCCAATCACCATATTTAATATTTTAAAAATCAAAAACTTACTATTTGAAAATCAATTAAACAATTAATCGTTAATCAGAAAATAAATTTAGGATTTTGAAAATACTGAAAAAGTAGAGTGACTGTAAGCCCCTGAATTTAGGGCTTATTTTTTTTAATTTTATAAATCAATTATTGCAATAGATATTATTATTTGTTTATTATTTGATTTAATGCTCTCTACCGTGACTTAGATTTCTAGAGCATCAGGGATGCCAGTCTCTGGAAACTTTCTTCTTGAAGTTTGTAGTAGACGAGATTATCTTCATATTGATATATCGTGTCCCACTCGAACTTGTTCCCTTGTACTCTTTTACTTCGCGCAAGTTCGGGTCAAATTAGACCATTTAATTATAAATTGATTTCCCACCCTTTTCCTTGATCCTCATAAGCACGTTACCATGACTTTTAATTTAGGAGCGCAAGGCTAGTCATTCTTTCGAAACCAACTTGTCATGCTTGATCTACTCGAGACGCTCATCACCCATGACCTTCGTGTCCCACACAGACACTCCATCTTGTGCCCTATTTTTTTTACACAACTTTCCTGACACGTGACCCGATTTTAATTCACCCTACAGTGTCACATTTATTTTCCGACTTGAATTGTGGATACCCTATCGACCCAACCTAGTCGACCCTAAATAGGGGCATGGCCCACGTGAAGCCTACTACCCGTCTGCTACTTGTGTCCCATTTATTTGAGCCCCCACATGCTACATATTTACCCATGATTATAAATACCTAAAATAATTTAATTATTGCACCATGTCCGATTTTAACCGACCCGGCTCAACCAAACCCACTCCAAGCTCCTTGTTACCCCATCATTAATATCCATACACTAATTTTTCCCTACTCTAAAAATATCCTCTTTATACAAATATCTCTATTTTTCGCTCTTATGTATATATATATACATATATACATATATATATATATATATATATATATATATATATATATATATATATATATATATATATATATATATATATATAAATATCTCTCCCTCTCTCTTTAATTAATCTCTCCCTCTTCACACTCACACCCAAGTACACCATGTGGCCGGCCTAACACACCCCCATCTAAATATCTCTCTCTAAATTTCTCTTTCTCTCTCTCTCTCTCTCTATTCTATTAATAACTACTCTCTCTCTCCCCTCACATTTATTACACACTCACACTCATACTCATACTCACACTCACCTCTCCTCTCCAAATACACACAGCAGCAGCAGCTCCACACCATGCCGAGCCCCCCATGGCCGAACACCCCCTCCCCTCAACTCCTTCTTCATCTTCTTCTTCTAAGTTCTTCTTCATCTCCTTCTCCTTCTACTCATCATTATCATCATCTTCTTCAACCCACCATCACCATACCACCACCTTCATCATCATCTCCATCACCCACCTCCACCAAGCCGCCGCTGCCGTGCTCCGCTAGCCCGCCGGCCGTGCCCACTACCGCACGCCACGCCGCGCTAGGCCGAGCGCAGCCGCAGCAACAGCGCGCAACCGCGTGCACCGGCAGTCGCGCGTGCACCGGCAGCCGCGCACCGCCACGGGCACCGCCGTCGCCGGCGAGCCCCTCCGGGGCTGTGCATGAGCTGGGCGACCTCCCTGTGGCGGCTACCATCCTCTGGGACGCGCCGTCTAGGCGATTCGTGCGTTTTGCACGGAATCCCGTCGACGCGTACGCGAACGAGATCCAGAAATGGCGTTCCGTCGCAGCGACTTCGTACACGTTTTCTAAGAAATTCGACCGTTGGAGCGGCGAAATCTTTGCTTCGTCACAATCTCGATATATACCCCTTCATCCCTCTCAAATTTCACCCGTTAACTCTGTCGTTTGCTATGTGAAAACCGACCACCAAGTTGACCATTTAAATCGTGTAATTTTTGGACAGTTCCGCGGAGCCAACTTCGTCGGTTCGTATCTTCTCCATCGCGGCTCCGTCTGGCATGCTACCAGTTCCTGTGTGCAGCTGGTATAACCCTCTTCCTGCCTCCTTTAAGTTTCGTTTCATTATAAGCACGTTCGGTTGGTCGAATTCGACGCCAAAGTTGGCTGTCCGAATTCTTTAATTTCTAACTTGTAAAATTTCATTTTTGAACCCGGGACTCCGGATTCAATTTCTGACACCACCAGTAGACTTGTGGCGTCGTTCTGGCACGTTTTCATATAAAGTTTGTTATATTTGGAGGACGTGGGCCCTGGCACGCATTTCGGTACAAAGTGGGCCCCATAGTCCGGGTCAATGGAACTTTCTGACGCCGGCTCATCGAAATCCAATTCTGGATATATCGTTGAGTTTGTATCATCATTCGGGACTCGTTGACATATAATTTGCTGAGTTTTGAGAACATTGGCTCCGACACGCTTTTCCGTACAAATGGATTCCAATATCTGGGTCAACGGACCAATTTGAGATCGGGTCAACGGAATCCAATTCTGGAATACCGTTGGGTTTGTATCGTCATTCTAAATTCGTGGACATATAACTTGTTAGGTTTAGTGGACTAGTTTTCTAGTACGTTTTTCGGTGCAAAGTGGGTCCGACACGGACACCGTTTTAACTCGAAATTACCTTTTTGCCCCTGTGTCCAAATTAGACTTATGGATAGGCTATCCTAGCTGATTTGACCATTCTGGACACGTTGGTGATGGTTGTTTCACCATCCGACAACATCTGTAGGTTTTTACCCTATTATTATAATCTTTCTCCTTTTGTGGTATTTGAGATCCATCGATTCCAGTGATTTCACAACCACTGAAATTGAATGTGTTGACCCTGTAGATGTTTGTAGAGAATAGCTTTGACCCAGTTTGACTATGGTTGACTACTTTGACTGAACGTCGAAGTAGAGTCAATATTGACCTAGGTTAGACTAGTTTTGACCTTGGTTGACCACAGTTGACTATTTTGACCAAAAGTCAACCGGAAGTCAACCGTAGCCTAAAATTTACTAGAACTGGACCGAAGTTGACCAGTTGACCCAAAGTCAACTGTTAGTCAACGTTAGTCAAGTTTGACCTAGAGTTGACCTAGGGTTGACCAGAGTTGACCAGTTGACCAAAAGTCAACTGTAAGTCAACCATTGACTTAGATTGACCTAGTTTGACTTAGTATGACTTGATTTTACTTCCAAACCCTTATATTGATACAGTATTCCATCTATAGGTCCTCGACGCACTATTCTTGGACCAGTTGACATACTCTACCAGATCTCAGGCGAGTACATTCTCTGATAATATTTCTGTTTTATGATATCGTCTATGTTTCTTGTATTTAGTATAGATATCCTTGTTCTCTTGACACATTGTTCACACGGATTGGTATTTCTCTGGATCCCGTCATGAGATGTTATTCCTCGCTTTCCTTGGTATATCTTGTGCAAGTCTTTCTTGTTCCTTGTGCATAGTATAGACACGATTCCTGCGAAGGCTAGCTACCCTCTCGGAGAATCGCATGTCATGATGTGTCATGGTTGGATCCACTATACTAGTTAGGGATGGGGAGTATTAGTGTAGATGTGTGGTCATTAATCCACCTTGTTATTCTTGTAGATCTTGTGAGTGTTAATCATACACCCCACGTATGATTAACCAGGCCGGTAGACCTTGTGCAGACCCAAGCCGGCCACATGTTGAAACTAGTACTCACACACCTAGATAGATAATTCTTGATTCTTGTACATGCCATGATCAGTTTTACTTGCCTTGTTCTAGCTCTTGATTTACAGCTTACCTTGCCATGATACTCACATGTACATTTCATAATTTCTTGTATATTCTCTCTATTTACTGCTACATTTTCAATATCGTCTAATTAGAACTGTTATTTGAGATTTGTGCTCGTTCCATCCTGACTGGATATGTTGACAAAATTTTAGGAGTAGTTGTGCCCTCAGTATTGGACTTCATGATGTTGCTAGCTGGGGTGGTTCTCGGTATTCTACACCGTGAGTTATCTCTCAGGAGTTCTAGGTCTGGTAGTTATTTAGTTTTGTTATTGTTTCCCTCTGTTTCATTCTTGTCTCATATGATCCTTGTAGATTCTAGTTGTTATAGTGATATTGTTATTATTTCTTGTCTTATCTTCCTTGGTTTTCGTGATGTAACATGAGTATATTTCTAGTTATGGATCTTTAGATGTTGTAGTTAGTATCGGGTTCTTGACAGTGCTCTACCGCCGATACTGCGGCGTAGGCTGGGCGTGGCCCACATTTCGTACCCGTATATCCGGGTGCGGGTCGTGACACGTTTTTAGTGGTGGCCCATGCAGATCAGTCTTTGCTATTAATGCGAAGTCGTAGTAGTACTTGAGCTTATCTGTACTACTGCGAGCCTGCTCTAGGATTAAGGTTGAGTCATAGAATATTTTAGGATTTTGGTACTCAGTCACATATTAGTAACTCTTGGTAGATTCCAGGGATGACCCCTGGGAATCTTATTTCGAAGGCTTTTCAAATCTTTTTCCACTTGTTTCCATTCGTCTTGATTTTTGAAATATTTGTCCGTATCAAACTTTATTCTTTCTTGGGATGAGTTGTAGATCCCAGAGGGAAGGTATAAGTTGAACTTATATATCTTCTAGGTTGAGACGAGAATATGATTTGCCAGTCTCATATCAGGTTGAGATTGTTTTAGATTATATTCCAGAACTTTCAATCTTGACCTAGATAGTACCTTTGGGACATCTCCTGAGAACTTTTCCTAAATCCTGTCTCGAAATCTGTTCTGCTAGTTTTCATTACTTATCCTTGATTCGTTCGTTGTTGACTTCGATTTTGATTTTGTTGAAATCAGTTTTTATGAATTGAGTTAAGATATTCTGATAAGCACATTCGATGAGAACGATAAATGTCTACCTTATTTATGGAGTTTAGAATTTATCGCAGTCATACTAGCTAGCACGACAGGGACGGGGAGCCTGATGATGGATATACTATCCTAGTTATGGAATTTAGATTTTCTTGCAGCCATACCAGTTGGCATGGTAAGGAATCTAGATGACATAATTATAAGGTGTATACCCAAGTTATGGACTCCATCGTTTATTGCAGCTATGCTTACTGGCGTGGCAAAAATTCTGGCAACATAATTTCAGGGAGACGTGTATGGTTATCAGACTGTATCTTAAATCGGTTCACTTCATTATGACCGGATGAGCCAGAACAAATTTTTATCATCATTTTTCCGTCTTGGTCAACTCTGTCTATCTACAGCTTAATTAGGATTTTCTCAACATGAATGTTGTGTTCCATCTTCCTATGATTTGACTAAACTCTTCTTCCCGATAATTGTTGAAAGTGCCTCGTGGATTGATTCAAGGAAAGCTCGAAAAGTAATTTATCCTTGTATTACGGAATCGGGAGTTTGCATCCAGAGAAATACTGGCGAGGCATGACTTCGGATAACGGCATTATGGTTAAATATGTTTCTCGAATCCTACTTGGACCACTCTCTAAGCATTTGGACTAACATCTTCTCCTTATTTTGCAAAATTGTTTGGAAATATTTTACAGATTTGGCCAAGTTAAGTTCAGAAACCTATATTATCTGGCGTGGCAGCTGTGCACTGCAGCCATCCGTCGTATTATAGAACAAGGAAGTTAATCGTAGCCAGATGCACACTAACACGATAGTAACTTCATGTGACATAATTACGGAGGTATATGGTTCTTGAGTTTTACTTCGACTACGTCCTATGCATTTCGTTGGCCTCGTACTATTCTTGGAAATATTTCGACAATCTTCCTGTCTTGCTTGACCCTTACCTTGTCTGAATAATGATATGGATTGCTCGACCCAGTCTTAGGCCCTCGTTACCTTCTTTTTGATGGTTGAATAGCCAAACCTTGTTAACAGATTATGTAATGTAACTGTAATATGTTAATGTGTGATTGTGATGAGTATATTTCCTTGGGGATTTATTGGGTTAAGCTTATAGGACAAATATCACTGACTGACTATAGTGGACTTAGAAACCATTAAGAATGATTAGTTTGATAGTATGGATTGATTTTAAGGTATCTAAGAAGGGGTAATGAAATATTATATTTAGTGACTACGGATTTAGGACTAGAATCTTGTGCTTAGATTTGAGGGTTTATATTCAGGAGTTCTTGAGTAAAAGAGAGAAGGCTCAATACCCAGAATAGGTTTTGAATGTACAATTTCAAGGAGCTGGTGATTAATAGGATAAGGATACTTAGGACGGCATAAGGAAACAAAGAAATTGCTTTTGAGATTAGAATTTTGGTTGATGGCCAATCATTGTGATATATATATACGTATCTCGAGGATGACCTATATTTTAGAGAATATGTAAAGGTTCTTATTGATATGAAGATTCTAAGGGGTAAATAGACATGGTTTTTATGGAAAAAGCTTGATGAACCTGAACCAAAATACCAGTAGAGAGAAACAGCATAGGTGATCACAAAGGTAGCAGATTGAGTACGTACCCATAGCAGTTGCATGTTTTAGCTTGACCTATAGGATGATTTTAATTTCGAGGACTAAATTTTTATAAGGTAGATAGGATTGTAAGCCCCTGAATTTAGGGCTTATTTTTTTAATTTTATAAATCAATTATTGCAATAGATATTATTATTTGTTTATTATTTGATTTAATGCTCTCTACCGTGACTTGGATTTCTAGAGCATCAGGGATGCCAGTCTCTGGAAACTTTCTTCTTGAAGTTTGTAGTAAACGAGATTATCTTCATGTTTATATATTGTGTTCCACTCGAACTTGTTCCCTTGTACTCTTTTGCTTCGCGCAAGTTCGGGTCAAATTAGACCATTTAATTATAAATTGATTTTCCACTCTTTTCCTTGATCCTCATAAGCACGTTACCATGACTTTTAATTTAGGAGCGCAAGGCTAGTCATTCTCTCGAAACCAACTTGTTATGCCTGATCTACTCGAGACGCTCTTCACCCATGACCTTCGTGTCCCACACAGACACTCCATCTTGTGCTCCATTTTCTTCACACAACTTTCCTGACACGTGACCCAATTTTAATTCACCCCACGGTGTCACATTTATTTTCCAACTTGAATTGTGGATACCCTATCGACCCAACCTAGTCGACCCCAAATAGGGGCATGGCCCACGTGAAGCCTACTACCCGTCTGCCACTTGTGTCCCATTTATTTGAGCCCCCACATGCTACTTATTTACCCATGATTATAAATACCTAAAATAATTTAATTATTGCACCATGTCCGATTTTAACCGACCCGGCTCAACCAAACCCAGTCCAAGCTCCTTGTTACCCCTTCATTAATATCCATACACTAATTTTTCCCCACTCTAAAAATATCCTCTTTATACAAATATCTCTATTTTCTCTCTTATGTATATATATATACATATATACATATATTTTTTTTTACATATATACATATATATATATATATATATATATATATATATATATATAATATATATATATATATATATATATATATATATATATATATATATATTTTTACATATATATATATATATATATATATATATATATATATATATATATATATATATATATATATTATATATATATATATATATATATCTCCCTCTCTCTTCAATTAATCTCTCTCTCTCTTCACACTCACATCCAAGTACCCCATGTGGCCGGCCTACACACCCCCCCATCTAAATATCTCTCTCTCTAAATCTCTCTTTCTCTCTCTCTCTCTCTATTCTATTAATAACTACTCTCTCTCTTCCCCTCACATTTATTACACTCACACTCACACTCACCTCTCCTCTCTAAATACACACAGCAGCAGCAGCTCCTGTAAAACCCCTAAATTTTCTACTATATTTTTTTTAAATTTGGTACTGATTAAAATTTTTGTATTTTACGTCGCGTAGTCGTATTGTACGTTGTGCGCAAACGACGTATTTCGTAATTGCTCGTCGAGGACGAATATGGACAAGCGTACATATTTTTAGAAAAATATTTTAATTTTAATTTTTATAGTTCAAAATTTTTATATAATAAATACTTTGCTACCATACAAGAATTGATAAGTTGTTCTTTTCATTTTAAAGGCCCTTCAACTACTAATAATAAAATATTTTTATTGTATACTAGAAAAATATATTTATGTAAATATTATTTGTGCATACATATATCATAATTATTTATTACCTTATTTTTAAATAAATAGTGTAATTTTTGAAATTATTATTATTAGCATTTTTGGAAAACATATTTTTGAAATATTTGTGACAATTTAAATTTTGATTTGATTCCATGGATACATTTAAATAGTAAACTAATATCTATGTCTGAAATTGATATGATTTTAAACTAAAATAATTAAATTGGGTTTAAATTGGATTTAATTTGATTTTGGATTTGATTATTGATTTAAATTAAATTGGGTTTAAATATCCTAATCCTTATCTTAATGGAAATTCCCACATCCTATAAATAGGCAGGTACTCCTCCATATTTTCTCCACAATATTCTTCCACAAATATTTCTACCACAAACGCGTGCATCGTGTCCGTGTCCCCCACCCAATTTCTTATTCCATATTTTACAAATACAAATTTTCCTCCGTGTCGACAACTCCGTCGGGAACCAGCACTGCCCCCGCCACCACGGCAAACCGCTCCTCCCTGGGTCACCCGCAAACATACCACAAACACACCGCCACCAGTACACCCTCGCCCCGGCCGACCCACACCACCACCGGCGTCATCGTCTCTCCGACCGAGACCCAAAAAAAAATCCCGACAAGCCTACCACGACCACGCCACCGTCGGAGCCACCGCGCGCCAGCCACCTTCACTTGACCACCACACCAAAAATATCACAAAGAGAAATAGAGAAAGCCCTAACCCCAAACTCACCTTCGTTGGCCGCGCCCTGCCGCGTCCGCACGCCGGAGGCAGACACTTCCGATCGAACAACGTGCAGCCACCCCCGGTTGTGTCACCGAGACCCCCGGCCGCCTCCTCCCAGCCGGATCCCCCTTCCGCCAGTTCGACGTGCCTTACCGCCTCGCCTTCGTCAGTGCCCCGCCCAGCGCGCCGCCCAACCCAGCGCTGAGCCGCTCCCGCCGCCTGGAACCGCCGCCTAGATCCCAACCGCCTCCTCCGACTCCGCCGTGCCGGTGCTTTCTCCACGCGCACGGGACTCCGCCTTCGCCGCACCTCAGGCGCCGCTCCACCGCGAGCCGCCGTGCGGCTAGGCCGCCACAGCCGGGCCAGACGCCACCGCGACTCTTTCCCGCCGACCCCCTTTCAGATCCGCTCCGCCTGGCCACCACCGTGCCGTGCGCGCACCGCCTGGCCCCTCCGCGTCACTTCCTCCTCCGCCTCGCGCACCCCGCGCCGGCGATCGCCGGTAAACCCCCGTTCCCCCTTTCCTCACTTCTCACTTCCTCTCTCTCTCTCTCTTCTGTGTATATTTGGGAATAGAGCTGTTAGAGTAGGGATTTATTTATATATATATTTTATTATTATTATTATTATTATTATTATTATTATTATTATATTCACTATCATTATCAATATTATTTTTAATAGCATTATTAATGCTGTTATTATTATTATTATTATTATTATTATTATTATTATTATTATTACTATTATTATTATTTATAACTATTAGTATTATTATCATTTATTTAAATGGTGTCATTTATTTTACTTGTTATTATTATTATTATTTATTATTTATTTAAATGGTGTTATTTATTTTATTAATCATATACTAGTTTGTTGTTTTGTTTAATATTATTATTACATTATATAACTATTATTTCTAGCAAAAATTTCAAGTTAGTTTTTGAAACACTACAATATTTTTGGTATTATAGGTACATATATTTGACCAATTTTATTTTTGGGTCTAAATGAATTAGGAATATTTTTAAATAATTATCTAAAATAGATATTTTAAATTGTGAAATATAGTTTTCGCCTTAAACTTATTTTACAACTTAGAGTATTTTTACTAATAAGATGTAATTTCCAAAATTATTATATGTAAATATTTCAAGTATTGTCGTAAAGGAATTTTTACAAGTAAACCTGTTTTTAAGGTAATATAAATATTTTCTAAAAATATGGCACGTAACTTTCTACACAAATTCTTCTCACCATCAATCGTGACTAAATCATGCTTTTTATTTTCTTTTGGATTCCTACCCTTACTCATCGACATGGCTAGTGGACTAATTGGGACCTGTCAGATCACCACACCAGGCGGTACCCCAGGCAAGACACCTTGTCTTTACTGTTTAATTTCTTGCTCAATATTATGCATGCTTTTTCTTTATGTTGTTCTTTCAAAATTATATATATGTGCAAATTATTATATTTTATGTAATTGGCTTAGAGTTAAGGGACCACCGTATGTTTAGTGCATCTCATAAACTGTCACGATGTGCCACGGATTGTGTGTGAGTTGTGAGTCGCATATAGATGCGGACTTGCGTGCTGACTGATCATTGGCACGTACAGGCCGTGCGTTAGGATATAACTGTTAATAGATTATGTAGAAGACTTGGCAGTTATTAAGGATTAAACAGTGTCGTGGAGTCGACACATGTATAGTTTCATGGGGAGGGGGGAGACAGTTATTAGCGTAGGGGCTACATGTTCAGTACACACATAGATTTGGGCCGATAGTGTCTCGTATGAGCGCTACTTACTGCCCCAGGGCCGATAGTTCTCGTATGAGAGCTACTTTCTGCCCATGGTCGATAGTGTCTCTTATGAGCGCTACCTACTACCACTCTCTCTCCATCTATGCTGAACACCTAAGCTCCTGCGTAGAACGTTGTCTTCTCAAAGTATATATCACATAGAATGGTTAGGAACCTATACGCATGTATATTTTCTATTGAGCTCTTACTATTCAGTTATGGCATGATATTATGTGTCTTTACGTCCCTCTGAGGACCTGGTTTTTCTCCAGGTGTGTGTTTATGTTTTATGCAGGTGTTCTAGCCAAGGCCGTGATCTTCTCCATTTCTCGAAGGTAATTGCTCTTGGTTCGTTTTTATCATTTTGTCGATCGCTTTCTTGTACATTTATATCATTGAGATAGTTGGTAGTGGACTTTGTCTCCGCCCAACGATCGTATCATAAATATTCAAGTTGATTTTTATATTATTATTCCCTTCATTGTGGATGAGATTTAGTTTGTCTTGGATTACTACATTTTACAGCTTATGTATCCATACGAGGCCTATGTACTTCGTATGAATACAGCTGCATGTCTACGTTCTTAGTCCTACGTATTTTGGGACTGGGGCGTTACATGTTTTTGTGGTGGCCCATGCAGGTCGAGTTTGTCACTTCGGTTACGTAATTGTACCGATGTGGGCCTGCAATATAGGATTAGAATCTAGGAATCTCATCCACCTACTTGACATCCTTTCTTGACTTCAAATTTTGAACTCTCGTTCGCCCTCCTTGATTTGCATCTTGCTTGACTCCTTCTACCGTAAATTCTTAGTTTCGTGCTTAGTGACAATTAGAAAGATGACTACACTCGTATATGCTCATAGGTCAAACACATGGCTAAAAGGATTACCTTGACAATTAGTATGCATTAAGGTCTTATTTGTGTATAAAAGCATTTATGTTTCCTAGAAATTTGATCTTAAGGATTAGTTTATTCCAAGTTGGGTAGTAGTATATTGCCGCCATCAAAAGGATAGTTTAAATTTTATTTTAAATTTACAAGGTGGTATACACAAGAGGATAGCTAGATCGAGAAAACAAAATTTTTATGAATTTTGAAATTGTGAAATAGTTATGATTTATTAGGGATATGAAATCAATTTGAGAGATATCTGTTAACTTTAAGTTGTAAATTATGATTCTGTAGATGACTAGAGAGACAAAAGTTTAGAAGGGAGAGAACTTGAGGTTTTAAAATTTGCGCGTACGAGTTATAAGTTTATTGAAATTTTGAAGAGATGATGAAAAAAAATTAATTTTTTGGAAGATATCGACTTTGAAGGAAAAATTCAAATTTCAAATTTTGTCCTATGATCTATGAATTATAGAGTTATTTAAATTTCGAGTTTAAGGCCTTTTATTATGGATATTTAAATTTTGGTAAAAAGCATGTTTATTTTGCGATATACAAGGACTATTTCGAGATTGATTAGAGATTTAAATTAAATTGACAGTTTTATATAATTGGTAATTGTGGCGGAGTATCTTGAAAATTTTATTGAGAACTTCGAGGAACTTGAAATTTAGGTTAGATCATATTTGTAGAGGACCAAGAAGCAAGAAAGGTCACCCTAGTGAGATAGAAATATTCTACATTAGATTGTCATGCCACCTATGATTATGATATTGCATATACACAAGTATAGTTAGTCATCGACCAAACCGATGAAACATATCCTTTAACTTACTCGACCTTCCCTCAATTCTAGATCTTTTGTCATGACCATCTAATTATTTGAAACTTGAGAAATAATTGGATTGTTCCTTGATCATACCCCATCAAGTGGCTGTCATATCTCTAGAAATGGTATTCCTAACTTATTTTGCCTTGATCTACTAGAATCTGAATTATCATTATTTCATGCGTTAACTTGGTCATTTACTTTGTGCGTTAATCATTATTTCATGAATTCCCACTTTCTATTTAAATTCTTTTGTGTCCCTTACCGTGGCTTGAATATTTGGAGTACAACACTAGACTTTTTCAGCCAACAAATTTCATATGCAAGACCTAGACGAGCCCACCTTCATGTAGGTATATCACGTGCCACTAAAACACGTCTCCTTGTACTCTAATTTCATATTGCGACTTTCGGGTCAAAAAGACTGGACTCTAATCCCTACCGTGAAACCAATATATTCTAAACTATAGATGAGACTCGACCTCGACTCCATTCTTTCGACCCGATATATGATTTTGTTCTACTTAATTCCTTACATGCTTAACATTGCATTTTATCTTGATTGCTTGACCTATCGTCCCATGACACCCTTAGCTTAATTCTTGTAAGTTGGGTAGAATAACTAACTACTTAACAAACTCTTTTTCCTAGTGAACCATATTGATAAGTTCATTTGGACTATAATACTTAGAGGACCCTAACTTATCTAGTCAACCAAGCCGACTGCATAGGCCCAAATTTCGGGCAAAACTTAGATTTTGTAAGATCTGGGACTAATTGATTTCTTTCATCATTACCCTTTACTTATTATTTTATCTACCTATGATGCTAAAATAGCTTAGTTTTGCAAGCGTATTCTTTATCAAGCTTGATCATGACATATGTTTAATGTGGGCGCCCACTAATACATTGTCTAATCGGAACCAACGTATTATGGTCTGATCAACCATAGTGCACTTGGTTCGTTTTTTGTATATTGTTCAAACGTGGATAGAGACATAACTAAACTTGCCCTCTAGAATCCAATCCACAACTGCCTTGACAATTCCTTTGAAATTTTTCGATCGTCTTTGAATCACGTATTCGTATTCGATAACGCCTCCTTCGAACTCTATATTGCTTTCGCCTTCACCTATTTTGGAAGGACGATGGCGTTATACTAGAACTTCCTCTAACTGTCCTATCACCATGACCATTACCACCCAATGTAACCATATCTTTGTCTTAAACTACTCGACCTTTCCCTCGACCCTAAATTTACAATCTTGACTTTCTAATCACTTGAATTTAAGAGTGATTACAATCGTCTCTTAATCATACCCTCAACCTAGACTACGACCATATAAACTTCTTTGAACCCTCCTATCTACCGTTGTGCCTTCTCACCCCCTCCTAATTCTTAATTTCGAGGACGAAATTCTTTTAAGTTGGGTAGGATGTAAAACCCCTAAATTTTCTACTATATATTTTTTTATATTTGGTACTGATTAAAATTTTTGTATTTTACATCGCGTAGTCGTATTGTACGTTTTGCGCAAACGACGTATTTCGTAATTGCTCGTCGAGTACGAATATGGACGCGCGTACATATTTTTAGAAAAATATTTTAATTTTAATTTTTATAGTTCAAAATTTTTATATAATAAATACTTTGCTACCATACAAGAATTGATAAGTTGTTCTTTTCATTTTAAAGGCCCTTCAACTACTAATAATAAAATATTTTTATTGTATACTAGAAAAATATATTTATGTAAATATTATTTGTGTATACATATATCATAATTATTTATTACCTTATTTCTAAATAAATAGTGTAATTTTTGAAATTATTATTATTAGCATTTTTGGAAAACATTTTTTGAAATATTTGTGACAATTTAAATTTTGATTTGATTCCATGGATACATTTAAATAGTAAACTAATATCTATGTTTGAAATTGATATGATTTTAAACTAAAAGAATTAAATTGGATTTAAATTGGATTTAATTTGAATTTGGATTTGATTATTGATTTAAATTAAATTGGGTTTAAATATCCTAATCCTTATCTTAATGGGAATTCCCACATCCTATAAATAGGCAGGTACTCCTCCATATTTTCTCCACAATATTTTTCCACAAATATTTCTACCACAAACGCGTGCATCGTGTCCGTGTCCCCCACCCAATTTCTTATTCCATATTTTACAAATACAAATTTTCCTCCGTGTCGACAACTCCGACACAAATAAATCCTAAACCTAGCTAAATTTGGTCGGACCACCCCTGGATTCCTTCCCCGACTCCCTCACTGCTTCCCCTCGCCTCCGTCGGAAACCAGCACTGCCCCCGCCACCACGGCAAACCGCTCCTCCCTGGGTCAACCGCAAACATACCACAAACACACCGCCACTAGCACACCCTCGCCCCGGCCGACCCACACCACCACCGGCGTCATCGTCTCTCCGACCGAGACCCAAAAAAATCCCGACAACCCTACCACCACCGCGCCACCGCCGGAGCCACCCCGCGCCAGCCACCATCACTTCACCACCACACCAAAAATATCACAAAGAGAAATAGAGAAAGCCCTAACCCTAAACTTACCTTCGTTGGCCGCGCCCTGCCGCATCCGCACGCCGGAGGCAGACACTTTCGGCCGAGCAACGTGCAGCCACCCCCGGTTGTGTCGCCGAGACCCCCGGCCGCCTCCTCCCAGCCGGATCCCCCTTCCGCCAGTTCGACGTGCCTCACCGCCTCGCCTCCGTCAGTGCCCCGTCCAGCGCGCCGCCCAACCCAGCGCTGAGCCGCTCCCGCCGCCTGGAACCGCCGCCTAGATCCCAGTTGCCTCCTCCGACTCCGCCGTGCCGGTGCTTTCCCCACGCGCACGGGACTCCGCCTCCGCCGCAACTCAGGCGCCGCTCCACCGCGAGCCGCCGCGCGGCTAGGCCGCCACAGCCGGGCCAGACGCCACCGCAACTCTTTTCCGCCGACCCCCTTTCAGATTCGGCTCCGCCTGGCCACCACCGTGCCGTGCGCGCGCCGCCTGGCCCCTCCGCGTCACTTCCTCCTCCGCCTCGCGCGCCCCTCGCCGGCGATCGCCGGTAAACCACCGTTCCCCCTTTTCTCACTTCTCACTTCCTCTCTCTCTCTTATGTGTATATTTGGGAATAGAGCTGTTATAGTAGGGATTTATTCATATATATATATATATTTTATTATTATTATTATTATTATTATTATTATTATTATATTCACTATCATTATTAATATTATTTTTAATAGCATTATTAATGCTGTTATTATTATTATTATTATTATTATTATTATTATTATTATTAGTATTATTATCATTTATTTAAATGGTGTCATTTATTTTACTTGTTATTATTATTTATCATTTATTTAAATGGTGTTATTTATTTTATTAATCATATACTAGTTTGTTGTTTTGTTTAATATTATTATTACATTATATAACTATTATTTCTGGCAAAAATTTCAAGTTAGTTTTTGAAACACTGCAATATTTTTCGTATTATAGGTATATATATTTGGCCAATTTTATTTTTGGGTCTAAATGAATTAGGAATATTTTTAAATAATTATCTAAAATAGATATTTTAAATTCTGAAATATAGTTTCCGCCTTAATCTTATTTTACAACTTAGAGTATTTTTACTAATAAGATGTAATTTCCAAAATTATTATATGTAAATATTTCAAGTATTGTCGTAAAGGAATGTTTACAAGTAAACCTGTTTTTAAGGTAATATAAATATTTTCTAAAAATATGGCACGTAACTTTCTACACAAATTCTTCTCACCATCAATCGTGACTAAATCATGCTTCTTATTTTCTTATGGATTCGTACCCTTACTCATCGACATGGCTAGTGGACTAATTGGGACCTGTCAGATCACCACACCAGGCGGTACCCCAGGCAAGACACCTTGCCTTTACTGTTTAATTTCTTGCTCAATATTATGCATGCTTTTTTCTTTATGTTGTTCTTTCAAAATTATATATATGTGCAAATTATTATATTTTATGCAATTGGCTTAGGGTTAAGGGACCACCGTATGTTTAGTGCATCTCATAAACTGTCACGATGTGCCACAGATTGTGTGTGAGTTGTGAGTCGCATATAGATGCAGACTTGCGTGCTGACTGATCATTGGCGCGTACAGGCCGTGCGTTAGGATATAACTGTTAATAGATTATGTAGAAGACTTGGCAGTTATTAAGGATTAAACAGTGTCATGGAGTCGACACATGTATAGTATCATGGGGAGAGAGGAGACAGTTATTAGCGTAGGGGCTACATGTTCAGTACACACATAGATTTGGGCCGATAGTGTCTCGTATGAGCGCTACTTGCTGCCCCGGGGCCGATACTTCTCGTATGAGAGCTACTTTCTGCCCATGTTCGATAGTGTCTCTTATGAGCGCTACCTACTACCACTCTCTCTCCATCTATGCTGAACACCTAAGCTCATGCGTAGAACATTGTCTTCTCAAAGTATATATCACATAGAATGGTTAGGAACCTTTACGCATGTATATTTTCTATTGAGCTCTTACTATTCAGTTATGGTATGATATTATGTGTCTTGTTACGTCCCTCTGAGGACCTGGTTTTTTCTCAGGTGTGTGTTCATGTTTTCTGCAGGTGTTCTAGCCAAGGCCGTGATCTTCTCCATTTTTCGAAGATAATTGCTCTTGGTTCATTTTTATCATTTTGTCGATCGCTTTCTTGTACATTTATATCATTGAGATAGTTGGTAGTGGACTTTGTCTCCGCCCAACGATTGTATCATAAATATTCAAGTTGATTTTTATATTATTATTCCCTTCATTGTGGATGAGATTTAGTTTGTCTTGGATTACTACATTTTACAGCTTATGTATCCATACGAGGCCTATGTACTTCGTATGAATACAGCTGGCATGTCTACGTTCTTAGTCCTACGTATTTTGGGACTGGGGCGTTACAGCTCCACACCATGACGAGCCCCCCATGGCCGAACACCCCCTCCCCTCAACTCCTTCTTCATCTTCTTCTTCTAAGTTCTTCTTCATCTCCTTCTCCTTCTACTCATCATCATCATTATCTTCTTCAAACCCACCATCACCATACCACCACCTTCATCATCATCTCCATCACCCACCTCCACCAACCCGCCGCTGTCGTGCTCCGCTAGCCCACCGGTCGTGCCCACCACCGCACGCCGCGCCACGCCAGGCCGAGCGCAGCCGTAGCAACAGCGCACAATCGCGTGCACCGGCAGCCGTGCGTGCACCAGTAGCCGTGCGCCGCCACGGGCGCCGCCGTCATCGACGAGCCCCCTCCCGGGGCTGTACGTGAGCTGGACGACCTCCCTGTGGTGGCCACCGTCCTCCGGGACGCGCCGTCTAGGCGATTCGTGCGTTTTGCACGGAATCCCGTCGACGCGCGCGCGAACGAGATCCAGAAATGGCATTCCGTCGCAGCGACTTCGTGCACGTTTTCCGAGAAATCTGACCGTTGGATCGGCGAAATCTTTGATCCGTCACAATCTCGGTATATACCCCTTCATCCCTCTCAAATTTTACCCTTTAATTCCGTCGTTTGCTATGTGAAAACCGGCCACCAAGTTGACCGTTTAAATCGTGTAATTTTTGGACAGTTTCGCGGAGCCAACTTCGTCGGTTCGTATCTTCTCCATCGCGGCTCCGTCTGGCATGCTACCAGTTCCTGTGCGCAGCTGGTATAACCCTCTTCCTGCCTCTTTTAAGTTTCGTTTCATTATAAGCACGTTCGGTTGGTCGAATTCGACGCCAAAGTTGGCCGTCCGAATTCTTTAATTTCCAACTTGTAAAATTTTATTTTTGAACCCGGGACTCCGGATTCAATTTCTGACACCACCAGTAGACTCATGGCATCGTTCTGGCACGTTTTCATATAAAGTTTGTTAGATTTGGAGGACGTGGGCCCTGGTACGTATTTTGGTACAAAGTGGGCCCCATAGTCCGGGTCAACGGGACTTTTTGACGCCGGCTCATCGGAATCCAATTCTGGATATACCGTTGAGTTTGTATCATCATTCGGGACTCGTTGACATATAATTTGCTAAGTTTTGAGGACATTGGCTCCGACACGCTTTTTCGTGCAAATCGGATTTCAATATCCGGGTCAACGGACCAATTTGAGATCGGGTCAACGGAATCCAATTCTGGATATACCGTTGGGTTCGTATCGTCATTCTGAATTCGTGGACATATAACTTGTTAGGTTTAGTGGACTAGTTTTCTAGCACATTTTTCGGTACAAAGTGGATCCGACACGGACACCGTTTTGACTCGAAATTACCTTTTTGCCCCTGTGTCCAAATTGGACTTATGGATAGGCTATCCTAGCTGATTTGACCATTCTGGACATGTTGGTGATGGTTGTTTCACCATCCGACAACATCTGTAGGTTTTCACCCTATTATTATAATCTTTCTCCTTTTGTGGTATTTGAGATCCATCGATTCCAGTGATTTCACAACCACTGAAATTGAATGTGTTGACCCTGTAGATGTTTGTAGAGAATAGCTTTGACCCAGTTTGACCATGGTTGACTACTTTGACTGAACGTCGAAGTAGAGTCAACATTGACCTAGGTTAGACTAGTTTTGACCTTGGTTGACCACAGTTGACTATTTTGACCAAAAGTCAACCGGAAGTCAACCGTAGCCTAAAATTTACTAGAACTGGACCGAAGTTGACCAGTTGACCCAAAGTCAACTGTTAGTCAACATTAGTCAAGTTTGACCTAGAGTTGACCTAGGGTTGACCAGAGTTGACCAGTTGACCAAAAGTCAATTGTAAGTCAACCATTGACTTAGATTGACCTAGTTTGACTTAGTATGACTTGATTTTACTTCCAAACCCTTATATTGATACAGTATTCCATCTATAGGTCCTCGAGGCACTGTTCTTGGACCAGTTGACATACTCCACCAGATCTCAGGCGAGTACATTCTCTGATAATATTTCTGTTTTGTAATATCGTCTATGTTTCTTGTATTTAGTGTAGATATCCTTGTTCTCTTGACACATTGTTCACACGGATTGGTATTTCTCTGGATCCCGTCATGAGATGTTATTCCTCGCTTTCCTTGGTATATCTTGTGCAAGTCTTTCTTGTTCCTTGTGCATAGTATAGACACGATTCCTGCGAAGGCTAGCTACCCTCTCGGAGAATCGCGTGTCATGATGTGTCATGGTTGGATCCACTATACTAATCAGGGATGGGGAGTATTAGTGTAGATGTGTGGTCATTATCCACCTTGTTATTCTTGTAGATTTTGTGAGTATTAATCATACACCCCACGTATGATTAACCAGGCCAGTAGACCTTGTGCAGACCCAAGCCGGCCACATGTTGAAACTAGTACTCACACACCTAGATAGATGATTCTTGATTCTTGTACATGCCATGATCAGTTTTACTTACCTTGTTCTAGCTCTAGATTTACAACTTACCTTGCCATGATACTCACATGTACATTTCAAGATTTCTTGTATATTCTCTCTATTTACTGCTATATTTTCAATATCGTCTAATTAGAACTGTTATTTGAGATTTGTGCTCATTCCATCCTGACTGGATATGTTGACAAGATTTTAGGAGTAGTTGTGCCCTCAGTATTGGACTTCATAATGTTGCTAGCTGGGGTGGTTCGGTATTCTACACCGTGAGTTGTCTCTCAGGAGTTCTAGGTCTGGTAGTTATTTAGTTTTGTTATTGTTTCCCTCCGTTTCATTCTTGTCTCATATGATCCTTGTAGATTCTAGTTGTTCTAGTGATATTGTTATTATTTTTTGTCTTATCTTCCTTGGTTTTCGTGATGTAATATGAGTACATTTCTAGTTATAGATCTTTAGATGTTGTAGTTAGTATCAGGTTCTTGACAGCGCTCTACCGCCGATACTGCGGTGTAGGCTGGGCGTGGCCTACGTATTCGTACCCGTATATCCGGGTGCGGGTCGTGACAGTGACATAAATTAACACAGAGAATGCCATTCTCCATATAAATTAACACGGAGAATGACATTCTCCGTTTTATTTAACACGTAAATGACATTCTCCGTGTTTCTAACACGGAGAATGGCCATTCTCCTGCATTTTAACACTGGAATGACCATTCTCCGTGCTAAATTACATAGAGAATGACCATTCTCCGTTTTATTTAACACGAAGAATGGCATTCTCCGTGTTTCTAACGCGGTGAATGGTCATTCTCCTGCATTTTAACACTGGAATGACCATTCTTCGTGCTAAATTACACGGAGAATGGCCATTCTCCGTGTAAATTAAGACGGAGAATGGTCATTCTCCGTGAAATTTAGCACGGAGAATGGCCATTCTCCGTGTAAATTAAGACGGAGAATGCCGTTCTCCGTTTAGTAACACGAAAAGTGGCATTCTCCGTCTTAATTTACACGGAGAATGCTATTCTCCATGTTACTAACACAGAGAATGGCCATTCTCCGTGTAAATTAAGACGGAGAATGTCATTCTCCGTATTACAAACACGAGAATGACCACCCTCATGCAAAATTAACATTCTTCGTGTTCTAACACGGAGAATGGCCATTCTCTTGCACTTTATGGTCAGTTGAAACTTTGAAGGGCCATAAGTTTTGACTGTGAGGTCGAAACGAGGCCCGGTTTGTCGCAAAATGAGCGTATCTTCGAGGAGCCTGAAATTAATTGGTTCTACATTAGACGGCCTTCCGAAATTTTAGAATCGCAAAAAAATGATGTTTGGACCTCCGTTTTAGCACTTTTGCCGTTTGTCTCAGTCTTTCCGAAATTTTTCGACGAGTTTTTGAGGAGAAAACCTAGATTCGAAAGTGAGCAGCGTATGACAGAAGATGAAGTATCGAAACATGTTTTTTAAGAGTAGTTTCGTGGGTGTTTTCAATAAATTAGAAGGAAGGGCAAAACGGTCATTCGGAACCCTCTTTATATATTTTTTCCTAATTCTGGGCACGCGATGAAATGTTATTGCGCGGTGGGTTTTTCATACAACTTTTTCGCTTTTTGGACATTTCATAAATTTTCCCTATCTTGTAAGTACCTACCTACCCATATTAGATTTTTATTTTTTTTATAATAGATATGTAAAAATATTTTTGGAAGAAAAAAAATTTACGGTGAAGCCAACTCTTAGCATTATATAGTAAAAAGATAATATATTATTTGTCGCACTATAATAAATCTTTACTGGTGCGTTTTTTTTCTAAGGTGAACTGCGGCTAGATAAATTATAAAGTATGGTCAGTATGGTGTGGCAAAGATTGTTTGTACAGTCACCTACGGGTGTCTATATGTAAATTATTCGTTCATATGCCCAAGGATGAGTTGTCCAAGTTGGAGGCCAACATGAGGCCCTGCATTCTCGTGAGTCAGGTGCTGTTTGAGATAAAAAAATTTATAAGTCTGAGATAAAAAGTTATGAGAGAATAAAGGAACTACAGTCCCTTGTTAGCAATTACCCGAATAAAACTCGTATAATACGTAAAAAAAAATTGTATCGTCAGAAACATATAATATTTACGTACTTTTGAAAAATTTGAATTCTAAAAATTGCTGAAAAATCAAATTTCGGGGTTGGTTTTTATGAAAAATTCACCCGCGGGATGGGTTTTATGAAATGCCCAAAATTATATATTTCCACATTAAATATTCCAAGATTCCCTTTAGATACTCTGTATTTACAAAATTGCCATTTTGATAATATCATAACTACTCCTTCGCATAAACTCAGATTTGGATTGCGATTCTCGTTTTCTTCTTCTTCATGAGAGATCTGAATTCCATTGCTCTCATCTTCAGCAGAGATCGCAAAGATCATTCGTAGTTCACTGTGTTTTTCTTCAGTCGAACTTCAATTATCGCTCATTATCATCATCATCATCATCTTCCTGGAGAGATTTGAAGTTTTTCGGCGATTAGATCAATTGTGGAGAGAAGATCTTCTTCTTCTTCTTTTCCATAAGAGTTAGCATCGTTTTGAAAGAAGAATGAAACTCTTTTATTCATGACAAAAAAATTTCTAAAAAAAACAAAAAATTAGATTTTTGTCAACTGTTCTCCATCATTCTCCATGATTTTAACACGGAGAATTGATTCTCCATGGTTTTAATACGGAGAATGACCATTCTCTGTGATTTTAACACGGAAAATGGTCATTCTCCATGATTTTAAGAACGGAGAATATGCCATTCTTCGTGATTTCTAATAAGAAGAATGGTCATTCTCCGTCATTTTAACACGGAGAATGGTCATTCTCCGTATTAAAACCACGGAGAGTTGCCATTCTCCGTTCTTAAAATCACGGAGAATGACCATTCTCCGTCATTTTAACACGTAGAATGGCAATTCTCCGTGGTTTTAATATAGAGAATGACCGTTCTCCGTGTTAAAATGACGGAGAATGGACATTCTCTGTCATTTTTACACGGAGAATTAATTCTCCATGATTTTAACACGGAGAATGACCATTCTTCGTGATTTTAACACGGGAAATGGTCATTCTCCGTGATTTTAAGAACGGGAAATGGTCATTCTTCGTGATTTCTAATACGGATAATGATCATTCTCCGTAGTTTTAACACGGAGAATAGCCATTCTCCGTCATTTTAGCACGGAGAATGGTCATTCTCCGTCATTTTAACACGGAGAATGGTCATTCTCCTGAATTTTAATAAGGAGAATGGTCACTCTCCGTGATATTAACACGGAGAATTGCCATTCTCCGTAATATTAACACGGAGAATTGTCATTCTCCTGTATTTTACGGCCAGTTGAAACATTGGCGAGCTATAACTTTTGACTGGGAGGTCGAAACGAGACCCGGTTTGTCGCAAAATGAGCGTATTTCCGAGGAGCCTAAGATAAACGGTCCCACCGTTTGTCGGCCTTCCAAAATTTTAAAATCGTAAAAAAAATGATGTTTAGACCTCCATTTTAACAGTTTTACCGTTTGTCGGCCTTTTCGAAATTTTTCAACGAGTTTTGAAGGAAGGTTTGAAGATTTAGGAGGAGAAAACCTAGATTCGAATCGGCTTATTTAGGCAATATACAGTTCGGGCCGGATCGGAACCGCGTGTCCTGGACCCGTATGCCCACCCCTACTACTACTACTACAACAACAACAACGCAGATCTAGACCAAAGAGAGGAGCCAACACATGAAGCTCGTCACCTCAGTCTCAAAATAAAGATCAGAGGTTTCTTCTGCAAGCTGAGCAATTGGACTCTAAAGATGATGTGTCACGTTTCACTACTAAAATATATATAGGTGTGCGTCTGATCACGAACTACCGCTAATTACATACTAAGGTCATATTTGGTTCATGGAATCATGGCATTAAAAAAAAAAAAAAAATTTATTTTCTATATTCCGATGTCAAAGAAAATATTTAGAAAAAGATACTGATTCCCAAGAAAAGAGAAAATTGAGAGAAAAATGGTTCCCCCCATCCACCTAGAAATTCACTTTTCCAATTTAGGGATTCAATTTTCCTTCCAATATTTTTGGCCTTTCCAAATACCAAAAAAAGAAAAAGAAATGAAATTTGTAATTTTTCAAAGGAAAAAAAATAAACAAGGATTTGATTTCTTTTTCTTTCCTTTCCTTTCCTTTCCGCCAACCAAACGAGGCCTAAAGGAAATCCAACTGTATAAGTATTGAATTCCAACTATATAAGTATTGGGTGTTCTAGCAAACATATCCTATAATCTGGCCAATAAGTTATGTGTGTGTCAATCCAATCAACTAAAATTCTTCCGGACTTGTATTGGGTGTTTTAACAAACATATATCATGTGATTATGGTATTTAGTTTTATTTGTTCTCCGCGTAAGGTTCCTTCCAATTTCCAACTTGTATGGTAGAAGAAAACAAAAGTATTTAACGGAAGAGAATATTAAAAAGAATGCAAAGAGTATATGCACATGATCACAAATTCGAAAATATTTAGCTAAAAGATCCAACTATAAGATGCATGATCATACGAAGGATGGGGGAACCTCCTTTTCTTTGCGACTGTAATTCAAACAATAAAACCAGTTTGTCCAGTTTCTAAATTTCTTACCAAACGTGTTCTTATGAGAATTTTACATCTGTACTTACCATAATACCTAAATTTATGGTGAAAAAGTCAGATAAATTACATGCAAAGAATAAAACTTAAGGGGATGTTTGGTACTCAGAATACTAATATATCTGAAAATTAAATTCTCGGTTAAAAGAAAACAGAAAGAAAAAAAAATTAAAATGAGGAAAAGCAACAACAAAAATTCTAAAAAAAACAAAAAATATAAAAATCTTACAAAACTGAAAATGAAAAAAAATGAAAAAACAAAAAATATTTTAAAAAAAATCTAAAAACGAAAAAAACAAGAAAATATATATATAAAAAGTATATAAATAACAACAACACAAAAATTGCCCCCCAAAAAATCACTTATTCTAGAGGAATTGGATACTCTTAGTTTGTGAATAAATTATTTATGGAAAATAAATTTGTATAACCTAAATCTAGATTTCTCACACCCTACAACCTACAAATTAGGGGGCGAAGCATTAGGTTAATTTCTCACACCCCTAATATTGAGTAGAGAAACTAATAGGTGGACTTATGCATATTAGCGGTGAACATTCGGTTAATTCGGTTCAAATTGAACCTAATAATAAGCAAATCCGAAACCAAATCGAAATAGCCCATAACCGAATCAAACCGGATTAAATCTTTTCGGTTTTCGGTTTATTCGATTTTTCGTGTATATATATATATATATATATATATATATATATATATATATATATATATATATATATATATATATATATATGCCCCGAACTTTCAGCAATATCACACCGCCAGCGGATGCCCCACCATCACCCACCTGGCATTTGCCGACGATTTACTTATCTTCTCTTATGGGGATGTCGGATCGAAGGAGGTCGTTCACAACACCCTGACGCGGTACTCGAGATGCTCCGGCCAGAAAATCAACCATTCCAAGAGTGTCATCTACGCCCACCACAGCATCAAAATCGAGAACGCTTCCAGTCTAACCAACCTCACTTCCTTCTCGGTGGCTCACCCTCCCTTCAACTACCTCGGCTGCCCCCTGGTCTACGGGAGATCCAACGCCAGCATCTTCGAGAGCCTCATCACCAAAATCAGGAACAAAATCGAAGGTTGGCACAACGCCACCCTATCCCCAGGCGGCAAAATAATCCTCATCAATCATGTGCTCAACTCCGTCCCCATCCACACCTTAGCGGCTTGCTCCCCGACCAAGAAGGTCCTCGCGTCGATCGAGCAGATCTTTTGCAAGTTCTTCTGGGGCCACAATGATGGCCAAGACAAACACCACTGGGCTAGCTGGGACGCCATGGCCACCCCGATTGCGATCGGCGGGCTTGGATTCAACAAACTCAATCACATCGTCATGGCCTTCTCCATGAAACTGTGGTAGAAATTACGCACGTGCGATAACCTATGGACCAGGTTCATGAAGGCCAGATACTTCAAGCACATCCACCCAGCGATGGCCAGAGCCAATAGCAGATCCTCTGCGGCTTGGCGCCGCATTTTACGGGGCCGCGATTTGGCTGAGCCGGCGATTAGACTCCATCTGGGCGACGGCAAGGCCAACTTCTTTCTGGAAAGATGGATCGATGATAGCCTTATCCCGAACACCTCTGGATACCCCAGCAACTGCAGGATCAAAGACATGTGGAACCCCACTAATAACGAATGGAATTGGGACCGGATTCGCGATTGGGCCGGCAACGAAACGGTCGACAGCATTCGTCAGCAAGGACTTAGCATTGATTCCGACGCGGACGTGTTGAGATGGTCGCTGGAAGATTCTGGAGTTTTCTCTGTGCGATCGGCGAGATCCGCGATCCACGAGAACGGCCAAGAGCACTTCACTGCGCGATATTGGCATTCTTGCATCCCAAAGAAATGGTCATTCCTTCTGTGGAGAGTCACGAGAAAGAAACTGCCTACCGATGAGATCCTTAACTCCATCGGCTTTAGCCTGGCGTCAGCTTGTAACTGTTGCGACGATAGGCAGACAGAGACTATTGAACACATCTTCCGGGAAGAAAGCCTCCCCGACAAAACCTGGAGCACCCTCAACAGCATCTACAACATCACTACAGGTGACGGGCGCTTTAACGATCTCCTGGCCCTCTGGGGAGTCGCGTCCCACGGCCATCAGATCGTAGCAGCGGCTGCCACCTGGGTAATTTGGAAGAATCGCAACAAAGCGAGATACGAGGGTCACCAATACTCCGCCGAGCAGCTAATTCGGAAAATTCATCGGCAATGCCGCAAAAGGAGTTCACTGTGCTCCCACACCCCGCCAGCATTCTGGCAACCTTGCTCTAGTTAGTTTTTGCGGGCGCGGTCGCCCCCCTTGTTTTGGTGGTTTCAGGCTTTTTGCCTTGTACTCTCATCAGGCTTCCGCATTTTGAGCATTGATTAATAAAAGAAGGGGTTCTCTCAACAAAAAAAAAAAATATATATATATATATCTATATATATATATATATATATATATATATATATATATATATATATATATATATATATATATATATATATATATATATATATATATATATGCAAATGACCTCTAGCCTAGTGGTTAAGAGAGATGCATGCGGCCCAAGTGGTCGGGAGTTTGAGCCCCAGTCGAAGCGAGTTTTCCAAAATTACCCATTGCTTCAAAATATATATATATATATATATATATATATATATATATATATATATATATATATATATATATATATGCAAATGACCTCTAGCCTAGTGGTTAAGAGAGATGCATGCAGCCCAAGTGGTCGGGAGTTTGAGCCCCAGTCGAAGCGAGTTTGCCACAATTATCCATTGCTTCAAATATATATATATATATATATATATATATATATATATATATATATATATATATATATATATATATATATATATATATATATATGTAATTTTTTTATTCGGTTTTCGATTTTGGACTGAAATTGAAACAATAACCGAATAAGAAAACCGAAACCGAACCGAATCTCTTATTCGGTTCGGTTCGATTTTCGGTCCAAAACCGAATAATGCTCACCCCTAATGCATACTAACATTACCACGGTCAAGTCACTAAAGTGGTATACGTATACATAGTGGTTTGACCTTGGGTAAGCCGGATAAGCCATCGGGTTTGGACAACCCTCTCTTAAGTCCCCACCTCTCCTCCAATAGAGCCTCCGTGGTCTGCTCCAACTCATTTTTGTCAATTGAACTAGCAATCCACCAAGTCCATATTTTGAGTTCTCACTGTGAATGCCTCGAGTAGCTCAAGGAGAGGAACACAAAATCCGAATTCCATGACGCTGTCAAAATTGGAGACTTCGATGTCGTTAACTCCACTATCAATTTTTGGATATCATCTTTTAAAGTCAAGATTGAAGGGACAATCAAATTTAATTTCGACTAGGACAATCCAACTTGCCGGCTCTGATCACAATCAGCAGACAGACTCGGTCACTCAGGGCCCTCGACGAGCTTCCTTTTGCCAACTTCCCTACATGGAATTTCTTCCTACTATACGTGAAATAGAAGAAAAGTCGATGACATGCCGATCGATCGAGATCAAGCACCTGTACGTCGTACCATGCATGTCATGATTTGCGTAAGTACGCTGTTCATCCAAGTAATTACGGATACATCGATCCTCTATAGTAAGACCAAAATCGTACGTACTTACTCCAAAGTAAACCAGTACGTACAAACGTACGTACTCGTGTCAGTATTTTCGTACGTACCGGCCGGCCGAAACGAAGAACTGATTAATAGTGTCCTTATTGTTGCAATACATGTTATATATAAATAAACTGATGAAGGGTCGCTCTCCACTCCAGCTGCATATTTTTGGGGTCTCCATGGGGGACCTCCCTCCCTGAGGAATCGATCAACAAATAAGTCCCTGTTCACTTGTCCCACATACATAAGTGAGCTCGTTGGATCCTTTCCTATCAATCAAAGTTCAGGCCTACCTAGAAATTATTCAGTGGGCCGGACTCAACACGTGACTGTAATAGTGAGATCCCTTACTCTTCTCCAACTCCAATAGCAGTATGACACAATATATTTTTAGTCAGAACCGGCCTAGAGGTAAGCCAAAACAAGACTTCGAATTTGGACAACCCCTTTTACTTAGGACAACCTCAAGGCTCAGCGTGATCCCAATAGAAGTCGTTGTCACAGGTTGCCCTCCAGGATCGACCTACAATAAAGGACAAAGGACAACCAAAAACTAGTTCCGGATTGGACAATCCAACCTCCGGGCCGGCCCTGTTTGTAGTATCATGTTGCTTACTCTCTCCGTGATGTGTCATGTTGCTTACTCTCTACTGAGCTTGAAATTTCTCTACAAATGGACCCCTCCTTCTTCTTTGTAGTAGACGTCTTTCTTTTCGGATGGGTAACGAAAGATGAACGAGAAAGTGAGGCCACCGGGAACCTGACTAAATCCAAGAACTTGTAGTTATTCCGTGTCGTACAGCAGTGAGTGATCAGTTTGTGTCTCGACTTCCCTATCACTACTTTTTAGGCATCAGAGCTCCATCATTCATCAGTATGTATGTGTTGGGAAAGAAACGCGGAAACCTTTCCCCAAATCGGAGAGTACCTGCGAGAGGACCGAGCAATACAACGCACGAACCCAAAAACAAGCACACAAAAAATAATCCACGCAGACACAGAGAATTTTTGACGTGGAAACCCTTGCGGGAAAAAACTACGGGACGATCGGAGTCCAACCCTGAGAAGCCTCCACTAATGGAATAGAAGAATTACACCCTCTACAAACTCCTCCCGATCCAAATCGGATCCCCACAACACTCAGAGATAAGTACAATGATTACAAGGCTACGAAGAGCGAGAACGACGAGTAGAGATTACCCGAACACGATCTCCTTCGAACAGCGACCTTCAATCCTCCGTCTTCTTCTCCGAAGTTGTAATGGCACTCTTGCCTCCTTCCTCTCTCAAACTTGTGTTGTCTAATGCGTTGCAATTCTGAATTAGGGTTGAGAAATCTCAATATAACTCCCTAATCCCGCAACCAACCTGGACCGTTGGATTATATCCAATGATGAAAACTCATCCAGAAATCCGCTTCAGCCCCCGACGACACAGAGTTCGGTCAGAACTCTGTGTCGAGCAAACAGAACCTCACGCCAACATTCTGGAGGAGCCAGACCGAGTTCGACCCGAACTCGCCATGGGACCGAGTTCGGCCCGAACTCGGATCCCCTGTTCCAGAACCTCCCATGGAGCAGCAGCACCAGCAACTCTGACTTCCCGAGCTTCTCCGACATCGGACGGCGCTCGTCGCACTCCGGAGCCTTCTCCATATAGGTTGGGAACCCCACCCACTCCAACAAATCTCCCCCTTCACAACTATGGGGAGGTTGTCGTCATCCCGACGACCTGCCTGCAGTACTCAAACTTTCCCCTCGGTAGAATCTTCGTGAACATATCAGCTCCGTTGTCATCTGTATGCACCTTCTCAAGCTCCGCGTCCTTCTTTTCAACCACATCCCGTATCCAATGATACCGGGTCTCGATGTGCTTGGACCGGCTATGAAATGTCTGATTCTTCACAAGGTGGATAGCACTCTGACTGTCGCAAAGCAAAGTATACTGCTCCTGCTTCAGTCCCATTTCCTGCAACAGCTTCTTCATCCACAACAGCTCCTTGCAAGCCTCCGTCGCCGCAATGTACTCTGCCTCTGTCGTCGACAAGGCAACACACTTCTGCAACCGCGACTGCCACGACACTGCTCCTCCCGCAAACATCATCACGTAGCCCGAAGTCGATCGCCTCGTGTCTACATCTCCAGCCATATCAGCGTCGGTATACCCAACCAGCTTCGGCTCGTCACCACCAAAGGAAAGTCTCCAACCGGCAGTGCCCTAAAGGTATCGTAGAATCCACTTGACCGCACTCCAATGTACCCTTCCAGGATTTGAAAGATACCTGCTAACCGTACCAACTACATGAGCAATATCTAGCCTCGTACAAACCATAGCATACATAAGGCTCCCCACAGCTGAAGCATATGGAACCCGCTCCATATCTTCCTTTTCGTCCTCGGTAGATGGACACTGTTCCTCAGTGAGCTTAAAGTGAGCCGCGAGGGGGGAACTCACTTTCTTCGACCCGTCCATCCCGAAACGCTGAAGTACCCGGTGAATGTACTTCTTTTGGGACAAGTGTAGCAGCTTGGACTCTCTCTCTCTCGGCTGATCTCCATCCCAAGAATAGTCTTCGCTGCGCCCAAATCTTTCATAGAGAAGGCCGCGCCCAGTTGGCGCTTCAACTCTGCTATCCTAGTGGTATTCCGACCCACTAATAGCATATCATCAACATAGAGCAACAAAATGATGAAATCATCATCGGCAAAATACCTCACAAATGTACAATGGTCTGACGTCGTCCATGCATAACCATGCTCCCCCATAAACGACTCGAACTTCCTGTACCACTGCCTCGGAGCCTGTTTCAGACCATACAAGCTCTTTCTCAACCGGCAGACCAAATATGACTTGCCCTTCTCGCAGAATCCCTCTGGCTGCTCCATGTACAACTCCTCCTCAAGATCACCGTGGAGGAATGCCGTCTTTACGTCCATCTGTTCGACCTCCAAGTCAAAACTGGCTGCTAATGCTAGCACCACCCGAATAGACGAATGCTTGACGACAGACGAAAAGATCTCATCATAATCTATGCCTTTCAGCTGACCGTAGCCTTTGACTACCAGCCTCGCTTTGTATCGAGGGCGAGTAGCATCATCCGTCTGCTTCACTCTGAACACCCATCGATTCTTCAAAGCCTTCTTGCCCTTTTGGCAACCGCACCAGATCATAAGTGGAATTGGTGTGCAAGGAACTCATCTCCTCCTGCATAGCCATCATCCACTCCTGCCTGTGTTCGTCTTCCATAGCCTCTGCGAAACTTTCGGGCTCCCCCCCGTCAGTCAATAGCACATACTCATCCGGTGAGTATCTCGTAGATGGTCGATGATCCCTGTCACTCCTTCTCAGTGGAGCCACTGGTGCTGGCTGTATACCGACAGCCTCCGCCCCTTCAGGAACTACCTCTCCGGCATGCTCATCCTCCTGAGGGACACCCTGACCACCATCAGCAGGCTGATGATCAAGGTTGGGAGCAACTCCATGTACCGGCTCCCCCGTAACTGGATCCTCTGCGATGTCCTCTGGAAACTGCTCGAAGCGAAATAACTCTAACTCAGGCAATTCCTCAGCCTCAGAAGGCGTCTCGGAATCCTGAGTGTTGGTCATGGTCTGATCCTCGACGAACACCACGTCCCTGCTTCTGTAGAGCTTTCCTTCCACTGGGTCGTAGAGTCTATAGCCAAACTCATCCCGACCATAGCCGACAAAGATGCATCGCCTCGTCTTCGGCTTAAGTTTGGTCCTCTCGTCCTTCGGTACATGCACGAAGGCTTTACAACCAAACGCCCGCAGGTGACTGAATGACGGCTCTTTGCCGTACCATACTTTGTCAGGCACATCACCCTGCAAAGGAGCACTAGGAGACAAATTAATAATATAAGCAGCTGTGAGAAGAGCCTCACCCCAATAACTGCCCGGCAAGTTTGCTTCTGACAGCAAACACCGTACCCTCTCCATCAGTGTCCTGTTCATGCGCTCCGCTACACCATTGAGCTGAGGTGTCTTGGGAGGAGTCTTCTGGTGTCGTATCCCTTGCTCTCTGTAATACGCATCAAAGGGACCGATATATTCGCCGCCTTTGTCGGACCGAACACACAACAACTTCTTGCCCGTCTTCCTTTCAACAGAGGCCTGAAACTCCTTGAAAGTAGGCAACACCTGATCCTTGGTCTTTAAGGCATAGACCCAAACCTTCCTGGAACAGTCATCAATAAAAGTCACAAAGTAAGAAGCACCACCAAGAGATTTTACCTTCATAGGACCGCAGACATCCGAGTGAATCAACTCGAGCAACGCCGGCTTCCTCGAACTTGGGTGACTTTGGAAAGACACCCTATTTTGCTTTCCAGCTAAACAGTGCGTGCACTTCTCCAACTTTGTAGACCTGAGCCCCGGAATTACTTTCCTGTTCACCAAGTAGCTCATCCCCTTCTCGCTGATATGGCCGAGCCGCCTGTGCCACAACTCGGTAGACGCATCACTGACTGCGTTCACCTCCTGTGCCCCCTCTGCGCTCCCCTCCATATAGTAGAGACCGGACTTCTTGCTTCCTCTGGCAATCACCATCGAACCTCTGGAAAGCTTCCACTGACTGTTCCCGAAGAGACTGAAGAATCCCTCGTCATCTAACCTTCCAACCGACACCAGGTTGAAACGGATATCAGGGACATGACGAACATCCTTGAGAATAAGAACCGCACCCGTCTTCGTTCTCAAATGCACATCTCCAACGGCAACCGCCTTCGACACATCTCCGTTGCCCATCTTCAACACGCCGCAGTTGCCTGTCGTGTAAGTGGCAAACAGTGCCCTATTGTGAGATACATGTGCTGAAGCCCCTGAGTCTACCAGCCAAGAATTGTCATCGCAGGCGAGGTTAGTAATGACCTCATCACCTACGATGATCACATCGCCTCCATGCACCGAGGCCGCCGCTGTAGTGTTCTCTTCTTGCTTCCCCTTGTCGCCCTTCTTCTCTCTCTTCCAAGCGAAACAATTCCGCTTGATATGGCCCTTCTTACCGCAATGGTAACACTCTGAGTCCTCGTAACGACCCTTGGACTTCTCCCGGCTCTTGTCTCTGCCACCACCTGGACCCCTGCTTTTGTCCCTTCCGCGGCTCTCTGAAACCAATGCCTCTGAGTGGTGGGATGTGGATGAAGTGCCCTGAGAACGTCTCCGCATCTCTTCATTCAACACCCCGCTCTTGGCAAACTCCAGACTAACCACGCCCTCTAGAGCAGAAGCGATCATAGATACTCGTACGGTCTCCCACGAGTCTGGCAAAGTACACAGCAGCCACAGTCCCTGAACTTCGTCGTCGAACTTGACTCCCATAGAAGATAGCTGGTCAACCACGCCCTGGAACTCACTCAAGTGATCCGAAATAGTCGCCCCATCCTTGTACCGCAGACCCATCATCGTTCGGATCAGGAACAACTTGTTTACCCCGGTCTTCTTCGCATACAAGGATTCCAGCTTATCCCACAACGTCTTTGCGTGCTCAATATTGGCAACGTGGTTGTACACGTTCTTATCAACAAACTGCCGTATGTACCCGCACACCTGTATATGCTCGAATGTCCAGTCCTCCTCGGATTTATCACTGGGCCTCTCGGATGCAAACACGGGTAGATGCAGCTTCTTGACAAATAGCAAATCCTTCATCTTGCTCCGCCAATAATGATAGTTTGTGCCATTTAGGTTCACCATGCGCACCGACTTCGCGTCCATCTCTCCTCTCTGGTTCCTCTGTCAACTCCTGACACCCTTTGAACCCAAAGCTCTGATACCACTCTGTTGAAAAAGAAATGCGAAAACCTTTCCCCAAACCGGAGAGTACCTGCGAGAGGACCGAGCAATACAATGCACGAACCTAAAAACAAGCACACAAAAAATAATCCACGCAGACACAGAGAATTTTTGACGTGGAAACCCTTGCGGGAAAAAACCACGGGACGATCGGAGTCCAACCCTGAGAAGCCTCCACTAATAGAATAGAAGAATTACACCCTCTACAAACTCCTCCCGATCCAAATCGGATCCCCACAACACTCAGAGATAAGAACAATGATTACAAGGCTACGAAGAGCGAGAACGACGAGTAGAGATTACCCGAACACGATCTCCTTCGAACAGTGACCTTCAATCCTCCGTCTTCTTCTCCGAAGTTGTAATGGCACTCTTGCCTCCTTCCTCTCTCAAACTTGTGTTGTCCAATGCGTTGCAATTCTGAATTAGGGTTGAGAAATCTCAATATAACTCCCTAATCCCGCAACCAACCTGGACCGTTGGATTAGATCCAATGATGAAAACTCATCCAGAAATCTGCTTCAGCCCCCGAAGACACAGAGTTCGGCCAGAACTCTGTGTCGAGCAAACAGAACCTCACGCCAACATTCTGGAGGAGCCAGACCGAGTTCGACCCGAACTCGCCATGGGACCGAGTTCGGCCCGAACTCGGATCCCCTGTTCCAGAACCTCCCATGGAGCAGCAGCAGCAGCAACTCTGACTTCCCGAGCTTCTCCGACATCGGACGGCGCTCGTCGCACTCCGGGGCCTTCTCCACATAGGTTGGGAACCCCACCCACTCCAACAGTATGTTGTACTGTTAGGGCTGGTCCAGAGATAAGTCAGATAAGACTTCAAATTTGGACATTTTTTTTTCTTTTTTGGACAACCTCAGCGTGACACTACAAGAGGTCGGAGTAGCGGATGATCCTCCAAGATGGATCCACAAAAAGAGTTCAAGGGACAACCAAAACTAGCTTTGGATAGGACAATCCAATCCCGTGGACCGATTACTATTCAAGACCGTGACTTGGTCTCTGGATTTGGCCTGCATGTATGAGAAGTGAAGGTGATACTCGATCAGTCATACTAGTTCGATATATCCCTTTTATTGTGCACAATATTCCATAGATATTTCTGGGATTACAAAGAGGAAAAAAAAACAAAAAGCACGCCAAGGTAGAAGTGAGCATTATTCGGATTTGGATCGAAAATCGAACCGAATAAGAGATTCGGTTCGGTTTAAAAAAATTATTTCGATTTTGGTTTTGAAATACTATTTTTTTTACACTGATTTAATTTTGGGTTCGATTTTGGTCTAAAATCGAATAAGATCGAATAAGATTTACGCAGTTATATAATTATCTTCAATTTTATGCATATTTAGTAATTAAAAATATGTATATTTTAAAAATTACAACTCTATTGATGCATTTTAAAATCGAAGTTTGGTAATCAAATAATTTAATCTAATTTTGGGTCTAACTTTAAAATACAAGAAACGTGCCTATAAGAAATATATATATTTAGTATAATTAAACTACAATTCTAGGTTTGGCTCATTAAACAATAAAAATAGTTCAACCGGACAAACCGAACCAATTATCAGCTCGGTTTCGGTTATGACTAATTTTGATTTGATTTATGTTTTGGGTTTTTAAAAGTTCGTTTATTCTGTTATGACTATTTTGATTGAAATCGAATAAACCGAATGCTCACCTATGTGCCAAGGTTTGGGCATGATAGAGAACTCACACACGTGTTAGATGTGTGTTGGGTGCGCGAGTTTTTCTTTTGTGTGTGTGTGCGGGCGCCCGTGTAAATTGTAAACTTCTGGAAGTTGAGATCCTGGTATCGTCGTTCGACTTAAGCTAAACTGAATATAAAAATATTTTACAAACTGAGTTTTTTGTGTGTGTGTAAATTGTAAACTTCTTGAAGTTGATCGTCCTACTTAAGCTAAAATGAATATAGAAATATTTACAAACGGATTACAAGCAACCTCGCTGATAAATATTTACACTTGTTTGAAACTTACACACGCAAGTAATATTTTCTAGGTTCTAAGATTTAAGTTTTGGAAGTTTCATATATACTTGATTTCTTTTACCAAAATTTAGTGTTTCTTTTCTTTTAGATTTGCAATGAAGTTATTTCATTTTAGCCAAAGCATGAAAGGCTAAAACAATTTATCCCAGATCGATGAATCGATGATAATAGCTTCCCATGTAGGAGGTTATTTGGTTGTTTAAAAGTATAAGGAAATATGAAAGTAATTTTTTGTCTACTGAAAGTGAAATATGTGTACTTTTGAGTTTCATACTAGTTTTTATCTGCTAAAAGTGATTTTTAATGTTTGAGTATGTGATATTTTGTAACTCAAAAATGGTCAAATTTATACTTCCTGTTGTGAAAATGAGAGAGAGAGAGAGAGAGAGAGAGAGAGAGAAATATTGATAGCCAGAAAACTGTACGTAACCTTTTCTCATTGATAACATATAAAGAGGAAATGGGATAGAGGTTGTTTGTTGATATGGATAAGGGCATCCATATTTGGGTTTATCCAAATCACAACACTCCTCTTGGATGCCCACTTTAATTACTGTCTCATTAAACACTTTTCTAAGAAAAAACCCATATTTTGGAAAAAATTCATAAAAAAGAAAAGAGTACAATAATATTCTTCAGGAATATGATTCTTCAGGAATCCAAGTGGTGCGACTTACACTGCCTCATTAAAAATCTTTTGAAGGAAAAATCCAGTAAAAAAAAATCTCAACGAAGGAAAATAGTACAATGCGCAAAGACATACTTCAATATGTCTCCATTAGCATCTTTAGGATGCTTGCATCTACATGATGCTCCCCCTAAAAAATATTACATTCTTGTTCTTACATTATTTTAAAATAAAAAATCAACCCCCAATACAATTTAAATATTACATCTCACCCCAACACTTATTTGTATATACATTTATACTCATATCCTTATGAAGATGTTGCATGTTTTATTTGTGATTCCTGAAAGCTCGTAGCTTCCCCTGATATGTTGAAATGTTGAAAACATAGCCATGTACATTCTCTGTTCGCTTTGATAAAATTGTCGCGATAATTTGATTTATTCTCTTTAAAATACCTGCAAAATTATTTATGAAACATACCTTACTTATGGTAGCCCCTTAATGAGTATCAGATAAATACCATTCATATGCATATCTCATAGATGAAAAACTTTAATCAAGAATAATTAATATGCATTATGTCATTCCAGTATATGTTTGTATATATGAATATCAGCAGGTTCACATAAAGTATTTTGCAGAGTGAATGACAAGAAATAAATTGTATTTTAAATAGGGTGCTCCAGGATCCAAAACATGTTCTTTTGGTCGTAACAGATCCTATTGACCTGACCATTATAGGGATATTATTTATATTAAATCTCTACAGGAGATCAATATTATCTTATCTCTTCAGGAGATTTATATTATCTATCCCTTAATGAGATTATATTAATATTATCTCTTCAGAAGATTAATATCCTCTCTTCAGAAAATTATAGTATATCTCTTTCTGTCACGATCTGCCCCCAATTTTGGGATACGAGTTCGTGATCAAGTCCAGCCTACGCCGCAGCATCGACGGTAGTACGCTGTCTATGATAACAATGGTCCACAACAAGCATAACACGCACATATATCATCCACAACTAAGCCAGAAATAATCACCAAAGATATCCAATAGTCTCAATATCATAATTATCAAATAATACACTACAACTCATAAAGTCTCCAAAATAAACCCGGATAGCAGTAAATAATATAAACTAAACTCTATAACTATAACAACTAACTAATGCGAATCCATAAGGAAGGAAATATGCTAATTCGCATCAGTGCTGGAACCGGGTACACCAACGACGTCAGTGTCGCCAACATACTCACCGTAGACCTCGGGGCAAATCTCTTCGTCTAAAGCTAAAAAATAGTTATCCAGTCAGGATTGGAGCAAGATCACCATAACACTACATTACACAATATAGTATACAAGCATGAAGAAACGATAAAAGAAAATTTACTGAAGGTGAGTATAGACATGGCATTGTATGATAAGAAAAAACCACTAAGACATGATAAGAATATGAAGGTTGACTTGACATACCACAAAGATATGATAACAATAAGAAGGTAGACTTGACAAAAGAAGAACAATAGACAATAGAGCAACAATGATTAAGTCAAGTGTAATGTGTGTTTTAGAATGCCAACTTTCAGCATGTAGACGGCTTGGGATATCCGTCAGTCATACGTGTGGTACATGACTGATATTATACAATCAATGTATAGCTGGTCTGTATTCAATTCGTTGACCACAGGCTTATTTGTTGTATTCCCCCGCCCGACTCACTCATAATACATATCCACTACGATAAACATTAGCAATACGATAAACTCTAAACAATGGGAAACAATGAGTAAGATATGAACATGTATGTATATCCAACCGATTCTAACTCTCGTGCACAATAGTAATCATGAACAATGACAATCATGAACCATAAGGGAGTAATAGTGTAAAGACGACACGAAGATACATGCAGTATAAAATAAAGAAAACATAGGTCATAGTGATACTTGCCTGCTCCGATAGCTGATAAAGTCACAAGTTAAGATGTCGTAGTCCGATCTACCCCGTCACATAAAAACCACAAGTTAGATCAACGATTCCCACTCTAAAAATCCTAGAAAGTGGCTAATGGGTTAACTTAATTAATACTATTCTAATTCTGGAATAAACCATCTAAAATCCAATTTTAACCTATTTAATTATGAAATAACAATCTAAACACAAATATTTGGCCAAGAAAAATCATGGTTCCAAATTTGGGACCCGTGGCACGCAAAACGAGACGTATGATTGACTAACTAGTCAAATATTATGACTTCAAAAAGTTTGAGTATGCAATCTACTATATTTCAGTGCCACGAGTGCTTTGGAATCGACCGTGTCACAAAATCATGATTTGGTCAAAAGTTATCGCCATTATGGCTAACCGTGACCAAATCGATGAACCGTTGACCAAATTTGACTTTTACGAACAAAATAAAATACTAGATGAAACTATAAATTTTTGGAAAAATTATATGTTGTAGAGATCGGTGTCAAATTCCCAAAACTTCAAACGGATCGCGAATCGGAGTTCGGGATCCCTTGGAATCTCGAAAAGCGCACGACATGTCAATTTTTGGACAACCGACACTCAATTAATTATCCAGAAATTCGAACAAAAAATTACGAAAAATAAAGTGGATATTCGGAAACCTAACCTCAATACACTTCAAACAAAAAAAACGGCGCATGAAACGGACGTCTAGATCAACGACAATCGCTCCACGGAGTCGAGATGATCTCTACTAGAACTCTCTCTCAAAAAGGCGGCTCAAATTTCTAGGTTTTCGTGAATTAATAACATATTTATATAGAGGAGAGAGAGGTGGTGGCTGACTCATTTGAGCGCCAACAGGTGGGCCAGAGGTTCGTTGACTGTGCTGATGACTGTATAATTAATTATTTAATTACAGAAAATTATTAAAAATTTATTTTAACTTGAAATAACTCCAAATAAATCCCAAAAAAATTCAGAAAAATTCTAGAAAATTCTAGAAAATATTTCTAGGTGTCTAGAGCATAAATAAATATTTTTGCCTCAAAATAACTTCATGTGTCTCTACAGTAAATCCTAAAATCCTATGGAAAAATAATTTCTATAGGTTTTAATTATCCAAAAATTTCAGAAAATTCTAAAATAGTAAAATAAAATATTTGGGACTATTTAGGGACCCTAGAAACCATATGTGACCTAATGTTATCGTACTTCACCTATAGGCTTAGGTATGCCTCCGTATGATCCCAAAATCAAATATCTATTTAACAATAATTCTAACCACTATATACTTAATAGTAATAAAATATAAATGAAAAAATATTATCCAAAATAAAATTTTAATATAGGAAACCAAATGCTACAAACTACCCCCCTTAAAAAATTTTGTCCTAAAAAATCAAACGTCTCTAATATCATAATATAAATACATAACTCCTAGAAGCAATCTAACAATAATTCATAAGCTATATCATGAAGAGATAATGACTAGCAATATAAAGAAAACTAATTAATAATATTTAATCAACCAATCATTACCAACTAATTAAGCATGCACCCTATCTAACAACTATAACTATGGTAGGCTCTATAAACACAACATCCTCGGATGTGGGACTCTTAGGCTCTTGGATATATGGGTCAGGTACCATCTTTAACCTTATGGATCACACTACGCATTATATCAACCTTTGCTGACTAAAATGAAGGAAATGACATGGTTAGAACGGTAGATACAAATATATCGAAAAAATCACGGACGAAATGAAGCATGATGCAAATAAGAGACAAGAAGATCCTAAGATAAATTAGACTCACAGGGTTAGAAATCCTATTTTGTGGATGATATAACCTCCTAACTTCAACTCTATTTGCAGGCTCGTATAGTAGTACTATAAGCCCCTAGATTTTAAAATATTATTTTTATAATTTTAAATAGCATTTATATCCTTAAAATAAGTTATTATAATTATTAAAAAATTTCTAGAATTTTTAAATAATTTTTAAAGCTAAAAATATCAATTTATTAAATTGCTTTAATATCAATTTATAATTATTTTAATTGTTTTAAATACTGTTTGCAAAATTTGATTTGTCTGTGCAAATAAAATTTGCACAGAACGACAGCGGGGGGCTATTTGCAATTTAGAAATTGCATTTTGTAAGGCGGTGGGGGACTTATGTAAAATAGTTTAGTCCGAGGGTTATTTTGCAAAACAACCTTCGTCGTCGGCTGGCCATTGGCCGAGCAACGACCGACCTCGACCGAAACCCTACCCCTAATCCCTAATTTTTCGGCCAAAACCCTAATTTAACACCAAATTCTTGCATATAAAAGAACCCCCATTCGAAACCCTAAACCTATACTACTTCCCGACAACCGCAACGCCGCCCTGACCCTCTTCTTCTCCGACGAGCTCGCCGGACACGTACGTGTCCCTTTGTATTTACTTCACCCCCATGTCTTGTTTTCACGTGGATGACTCGTTTCGTGTCGGTGAGTTTGATGGTGGACTCGGACACGAGAAACTCGTGTTGTGCGTGTCGTGCACACTTTGGACACAGGACTCATGTGTCTTCGTGTCCCTAACTGTCAGGACACGGAGACACAGAACCATTGGGATAATGGATTTGGTTATCGGATTTGGGTTATTTTTCCAACCCGTTAATCTATTTCACTATAAAATTAACCCAATCCCTAACCCGAACAGCAAGCTCGAGCTGGCCTCCTGGTCAGCCGAAGTGGCGCTCAGACCCACCTCCTGTCCCAGCTGGTCGAGTTTGAGCCCCCCTTTTGTTGTTCTTTTTGTTTTATTTTTGTTTTTAATTGTTTTAATATATATATATGTATATATGTGTTTATATATATGTATATATGTATATGTATATGTATATGTATATGTATTTATATATATATTATTATATATACTGTTATATATATAATATATATACTGTATTTATATATATATATATATTTTATATTAAGTATTTATATATATATGTATATTTATTATATATATATATATATATATATATATATATATATATTCATTATATATATATATATAAATATCTATATATTTATGTATATATATAAATGTATTTGTTGTATATGTATATATATTTTAAATACAATTTTGTGCAAATGTTATTATGTATAAATTCACAAGTTATTTTATTATATAATTTTATGACTTGTATATTTCACCACTTTAAAATATATTATTAAAATACCTTAATGTATATTTGAATTATTGTATTTTATTAATCATGGCCATTTGGTGTCCAAATCTAGCATAGAATTTTGGGCCCAAATGTGTCAAAATACATTCAAAGTCTGTACAAGTTATATTGGACTTGATTCATGACTTTGGATCCCGTATCTGGACTTTGATTTAATTTCGTATACGTGGATAAAATAGTAAATAATTAATAAATTATTTTCTAAAAATTGTTACTTGCTGTTTTTGAATTTTTATATATATTTTAATTACTATAAAAATATGGGAAAAATTGTATTTAAATACTATGTTAATTTAGCTAATTTAATATAATTTGTCCAGCATTTAATAAGTAATTTTGGTATTTTATAAAAATAGGAAAACAGAACTCATTTTTAGGATACTTATGTTTACGGATTTTTAATAAATATCTATGAGGGTTTATAAATTCCAGAAAAATTAATATAAATTTCTATAATTAACAAGGATCACTTTGGTACTTTATTTTATGTATATTTGAGCTTTCTGTCTATCTTAAAAATTGTTGGAACACAGTGTACAGTCTGTTATAATTATTGATTAATTACGACTTACGATGTATTGTGTGATTTTGGGATATTGTAGTATTGGACCTCATCCTAACATAGTGTAAAGGCCCTAGAAAGTTATTTTAGGTATTGTGTCACCTCACATTGGTCTCCTATGCTAAAGTGTAACCCCTCTTCCCAGAAATTGTGATAAAATATTTTATTTATTTATTTGAATTAAATGGTATGTACGCCATTATTGATTTATTGAATTTCGTTATTATTATTATTTTATTATGAGGATATTCGTATATAATATTATTTTATTAGTATTGGTTATATTATTTTAAATAAATGTTATGTATATATATTCATATTTATAGGCCCTATTCTAAGAATAAATGATATTGAGATTTGTATTTTATTAAGATATTATTTAGATATTTTGGAAATCTATTATATAAGTAAATATAAATAGGATTAAATATATATATAATAGATAGGGAGTAGAAGGCCCAAGCCCGAGCAGAATTCCCCACAGCCCGGCCTAGGCCATGGGCTTCTGCTTGTTGGACGAGCTGTTCAAGTGGACTTTACTATTTGTAAAGTTAGAAAACAGTACCATCTCCAACCGAGAGCCCGATAGAAACCGAACTCAGCAGCATATATATTTTGACAGAGAGCCGAAGCCTCTAAACCCTAAACCTATCGATCGAACCAGCGTCCCGCCGACCCCCACCTGGGCGCACACCCCCACGCTGTGCGCGCGGCCACCCCGCCGCCGCCGTGGTGGCCGAATACGCCGGAGCGCGCGCATGAGACAGTACCGCACTGACAGCAAAAGCAGGGTTGACGGTTGGGAGAGCTGACTTCACGCAAAGATTTCTCCACGATAGGTCGACCGTTTGTCGAGCCGATTGCTCAGGTATGACCCTAATATAACCATCTTATAATCCCTTCAAATAGTTTATTTCAATTTGCGCCGTGTGCAATAGAAATCGAGTTCCAAATCGACCAAAAACCTGTTCGAAACAGGACGTAGAACTGTCCCAACATCCAATGTTTGCGGTCGATTCGTGACCAGAATATCACGAGTTTTGGAAAACCGTTTGAACAGAGTTCTAGACAACCTAACCAGCATTAAAACCCTATTTTTAGATTATTTTTATAATCAGTAGGTGCTAAGATAAATCGATGCGAAGATCGAGAAAAATATGAAAAACAGTTTTCAAAAAAACTAGAAAATCCATCCACACGACGTGCGTCCTGCCATTCCGGGCGACGTGGTCGCGAACTGAAAGCATCAAAAGGTGCGTAGTGGCTTCGTGGTTGTGTGGGCTTTGATGGAATTCAAATTGGTCGCGTGTGCGCGACAAATTTGATGCGTATCCGTCGGAATCGCCCCGTATTCGTGCAATGCAAATTCAGTCATAACTTTGTGTACGCTCGTCAGATCGAGACGAAACTTACGCCAGCAGGACCGTATCATTTTTCTGGTCCTGTATGCCAAGTTTGGTCCAATTCTGAGACAGTTGAATCATACGTCGTTTTGCGGGCCCCACGGTCCCACTCACTGGGTGATTTGGTGCACGGCCCGCCGGAATCCAACTCGGGACATACGGTTGGGTTTGTATCAAAAAACTAGATCCGTAGACATGTAGTTTGACAACTTTAGAGACCGTTGACTCTGACACGCTTTTCGGTGTAAAGCGGGTCCAACGACGGACATCGTTTTGCCCAAAATTACCGTTTTGCCCCTGTGTCCAGAATTGGACTTAAGGATAGGCAATCCTAGCTAATTCGACTATTCTGAGAACGTTGGTACTGTTTATTTCAGCATCTGGAGACTTCTGTATGTGTTGACTGATTGTGGCTCTTTGAGTGGTATTGTATTATTGGTTTCTCCAGCTAAGGACCTCAGGCAAGTGCACTTTCTGATTGCTTTCCGATTCATAGTAGTCTTTTTATTTCATGTCTATACATATATCTTGTTGCTTGTTGACATGCTCGTCACACGGAGTAGTCGGAAGGGGAAATATCTTAGTAGACATGTGGACTACCCAGAACTATCCCCCGTGTCTTTCGTGAATGATAGCAGCTGCACCCGACACGTGCAGGGTGCCGAATTTACCCCCTAGTCGTTCACATATCGAAACATATATTTCACACCACCTAGATAGATGTTTTTTATTAGTTTTTCCTTGTTTTCTTCTCTATCGTGCTATGTCATCAGTTATCTACCAGTTTTTATCTCTCATATGTTATTTTCAGGTCTTGTTAATTCTAATGTGTTTTCGCATTGTCGTCGGTTTGTGTACTTGTTCCATTCCTTACTGGAAACCAACATTTTTTAGGTTTAGCCGCGATCACTGTTAGCATTGAGAAGGCTTGGGTATGCTGAAGTCAACCTAGAAATAGATAGCAGATGTATCAATTTCATTTACTGTAAAATCTTGTATTTTTCTTTAATTATGAATGTTGTAATAAACTTAGAAATATGAATGAGCAGCAAATATTATATTTTGTGATCTTGAGCATTTATTTCTTGCGGGCTTGACAGCGTTCTACCGCCGACTCTGCGGCGTAGGCTGGCTTGGACACGTCTCGTATCCGAAAAAGCGGGTGCGGGTCGTGACAAGTTTTAGTGGTGGCCCATGCAGGTCAGTTTTTGCAAAATTGTGCGAACTCGTGGTAGTACCATATAGTCGTACTACTGCGAGCCTGCGACCAGGAAATGCTCATTCACAAACTAGGATTAAAATAATTTAGGAGAATAACTAGGACTAGGAGTCCCTTGTTTAAATTGACCGATTGGGTAGTTAAGGTTATTAGATAGGCCATGCAATTTAGATTGCTTGCCAGGTTCCTATAGGTATACTATTACTTTTGTTATGATGATATGACCCCATGTGGATATACTATTCGCTTGGTATGTTAGGCTTGCCTAGAATTAAGGCGTTAATTTTGATAAACTGTTAAATTTCTTTTGCTGTATTAGATATAAATCTTATATCATAAATTAGAATTGCCTATTTTAAATTCTATTTTGCTGTAAGGAACTAGTTTATAATTTCTGATTATGTTATTCGTGTACGAATCTCGAGTTAGATTTTGATTCCCACAAAACTTGAACTGCTTGTGCCCCTTTCCAAAAATCTCGCCTATTTATATTTTGACTATCTTGACCAACGCTGCTATTACAGTCTAGTTTTACAAACTTACTTATTTATCGAGCTTGATTCAAGACATATGTTTATTGGGGACGCCCGCTAACATATTGTCTAATCAGAATCATTGTATTACGGTCTGATCAACCATGATGCATTTGGTTCGCTCTTTATCTAATTTTCTTACGTGGATTGAGATGTAGATGTCTCTGGGATACTCATCCGCGACTGCTTTGACAATTTCTCTTGAATTATGCATTCGCCCTTGAATCATGTAATTGTGTTCAGTGACATCTCTCTCGAACTCTTTATTGTTTTTGTCTTTCACTGATTTGAAAGACGAAAACTCGTAATTGATAGATAGATACCTAGTATCCCCATGACCATGATGGTTGTATACGCAAGTGTAGCTACCATCGGCCAGTCCTGTGATAGGAACTTTGTCTTGAGTTACCCGTTCTCCTCTCGACCATCAAGCTACTATTGAGACCTTCTAGCCACCTGAATTTGAGGAACGATCCTTGACTTGACTTATATCTACCGTATCTCGTATGTCGTACCTTATTCTTTATTAACCAGAGTCGAGGTACAATATCCGGACCTTGAAATCCTTCTAACCCCATTATTCCTAAAACCATATCCCAGCTTCTAAGGTGAGTAGACTGTAAGCCTCCTAAAATTTTTGAGATATACGAGGATTACCGAGTGATTAGAATAACTTCCATTAGGATGATGATTAGTGCCATTGGACTCCCACTTTTCATTTAGATCATTTTGTGTCCCCGCCCGTGTCATTAATATTCGAAGTACGAGACCAGCTGTTATCTTCCAACAAATTTTATATGCAAGATCTAGACGGGTCCACCTTCATCTAGGTATATCATGTCCCACTCAAACTTGTCCCCTTGTACTCTATTTTTGTGCTACGACTTTCAGGTTAAAAGGACTAGCTATAACTCTTACCATAGTACCTACCCGGTATACTTTCCGACTCCCACTAGAGCCTTAACTTCGACTCAATTCATTCGACCCAATATATGGTTGTGATCTACTCGAAGCCACTATGCACATGCTACAAGCGTGCCACCCAACCGAGGCCTCAAGTGCTACTTAAACACGAAAGTCATTGAAGGCACATTTTGGGCTTGAGGGACCTAGCTAACTAACCTGACCAGCAACTAGCTCAATCCCTTGGGTGGAATCCTATTCTAGGTTATCCTAATCTAGTAGAAATAGTTTTATCATTGGGATCTTGTCTAGTCCATATAGATTGAAACCCAATATTCATCCAACCAACGACTGAAGTCCAAATAGAGAACCCATTAAGACCACAATCTTGATTTCTCAAATTCCGTTCCGTTATGGAACCTTATTTGAATTAGAATTTCGAGAACGGAATTTTCATATTGTATGGATTGCAAGCCCCTCTAGGAAGCGAAGGGTCCTTCGATTTAGCAAGTAACTGGACTAGAGTAGCCCAATCTCGCAAACAAGTCAACGGTTCATAAACACTCTTTCTAGCTGTATCGTTGGATACTCTACCGCTCTTGGAACTTCATATTTGCTTTCGTTTAATCTTCTTTATCTTCCTGCCCTTCCTGTTTCGGAGTGACGAATGGTCATGCTTATTAGAATTTATCAATATTTTTTTGCTACTTGTGTAAATTTGTGGTTTGTTAAATCTTGAGTTGCCTGATAGATAAGAAAAGCTTATAGATGCCTCATACAGTAGATACCTGTTGGTAGACTTGTTAAACAGCTAGTTAGAAGATTATAGATTTTAGTTGTGAGGAGTAGTGTGACCAAAGGTGGGTAGAAGTCCTCGGAGTTTCGTAGTTACAAAATGGCTAGGAGGAGGATATAAACTATTTTTGAGGAATTGGAAATTCGAGGACATTAAGGTAATGGTAGATTTCTTTTCTGAATTTAAGGAATAGTTATGAATGAGAATTTCGAGGACAAAATTATTTTTAAGGTGGGTAGATTTGTAACCCCTCTTTCCGGAAATTGTGATAAAATATTTTATTTATTTATTTGAATTAAATGGTATGTACGCCATTATTGATTTATTGAATTTCGTTATTATTATTATTTTATTATGAGGATATTCGTATATAATATTATTTTATTAGTATTGGTTATATTATTTTAAATAAATGTTATGTATATATATTTATATTTATAGGCCCTATTCTAAGAATAAATGATATTGAGATTTGTATTTTATTAAGATATTATTTAGATGTTTTGGAAATCTATTATATAAGTAAATATAAATAGGATTAAATATATATATAATAGATAGGGAGTAAAAGGCCCAAGCCCGAGCAGAATTCCCCACAGCCCGGCCTAGGCCATGGGCTTCTGCTTGTTGGACGAGCTGTTCAAGTAGACTTTACTATTTGTAAAGTTAGAAAACAGTACCATCTCCAACCGAGAGCCCGATAGAAACCGAACTCAGCAGCATATATATTTCGACAGAGAGCCGAAGCCTCTAAACCCTAAATCTATCGATCGAACCAGCGTCCCGCCGACCCCCACCTGGGTGCACACCCCCACACGTGCGCACGGCCACCCCGCCGCTGCCGTGGTGGCCAAACATGCCGGAACGCACGGCTGAGACAGTACCACACTGACATCAAAAGCAGGGTTGACGGTTGGGAGAGCTGACTTCACGCGAAGATTTCTCCACGATAGGTCGACCGTTTATCGAGCTGATTGCTTAGGTATGACCCTAATATAACCATCATATAATCCCTTTAAATAGTTTATTTCAATTCGCGCTGTGTGCAATAGAAATCGAGTTCCAAATCGACCAAAAACCTGTTCGAAACAGGACATAGAATTGTCCCAACATCCAATGTTTGCGGTCGATTCGTGACCAGAATATCGCGAGTTTTAGAAAACCGTTTGAACAGAGTTCTAGACAACCTAACCAACATTAAAACCCTATTTTTAGATTATTTTTATAGTCAGTAGGTGCTAAGATAAATCGACGCGAAGATCGAGAAAAATATGAAAAACAGTTTTCAAAAAAACTAGAAAATCCATCCACCGGACGTGCGTCCCGCCATTCCGGGCGACGTGGTTGCGAACCGAAAGCATCAAAAGGTGCGTAACGGCTTCGTGGTCGTGTGGGCTTTGACGGAATTCAAATTGGTCGCGTGTGCGCGACGAATTTGATACGTATCCGTCGGAATCGCCCCATATCCGTGCAATGCAAATTCAGTCATAACTTTGTGTACGCTCGTCAGATCGAGACAAAACTTACGCCAGCAGAACCGTATCATTTTTCTAGTCCTGTATGCCAAGTTTGGTCCAATTCTGAGACAGTTGAATCGTACGTCATTTTGTGGGCCCCACGGTCCCACTCAACGGACGATTTGGTGTACGGCCCGCCGGAATCCAACTCGGGATATACAGTTGGGTTTGTATCGAAAAATTGGATCCGTAGACATGTAGTTTGATGACTTTAGAGACCGTTGACTCTGGCACGCTTTTCGGTACAAAACGGGTCCAACGGCGGACATCGTTTTTGCTCGAAATTATCGTTTTGTCCCTGTGTCCAGAATTAGACTTAAGGACAGGCAATCCTAGCTAATTCGACTATTCTGAGAATGTTGGTACTATTTATTTCAGCATCTGGAGACTTCTGCATGTGTTGACTGATTGTGGCTCTTTGAGTGGTATTATATTATTGGTTTCTCCAGCTAAAGACCTCAGGCAAGTGCACTTTCTGATTGCTTTCCAATTCATAGTAGTCTTTTCATTTCATATCTATACATATATCTTGCTGCTTGTTGACACGCTCGTCACACGGAGTAGTCGGGAGGGGAAATATCTTAGTAGACATGTGGACTACCCAGAACTATCTCCCGTGTCTTTCGTGAATGATAGCAGCTGCACACGACACGTGCAGGGTGCCGGATTTACCTCCTAGCCGTTCACATGTCGAAACAGATATTTTATACCACCTAGATAGATGTCTTTTATTAGTTTTTCCATGTTTTCTTCTCTATAGTGCTATGTCATCAGTTATCTACCAGTTTTTATCTCTCATATGTTATTTTCAGGTTTTGTTAATTCTATTATGTTTTCGTATTGCCGTCGGTTTGTGTACTTGTTCCATTCCTGACTGGAAACTAACATTTTTCAAGTTTAGCCGCGATCACTGTTAGCATTGGGAAGGCTTGGGTATGCTGAAGTCAACCTAGAAATAGATAGCAGATGTATCAATTTCATTTACTGTAAAATCTTATATTTTTCTTTAATTATGAATGTTGTAATAAACTTAGAAATGTGAATGAGCAGCAAATATTATATTTTGTGATCTTGAACATTTATTTTTTGCGGGCTTGACAGCGTTCTACCGCCGACTCTGCGGCGTAGGCTGGCTTGGACACGTCTCGTATCCGAAAAAGCGGGTGCGGATCGTGACATAAAGTCATCATTTGGCTAGTTGTCCAGTCAGAAAGTCGTGTCGCACAACTAGTGTCTTAGTGTTTAACTTAGTATAAAACTAAGTTTATGTATTATTTTTACAGTGACGAGACACCAGACATTTGTAGTATTTCCTTCACTACCTTGTTTTGCTAGAGACAAGTACCTCTACAAACTTTATTTACAGCATATAATAAATTGTGTATAAACCATGTTAATATCTAAACTGCAAGTCGTATATCACCATGTTTCATATGCTTCATACTGCTCTCAGTATCCATCATGCTTTATACTGTTCTCGTATCACTCATATGTTATAAAATAGGTTAAGGGGAAACTGTTAGTAGAGTACGTGATCATGTCCCCTTCTCCGTATGTATTTATCGAGCACTGTTACATTCTATATGTAACTTTGTCGTATGTTCTGGTCTCGCATTTGTGTATGGATATACACCGATACCGTTATTTGTACATATGTACACATCAGCAAATTGATATGTGCCACTGTACATCCTATTTTACCTATTGACCGATCATGTACATGCTCCAGTTTTAAACTTTAAAACAAACATATGATGCCATGATAGATTATGATATGCCATGATTCCTACACTTCTGTTCATTTCATGTTTCGTATATTTAGTTTGTTAGAATCAGTACTTGCTCCCGTCCTGACAGGCTAATGTTGTAGGTATACTTACCGATGAGGAGTTGCTTTGTGATTCTTATTATGGGGTTGCCATCGAGGATCAGACTTTACCTTACGAGGATGTACCTGCGGGAAAACTCGTCTAGTTTGTTTATTTACTTGGGACTTTTGAGAGTATTCATGTTGTTGACTATGTATTTTGTAACTGGACCTGTATCAAGTTTTACTTTTAGCCATGTACTTGGAACATATTTATATACAAGATAACTTTTGTGTTTGGAACATTTCTGACTCAATATTACATATAGAACTGTTAGCACACTTTGGTCTTATTTTATTTGTCTTTAGAACAGCTTACTATGCTTTATCTTAAGCGTAGGCTGGACATGACTCGGCCCAGCCGAACAATTTGGGTAGTGGATCGTGACATATTTTTAGTGGTGGCCCATGCAGGTCCTGACTAAATTGTTTGGTTACGTTATTGTACCAAGCATGCTTGCAATTAGGAACTTAAGGTAACTAGACAACACTAGGAAGAACATTTTAGAATACCTAGAGGATTACTAGGATTGTAACATAGGAAACGTATCGCAACATATGCTCGCTATTACAAATTAGATTTTCTTGCTTATGATTGTTAACTTAAATGAGTCCTTATGAGTTCTTTTAGTTATTAGATGGTGCTCATCCGCTCATCCCAGTATGCCACACCTGAGAATGGCACACTTTCTATCGAGTCGGTTGACCAGTTGACCGATGCACCTCTACCTCCACCTACTATGCTCCCCCACTCCACAAATCTACCAACCCAGATTCCTCCACCACCTTCCACATCACAGTCCCAGCAGGACCCGATACTCCCACCACCACCTATTACTATACCTGCCCAGGCTTCCGTCACTCTCGACGGGAATCAACTGCTTACTCTGATCCAGGGGTTCCTAACGACCCATCAGGAGCAGACCACCCTACTCCGCCAGAGCATGGAGCATTCTGAGGAGCGTACCATAGTCCTACCACCGGTAGAGCCACGACAGAGAGCGGGGAACATCAAAGACTTCATGGGTTTGAACCCCAAGGAGTTCATGGGGACTGAGGGCATCATAGTAGCAGATGACTGGTTAGACTCGGTAGAGAGAAAGCTCCCTGGAGCTAGGTTGCCGGGTGACCTCCAGGCCGAGGCAGCAGAATTTTTGCTGACAGACTTGGCAGGAGTTTGGTTTAGGAATGAGCCGCTATTCGCGAGAGGGAGGGCCACTTGGAGTTCGGGATCCCTTGGAATCTCGAAAAGCGCACGACACGTCAATTTTTGGACAACCGACACTCAATTAATTATCCAAAAATTCGAACACAAAATTACAAAAAATAAAGTAGATATTCAAAAACCTAACCTCAATACGCTTCTAACAAAAAAATGGCGCATGAAATAGACGTCTAGATCAACGGCAATCGCTCCACGAAGTCGAGATCTCTACTTGAACTTTCTCTCAAAAGGGTGGCTCGAATTTCTAGGTTTTCGTGAATTAATAACATATATATATATAGGAGAGAGAGGCGGTGGCTGACTCATTTGAGCGCCGACAGGTGGGCCAGGGGGGTTTTCACTGTGCTGATGACTGTATAAATAATTATTTAATTACAGAAAACTATTAAAAATTTATTTTAATTCCAAATAAATCCCAAAAAAATCTAGAAAAATTCTAGAAAATTCTAGAAAACATTTCTAGGTGTCTAGAGCATAAATAAAAAGTTTTGCCTCAAAATCACTTCATATGTCTCTACAGTAAATCCCAAAATCCTATGGAAAAATAATTTTTATAGGTTTTAATTATCCAAACATTCCCAAAAATTTTGGAAAATTCTAAAATAGTAAAATAAAATATTTGGGACTATCTAGGGACCCTAGAAACCATATGTAACCTAATGTTATCGTACTTCACTTATAGGCTTAGGTATGCCCCCGTGTGATCCCAAAATCAAATATCTATTAAATAATAATTCTAACCACTATATACTTAATAGTAATAAAATATAAATTAAATGAAAAATATTATCCAAAATAAAATTCTAATACTAGGAAACCAAATGCTACACTTTCAGAGATTCTTTTCATGAGATTATATGAGCTCTTTTTAGGAGATTTATCTTTATCTTTTCTGGAGATTCAAATCTCTTCTGGAGATTTCGCTCTATTCGGGAGATTCCGATCTCTTCGGGAGATTCCGATCTCTTCTGGAGATTTTGATCTCTTCGAAAAATTTTCGATCTCTTCGGTAGATTTACGATCTCTTCGGGAGATTTTCTATTTGTTCGAGAGATATTATCATATCCTCTATCTCTTCAAAAGATCTTCTCTTCAGGAGGCACTCTATAGATGACCATTTCGAAGAATTCGTTCAGAAATTTCTTTAAAAACTCAATGAGCCTATCACATTCTTCTGGATGGTTTAATCCATATATGGTTCATTTGTAGATCCTTCGGGGATAACATGGTAATGCTTCAAGGATATACCTGAATTTTTTTTAAATCCTTCGGTAATCCTTGAGCTAAAATTGCTCAATACATTTGGATCTCTTATTTGTTACAGACACACATTCAAAACCTACCAGGTTTATTCCTTTTGGGTTTTGTACTGTAGGACCGAACACTCCACGTCTTGCGAGAGTTATCGCATATTTTCATTGTTCGTATTTTTTAGTGTTATCCTTTAATCTTATCACCCTTTTCATTCTTATTTGATAATGTCATTTGTGACAAACTTTTCCATTCTAATTTTCTCTTAACTATGTATAAAACATAGATTTCATAGGTATTGGTACCTATTTCTTAATCTCTTCTGGAATCTGAGGTATATCCTCTACCGGAGCGATATACTTTGAGAAATTGAATTTTTGGTTCATGACATCTTCCAAATCGTCATGAACTTTCTCTTCAGGAGATGCTTCTGTAGGAGCTGCTTCTTCAAGAGCATTTCAGGTATGTTATATTACTCAGTCTCTTCTTCTGGAGAGCTGAATCTTTACAACCTTTAGGTCTTACGCATTCTTAAAGTATAACTTATTCATTTCTTGTCTTTGTTGCCTTTATTTGGTTCTTTAGGATTCAAGTTTATTAGAAAATAGATACATAGTTGGTATAACTATTTATACAACATAATCAAGTAAACATCTAATATATAGTTCATTTGTAATGAAATACAATAAATTATTTCTTCTACTTTAATCAAGATTAGGTAAAATGGAAGTGCACCATGATACGTTCTTCTGGAACAATGTTTTACGATGTTCTTCTAGAACGATAATTCATGAAGTTCTTCTAGAGCTATAATTCACGACGTTCTTCTAGAACGACAATTCACGACGTTCTTCTAGAACGATAATTCACGACGTTCTTCTAGAATGATAATTCATCTTCTTCATATCTCCCCCTAACGATAGAAATTTTGTCTTATTAACGTGACATATCACAAAAATAACTCATGTCTATAAGATTTAATAATCTAAGGAGATAAGCATAATAATTCACAAAACATAGATGCCAAGACTACAGTTTCAAATAATACCAATATAAACCATCTAAAAAAATATAATTTAAAACTGAAACCATGTTACTAGTTACTCAAATACAATATTCAGAATTGATGGTTTCGAAACAAACTTATCCTTGAGATCAAGGGTGCATGCTGCAATTTAGTAAAAGATGATGACACGAATTAGTTTGATAATTATTATTATCATTGATTTGGGATGTTTTGTTGATCGTGTCACAATTTAAAAATTATGTGACTATTCGTCTTCTGGTTCACAATGGACTTAGGATTGAGCTTCTGGCTCAATGTAGTGACTTGACAAAGTGAATAGCTGGATAATCTTTCTAGGACAAACTTCTGGTTGTCTAAGATGAACTTCTGGTTCTCTAGGATGAACTTCTGGTTCTCTAGACTAGTGGTTACACAAAAAATTATTTCACTTGCTCAATGTTTTAATACGAGACCCATTTTTACTCCTAAAAAGAATCTTCTGGAATTATGAGAGTATAAAATAATTTGCATAAGTGGGTGGGTCTATTGGGTAAAATCAAGTGGGCTCTGCCAGAGCCTTCAATAATATGACCCTGTCCAGCTATTATGGATACTATTTTCACACTAGTATTCTTGTTGGAAGAAAAGATTCCATTCTTAAGGATGGTGTATGTAGCAACATTGTAAACTTTTAAAATATGTCTATAGAACTTCAGGTCTATGTAGGACAACCATACATTCATAGTCACCCTAAGGATTGGACAAACTTATGACAAAAAAAATTCTAATTCATAAGAGGCTTGCAACTTTAAAATATATGCAGTATATTAATAAAATATCAACATTCAGGTTGATGATATTTACCATTGGGCTTTCGAGAGCCAGCAACCCACTGCAACATACAAAAGTTAGTTCGCGGGCGAATGATTTTTCCCGAACATACAATCCAACACCTGTCATGCATGCACCTATTTGGGTGCTATACTAGATTTCATCTCTTAAAACATTAAAATGGTTATCATGGAACTAGTCATCTATAGCTTCGTGTTGCATTAACATTATACCATTCCAATCTCTTATTGGATATATATATATATATATATATATATATATATATATATATATATATATATATATATATATATATATATATATATATATAAGCATATAAGCAAGACTTTGTGTGAAACCCGTAAATTTTTAGTTAATTAATTGAATAATTTAAATAGCTAATTATTATTATAAATCATTATTAGTTGTTAATTTAGGAAAATTGTATTTTTTAGAAAAATTATTATTTCTGGAATTTTAGAGTTTAGTCAAAACCCGTAAAATTTTATTTTATAAATTGTTGCTAATTAATTATTATCATTTTTATGAAAAACCATATTTTTAGAAAAATATTTAATCCTGGAATTTTGAATCTTGGTCCTGACCCGTCCCGAACCTGACTTGAACCCAATTTCGGTTTTCCGAAATAAACCCTTAAGTTCATTAGTATTATTATGAACCTTATTTTTTATTTAAGAAAAGAAATTATTTCCTTTTACTTTCAACTCTTAATACTCTCTTAATACTAAATTAACTCTCATTCATTCACTCACCAGCAAAGGAAAAGCTTTTGCTTTCCTTCCCAACGATCTCTCGGCCGACCCTCCCTCTTCCCCTTCCCGAACGGCCAACGGTCGTCTCCTCTCCTCCCGAGCCCCTTGGCTCCCGTAACTCCAGGTGCTCACTTCTATTTAAACCCTCATCCCATCTCCATCACTCAGCTCTCACCAAAATCTACTTCCGTGCCCTAGTTTCCCGAGCTGAGCCGAGTCTTCCCGTCGGCGACCCCTTCGTCTGAGCCGCGCCCCCGCTGCCCGTCGGCCCTAAGCGAACCCGATCCCCTTCGCGCCCCGCTGTCCGACGACCCGCACGGCTTTCCCCGAGCCGACCACCTCCCTTCGGCGTGCCATCCGATGCCGATTTCGACCCGAGCGGCGAACCCCGCTCCTCCAGCGCTGCCCCGTGCGCACCTTCCTGTGTGCGTTGGTGTCCCCGTGCGCCGGACGCTGTCCAGCGTTCATCGTGGTTTCCAGCACCGTTCTGGATTTTCCTAAAACTGCGGGATTTGTCTTCTCTTCTTTCTTTCTCATCTGAGAGCTCTAGCCGAGCACCCTAGGTATCTTCCGTGTCCTTGTGTCCCTCTTTTTGGTGTCAATGATGACATGGTCTCCGAATCGTGGATTCGGATTTTCCGAATTCCCTTCGGAATGATTCTGTGGTATTTTGCTTCTGTGGTTCTCGGAGATTCCGGGAGAAGTTCGAATTTTCCATATGTGGTTCTGTAGCTTTCGGTTCCCGAAGTTCATTTCGGATTATTCGGATTGTTTCGGAATTCATGCTGTGATATTGGGTTTAGTATTCTGGTTTCTTTTCAGATGTGATTCTGATTATTCCAACTCCGATATGGAATATTCGAGCTTGTTTTCGATTTCGAGTTGATAAATATGGAGTTCGAATTTTTGGAGTTGGGATTTGAGTTCTGTTAATTCATATAAATGGCTTTGAAAAGGATTTTGGTTATGTATTGGCGTTATTCCTAAGTTTGGAATATTTTGGTTGTATCTTCCCATTATTGGGTTATCCCGATTACAAAGGAGATGCTGTCCGATTTTCTAAAAATATTTGAAAACCTTTCGGTTTATTTCTTGAGTTTGACTATAGTCATTTAACATATATTGTTTGGTTTTCGGATAATATTTTTGGTACTAACAAAATGCAAACGAAACCGGCCAACCCGGACGTTGAGGCATTAGTTAAATATGAGTTTTGAATGCCCAAGTCTGAGACGCATTTTAATAATTATTTTCTTTTATTTATTATTATATTTATAATGGTTAATGTTGTTAATATTTTGGTGCAGGGCTTCGGCCTACTGTTGGACCGTCGCGGCACTCAGAACTCACTTTTGAATTAAATTAATTTATGTAAAATTTGTAAGGACATAAGTCTAAGTTTTCTTTTCTATTTTTCCGTGGACCTGTAATAAGTAATTTAGTTTTTCCTTTTATATTTTTCTGGATTGTTGTTTTGTAGGTAACGCGTAAATGGTAAACTAAATATTTATTTTTATAGGAAAATTAATAAGAGTTTTATCACATTAAAAATAATAAGATTTCAAGTTTGTAACTTAGAAATTTTCATGTTTTCTCATTAAAAGAAAAATAACTAATTTATATATATATATATTACAAAATACAATGTTTTGCCAAATAATTGAAAATACGAAGTTTCAAATAAAAATGTTAACTTGACTTTTCCCTCGTTAAATTAATAACTTTGAATCGCATCGATAAACGTGTTTTGTTTATAACAACATAAAACTTGACTAGGATCAAATTTTAGAGATTGTAACTAGCACACCTAGATATGGTTTCCTCTATGATGCTAAGTCAGGATTCTCAATGTAGGATTTCGAGGACGAGTCTGACTTTCTTTCCCGCAACCGACTCTTCAAACCCAGTCATAAACAAAGGCAAGTATGGTTGTGTTTATTTTTCAATTTAGTTAATAATTGTAATATTGCAAGATTAAACCACATTGCTACACGAACTCTCTCTTAGAGTATTGATTGTTATTGATTGTGGGATTGGGGGAGTAGTGTAGTGTATTATGACCAATACCCCTCATATTGTATATTGATTGTGCGAGCTTACCCCTCTTACACACGGGGATAAGCCGTATCGTATCACTAGGATACTATTGTACAACCCAAGCCGGTCTTAAGCATTACATACTCAAATCACATTGTTTTCAATTGTGAAAAATTGCTGGAAAATATTGTTCAAGTATTTCAAACTGTTTAAATTACAAATTTCTAATTATTAGTTGAATTATTAAATTTTCATAATTATACTTTGCTCCTTTCCTGACTGGATCTCCACCCCCAATAGGTTCCTTTGATGAAGCTGAGCTATTGATAAATAGCTACTACGACCCGGTGCTTTATCCAGCTGTGCTGCCAGAGTCCCAATCGGACGATGTTGATTTTGGGGCTGATGAGCCTACCTTCTAGAGGATGATTTTCTTTTAGTTTTGATGTTGAATAAAAAGACAGTTTTATTTTATCAGTTGTATCAGTTGAATATTTTGCTGGACAAGTTTTTATTATTCAAAATTTAGATGTTGTGACAAAATATATTGTGTTGTTGTGATTACCTGCATTTGGATACAGCTTACTGCCGCCGTCTCACAACGGTGCAAGCTGGACATGATCCGATTCGACCCAACAATTTAGGACCGGGTCGTGACATATTTTTAGTGGTGGCCCATGCAGGTCTGATCAACAAATTAGGTAAACATATCTTGAAAACATTTAGAACACTAGAACATTAATTTGTCACAACATAGGACCGAAATATATTACAAATAAATATTTTTGTTTGTATTAGACTGGTAGGCTACCTTGCTTATGTTTTGCAATCCTAAACCTTCCAGAGTATGGCCACTAACAAGACCAACACTGCTGGTGAGGGGTTGTCATCACCCGATCACACGCCATCTCCTCAACCAAGTCCGGATCCTACACCTCGGCAGCTGGCCGATCGTCCCCATAATGCACCAGCACCCCATAGACTCTACACTATAACTCAAGTGTTAGATCCTACATCTTTCCAGATTGAACAACAAGCCCCTACGGTGGTGCCCGACCCAGCTGCCCCACCAGTGCCCATGAATCCCACCGACCTCGTAGGCCTGCTACAAGGATTACTTGAGGCACAGAGAACTCAAGCTGAAGCTCATCGCGAACAGACGGCGATTATGAGAGAAGGCATGGAGAATGCCCACAATGTGGCTATGGCTATACTGGAGAGAGAAGAAACAGCCCAATCTGAACCAAGGCCGGCTAAAGTCGGTGATATTGAGAAATTCAAGAAGCTGGGCCCTCGACCTTTCAAAGGAACCGAGGAAATTATCTATGCTGATGAATGGCTCGACAGCATGCATGGAGCGTCTCCTCAGCGTTGCTCGACTTCCTGATGATCTTCAAGTTGAAGCTGTGGGACTCCAACTGTTAGATGTAGCCAGCACCTGGTATCGGAATGAACCCCGACTCTAGGACATGCAGCTTGACTGGAACACCTTCAAGAGGTTGTTCCGCAGGAAGTTCTTTCCAACATCAGAGTTGCGGGAGATGGAAAGACAGTTCCAGAATCTGAAGCAAGGGAACATGACTGTTGGAGAATATGTGGCAGAGTTTGGTCAACTTAGTCGCTTTGCCAAGAACTTGGTTGCTGACCCCGCCGACCGTGCTGAAAGATTCAGGTATGGACTAAGGGAAGAGATTCGTACTCCTGTGATCGTAGGCGGCACCAAGACGTACGAGAGGATCCTAATACGAGCTCAGGATATAGAAAAGATTTAGCCTGCTCGTTCAAAGAGGGAGTATTCTGGAACTAGCAACTTCCAGAATAACCAGAAAAGGCCCAACCACAACAATAACCACAGGCCTTCTCACTACCAGCAACAGCACCATCAGACGAGGATCAATGACAGAGCACCTCAGAAGCATATTCCTGTCTACGATTTCTGCAAGAGGCCAGGACATCAGTCGAACATCTGCAGGAAGAGGCTAGGACACTGCCTAGTCTGTGGGTCTGCCACCCACCAAGTGAAGGACTGCCCCACGGCATTTAACCGGACTGGAACTACACATCAGAATGCTCCTCTACCCACTCAGCAACAACGGTTTGGGCAACACCAACAGAAGACTGGGCGAGCTTTTGCCCTAACAGCAGAGGAGCAAGAGCCAAAGCAGAAACCTACCGCTGATGTCATCGCAGGTTTTATTTATGTGCATTCACATCAAGCTTTAGCATTATTTGATTCGGGTGCTTCACACAGTTTTATAGCAACAAAATTCATCTCTGCACACCACCTAGTTACGGGATTTAGCAAGAAGATATATAGATTTATGACTGGTGGTGGACCCATACCCATCACTGAGACATGTACCTGCCCTATAACTATCTCAAGACACAATTTCTTAGCACCCTTACTTGTGATGCCCTTACCTAACTATGATGTAGTCCTAGGAATGGACTGGTTAAGTAATCAGCATGCGCTGATAGATTATCACAGAGGATGTGTAGTCTTCAGCCTACCTGGAGAGCCGGAGTTTGAAATCTCTCGAGCTCCGGAAGATATGGAGGGTATTACTTACTCCTCTATCACCGAAGAACCTAGACCTCCTCACCCTATCATAGCAGAATTCATGGATGTCTTCCCTGATAGTCTTCCAGGATTACCTCCATATCGAGATATAGAATTCACCATCGACCTAGTTCCCGGATCTGCCTCTATTTTTAAGGGATGATACAGAGTCAACCCTAAGGAGGCCAAGGAGATGAAGGACCAGATCAATGAGCTGAAGGCCCTTAGATTTATCAGAGATGGAGCTTCACCCTGGGGAGCACCTGTCTTGTTCGTACCCAAGAAGGACGGGACTGTACGAATGTGCATCGACTATCGGGCGCTGAACAACATCACCATCAAGAACAAATACCCTCTGCCCCGGATTGATGACCTGTTTGATCAACTCAGTGGAGCTAAGGTGTTCTCGAAGATAGACCTTCGATCTAGCTACCATCAAATCAAGGTCAGGAAGGAGGATATTCCAAAGACGACGTTCAACACCAAATATGGTCAGTTTGAATTCTTGGTCATGCCGTTTGGATTGACGAATGCTCCTGTGGTATTCAAGAACCTTATGAACAAGGTCTTCCATGAATATCTGGATCAGTTTGTTGTTGTCTTCATCGACGATATTCTGATCTACTCGAAGACTGAAGAAGAGCATGAAGAGCACCTGAGAAAAGTTCTGGGAACTCTAAGGAAGGAGAAGCTCTACGGTAAGCTATCTAAATGTGAATTCATCTTAGACAAGGTGGATTTTCTGGGCCGTGTTGTCACAGGAGAAGGAATTTCGGTGGATCCAAAGAAGATAGCTGCCATTGAGAAGTGGAGTACACCAAGTTCGGTTGCTGAAATCAGAAGTTTCTTGGGCTTAGCTGGCTACTACCAAAAATTTGGACTTCGCCAGGATTGCTGAGCCGATGACGAAGCTCACAAGGAAGAATGAAGAATTTGTATGGACTGAAGCTTGCCAGGCAGCATTTGAGGAACTGAAGAAGAGACTTACAACGACACCGATACTTGCGCTACCCGCAGGTACCGGTGGTTTCTCAATCTACAGTGATGCTTCTGGTAAAGGATTGGGTTGTGTTCTACAACAACACGGGAAAGTAATTGCTTACGCATCTAGGCAATTACGGACTCATGAGAAGAACTATCCCACGCATGATTTGGAGCTTACAGCCGTTATTTTTGTACTGAAGCTGTGGAAGCATTACCTCTATGGAGAGAGAGTGGAAATATTTACAGACTACAAAAGTCTTAAATATATTTTCACTCAGAAGGAGCTGAACAAGCGACAAAGACGGTGGCTGGAGCTGATGAAAGATTTTGACATCGACTTGCAGTACCATCCAGGTAAGGCTAATGTGGTTGCAGATGCACTTAGTCGGTACCCGATGGCGATGTTCTTAGCCAAGGAGCGGCATTTGCAGGAAGACATAGAGAAGCTTGGATTGGAGATTGTACTGCCTGAAGAGGAAATGAAGAAGATAGGAAGAGAAGCAATTATACCAGGAGTTGAATCATCAATGATGCAGTTGCAAGTGCATTCAAGTCTGATGGACAAAGTCAAGGAGACACAATTTCAAGACGAGACGCTTTGCAAACTCAGAGATCAAGTGCTGGCAGGAACACTTGAAGGATTTTCAATCGCCAGCGACGGAGCACTGAGGCATGGTACGAGGCTTTACATACCAAATGGCGAACTGAGGAATGAGCTAATGCAAGAAGCGCACCCGTCGCAGTATTCCATACATCCAGGAGCTAATAAAATGTATCGGGATATGCGTACTGTAGTGTGGTGGTATGGAATGAAGAAGGACGTATCCAGATTTGTGGCTAGATCTTGATTTATCAACAAGTAAAAGCCAGCAGAGAGAGACCAGCAGGACTGTTGCAGCCGCTGTTTGCCATTAAAATCTTTTGATTGCAATTTCAATTACAAAAATAGAATAGTGTTACAATGTAGGACTTAGATGTAGTCCTAGGAGTACGCTTTTGTTTATCTGGATCCTTTGTACCGATAGAGCGAGTGGTAATACGTTGACTTCGTTGACGATCTGACGATGGTTATCGGTTCTCTGAAGGTCTGAGTTGCTTTGGGTGCTAGAGCTTGCGGAGAGGAAGGAGACGTTGAGTGTCTGTATCTGCCTTTCTGTGTGTGTGTTCGTAGGTTCGTAGCTGTCCCCGGAAGAAGGAAATGATCCCTCTATTTATAGCTTGCAGACTGGCTGCTCATGCGCGCATATGTGGGATATGCCGGTTTGTGGGGATGCCACGTGGTGATTGCTGATGGAGGCGCATGGGCAATGCGCTCTGATTGAGGAGTTGAACTCTTCCTGTTGTCTTTGTGGGCTGCGGCCGAGCTGACACATAACAATGGAAAGGATCTTTCAGTTGCTGAGATCTTGGGTGATTAGTACTCTTTTATAGGCTGAATCGAGTCAAAGGACACGTGTCATAGGTCCATGGCTCGAAGATCTCGGATTTGGTGGGGAGTGATCTGATAGGATGCGCCTGGTATTGGGCGCATGAGGAGACTTTGGTTTGTAACCTTTAGGAGTCACGAACCAGTCTGAGCGCACGGCTTTTGAGGCGCATGCGAGGCTTCAGTAGTGACTTTGACTTCTGTCTTTAGGGATCAGAGAAAAGTTTGAGGCGTATGGCTTTTGAGGTGCATGCAGAGATTTGGGGTGCATGGCTACGGAGGCGCATGTAAAATAGGTGGGCGGCCACGTGGCTTGTAACCGCCGGAAGGAAGTAATGATGATGCTAACGTCGGCGATGCTTCGTCTTCTGAAAAAGTTGTCAACTGTTCAGTCCTCGGGGACTGGCCGCTGTCGTGTCAGACTTCAGCATTTAATGTTCTTTGACGGATGATGGGCTGTTGAGTGGGCACGTCGATCTGCGTTCCACTAGGCGCATGGGGACGCATGGGCGCATCCTTATAAGGCGCTTGGTACTGATGGGCGCATTATTATGATGCGCGGTCTGACCGGCGCATCTGTTTGCATGACACGTCTTTATTGCCCCGACTGTTACGTTCTTCGAGTGCTTTAAATAGCCATTTTGGACTTGGCCGAATTCGAAGCGTCAGGTTCATCACCATTAATACAAATTCATTGCACAGGATTCGGAGAGCCCGCCACTTGGCGCTGTTTTCCATAAATAAATTCACTTTATTTATTTTATATCTGAGAAAATTACAACTGTAGGAATCTAATCTAGAAGACGATTACTTTATCCCTTGGACGATGCGATGAAGAAAACTCGAACTTCGAAGAACTTGGACAGCAACTGGGCAATCTCTCTGTTCTCTCTGAAAAATGACCTGTCGTCTCTGATGAAGATGAAGAAACTCTTTTTTATAGAGTTCAGGATAACTGTCCTTAAGCATACGCTCAGGTAGTTACTTGACGTGTGCATAACTGCAGGGACGCGTGGCGAATTCTGATGGAGACACATTAGCGTGCGGTTGAAAGTAGTGGAGCATGTTCAGGAGAGATTGATGGCCTGGATGCCACGTTGCATAACTTCTAGAGAAGTGGATAACTGGTACAGGACACGTGAGAACGTGTGTTGACTGTAATCCTGGATATGGTTGCTGTAATACGCTGCCTCGTTGAAGGAGAGTTATACGCTGACTTGGACAGCGTAGTGCCATAGGAAATCCATACGCTCACTTTATGGGCAAGGAGTCGTATGAAGATCATACGCTCGCTTGGTTAGCAAGGAATCATGTGAGGTCCATACGCTCACTTGACTGGTTGAAGAAGGAGTCATGTGAGGTCGATACGCTCACTGGAGAAGTGGCCACGTGGCTATCATCAATCTTCTTTGGTACACCATATCTTCCTATAACTGACAAAATCTTCTCGAGCGTCGTGACTGCGGATTTGACGGCTGACAGACTGTCAAAACTGACAGTAATTATGGCTTTTGTATTTATGAAGGCTGCTGAGTTGTCCTCGTAAAAGACAAAACCGACTCTTCGAAAACCTATACGACGGTTACTTTTCTCGTAACAGCTGTCTTTGCAAGAAAGATGAAGTGTCAGATTCATTCCTCATTTAAACATATGCTGTGCTGTCACTTCAGTAAATAATAAAATATTTACTGAGCGTATGGCTTTTGAATGAGCGTACAACTCTGAACTGACATCTGTCTTTTAAGCGTATGGATGAAAATGACAGCGTGTCATAATTTTCCACATCCTACAAGACCCCCTTCAAAGTTTTCGAACTTTATGAGTTTCAAAAGTTCGAAATTACTTTGAACAGAAAGTGGGAATGAGTCCTGACACGCTGGCATGAGTTCATTAAATGTCATGATGACTCTTCATTTTTCGAGATTGATTGAATCTGATGGAAGAATATGAACAGCCAGCAAGCTCTATTATATAAACCGAGAGAATTCAATTTTTGACTTTCATCTTTTGAAACCATGACTCCAAAGGAAGCCGCTGAAGAAGAAGCACGTAAGTTGGGATTCTGTTCCCATGGTGACCCCACTTTTGGGGGCCAAGAACCCGAACCTGTCGTCATCGAGCTCAAGGACGACCCTACGCATTTAGCCAAGAATTTCTTGGGCTACTTTGGTCTGGACGGCTCCTCTTCTTCTGATGGGCAGAGCCTCGCAGAGAAGCGTAAAATGTTCGTTGCTCTGTTACACCGCATGGGGGTCCAAAGCGTAGAAGAGTTAGGCGTCAAGCTTAGTCGCTCTGGAAAATAGAGCGTGACTTTATTGCACTCCTTTCCTTTTCCTCCCCCTCTTTTTTTTTGTAAGGCCATCAGTGCCTTAATGAAAAATAAATATTCAAGAATCCTCTGTTTAGTCCAAATCTGTGTTAAAAACCAACGTGCACCGATGAATAACTGTAGAATATGCCGTCTTCCAAGTTGTAAGTTACGCTAGATAGCGTATGCCAATGAAATAGCGTATATTACGCTATTTTCCAATGTTTTGTGAATTCCGCTGAATAGCATATGTCAGCGTATGTTACGCTATAAATTACGCTGTCCTTTAACGTTGTGAATTACGCTAAATAACGTACGCCAATGAATAGCGTGCACCAATAAATAGCCCGTAAGTTACGCTATCTTCCAACGTTGTGGAAAGCACTCTTTGAATATTTCCAAGGCTGTGCTGGTTTCCAAAGTACACGTGTCATTCATTCCACGTTTACGAGCGCTATTCATGCGGATCCTTTCCAAGAATAGGTTCATGCTCCATACTTTAAATAGATGGATGAACTCCACGCAAACTCATCTTCCCATTCTTCTTCCTCTCTTCTGAGAATGAATTTTCTATGAGAAGGAAATAGGAAAGCCATGTTGTCTGATGTCAAATCTCTGTGCACGCTACCAGACATGGATCTGTCAATCCTTAGCAGCTAACTCAGCGGTAAGTTTAATATACACGCATCGAATTTTTTGTTTGATAAGGACAAATTCATCTTCCCGAAATGAACAGAATGCATCTGTCTTTGCTTGGCCAGTTTCTGTTGACTGATTTTTCTTTACTGTTTCTTGCAGAATTTTGGCTGAAAACCTTCTTCAGAACTGGCATTGGTGATATGGATGCTGTGGACAATGTTCTTCTGACATCTACATCAGGGAGCTCATACGCTTTTGACGCGTACATCAGACAACTCAGAACTCTTCGTGGGATAGAAGGGTCTTCCTCAGATGGTAGGAAGAGCCTTTATACACGAGAGTTGGATGGTGGAGTCAACTCTACCCCGAGAAATTGGGTAGTAGAGTTCCTTTCACGGCAGAACTAGGAATTGTATCCCAAGGTTTGGATACATTCCTATCTGCTTGAGGTGCCGCCGTTCCTCCACGCGCTATATTGGCAGCAACACGCCATCGTGTTGCCATACTCTGTGGTTCTCCTCTCGTCTGAGAGATAAGACCAGAGTTTGATTCCTGCTGGACACCCAGGAATTGCCACAAACAACGAGATTGCCAGAGAAGATCCAAGAAGAAATAGATCTCAGTTGTACATAGAATGAAAATCCAAGATTTGTAATAGATTTCCATTATGATTTGTATGAAAGTCTAAGAAATGTAATAGACTTTTTATGAAAATATGATAATGGAAATGATAAATCTTCTTTATCTGAAGTGATTTTGTATCTCTCTGGATGTAAAAAGAACATGATAAATAGAAATCTTGATTTTTTTAGAGTGTACAATACCATCAGAGGTAATATGGACGTGATAGGATGTAAAGACTCAAAAAAAGAAAGTCAGATTTGTATTTATACAGAGGTCAAAGATTATGAAAATGTGAAAGATAACGAATTCCAATCGATAGAAGATTATGAACAGACGAACCATCGGATGAATATAATAAATGCACGGATGAACCGTCAAGTATTAATGAATGAATATCGGAAAAAGATATGTTCCTTTAATTCTGGCAAATATATGCCTATAAATAGAGCATCTCTTTGAGTAGAAGGATCACACATTATTCTCTTTTATTCAAAATATCTTCCGAAGAGAACACGAAGAAAACCGAAGTCGTCTCCAAAGTCGATGAAAATGCTAAAGAGCACTCGACTCCACGAAAGAAGGAGACGGGCGAAAGCTCGTCTGCTCCCAAGCTGCCGAAAGATATCTTGGATTTCCTGGTCGAACAAGGAGAAACCGAAGAAGAAGAAGCAATGAGGCTGGCTGCCTGTCAGTTCTTGGTGCGGTCAGGAAAGGATGTATTCAATTCTTTTGCTAATTATGTATGTGGTCCTCGTCCCAAGTACGAAAGGGATACCAGTGATCTTCCATGATGATGTATTTCTTGAAGAATTTGTCTCAAATAAACTCTGTTTAAGGAAACTTTGTTTATGATGTATCCTTCCTGCTTTATATTATTTTGCCTTTATTCACTGATCTTTTAGACTCAGAAATCAAAAGGACGAGATATCATTTTCATAGAATATGGTACATACTGAGATAGAAAATTCAGAGGTGATATGGACATGATTTTCTATACAAGATCTTTATTAAATCCACTGGGAATCTAATAAGACAAAATATCAAATTCTCTGGGAAAATGATACATGGTAGAATATCAGTTTCCGCTGGGGATAACGACATCGAAATAGCTTTTCTAGAGAAGGATAAATTTTTGATTTTACACTTGCTGGGGAGTAATGAAAATATTATTTATACATAATATTTCTTTAAGAATTTGCCATTGATAGGCATCATCGTGACTTTCCCGTCCATAGAGGCAAGCTGATATGCTCCATTAGAGAAGACTTTGTTTACTATGAATGGGCCTTTCCATTTCGCGTCAAATTTGCCTTTGCTCATATGTGTCATGGTCATCGGACGTCTGACAGTAAGGACCAATTCTCCCTTCTGATATGTTCTGACTTTGACTTTCCGATTAAAAGCTTTTGAGATTCGGGCTTGATATAGCTCGATATTTTGTTGCGCATACAATCGCTTTTCATCTAGAGCTTCCAGCTCTTGAAGTCGAAGTCGATCATTATTCTCTGTTGTAAATTCATTGGAGATTGCAACTCTCAAAGAAGGAATTTGTATCTCGAGGGGAAGAACAGCTTCACACCCATATACCAAAGAGAAAGGTGTACATCCGGTCGCATTGCGAACTGTGGTGCGATAAGCCCATAAACATTCACCAAGCTTCTCACTCCAGTTACGTTTATTAGAAGAAACAAACTTTTTCAAGAGTTTGATGATTGTTTTGTTGAAAGCCTCTGCTAGTCCATTGGCTGCTGGATTATATGCTGTAGAAGCCAGATTATTAATCCGATGATCATCACAGAATCGAGTAAATTTCTGGCTGACGAACTGTGGTCCATTATCATGGATAATACGCCGAGGAACACCAAATCGATAGATGACATGATGTTTGACAAAGTTGATAACATTAGAAGTCTTGACTTCAGATAACGGGATTGCTTCAGCCCATTTAGAAAAGTAATCAGTTATTGCTAGAATAAACCGATGTCCTTTTGATGATGGTGGATTGATAGGACCGATGACGTCCATGCCCCAAGCTTCAAAGGGCCATGATGCCGCTGTTGGGTGTAAGAACTCCGATGGTTGATGGATAAAGTCTGCATGAATTTGACAGGCTTTACATTTCCGAGCATATTGAATGGTATCAGCTACCATCGTGGGCCAATAATAACCCATACGCCGGATACGATCTTGAAGTTTTGGACCTGGCTGGTGAGCTCCGCAGACGCCATCATGTGCTTCACGGATTATCTGTTGTGCTTCTTCACCAGCGATGCATCGAAGGAGAAGACCATCATAGGCTCGACGATATAGTGTCTTCGTAGTATGATTATAATAGAATCTGAGAGACCGGCGCCGGATAGATGCTGCTTCACTCGGGTTATCAGAAAGTATGTCATACAACACAAAGTCTAGAAACGGACGTCTCCAGTCTTCAGTTACGGTGTCTATTTTGTTAGAAAAGACATATTCCATAGTAGAATCGGAAGAAGACAAGGACACTTTGTCAAACTTTAATTCAGCATCAAAGTTGAGAGAATCTTCGTCTGGATTATGGGGAAAAGCCAAAGCCAGATTATTTTCAACGCAGAATAGTTCTCGGTTATAAACCACTATCACTTGCTGACGTCTGATTGGTATGGCTAATACAGCAGCAAGATTAGCCAAAGCATCAGCTTCTGCATTATAGGCTCGTCGAACATGTTCAATAAAGAAACCTTCAAAGGAGGAGGCCATAGAGAGTGCTGTTCGATGATAAGGTATCAAATCTTGATGACGAACTTCATACGTTCCTCTGATCTGATTGATGATAAGCTTAGAGTCTCCATAAACTTCTAAATATTGAACATCCAGATGTTTAGCGAGTTGAAGACCAATGAGTAATGCATTGTATTCAGCTACATTGTTTGAACATGATTGATCTAGAGAATAAGCCCTCTGAATAGTTAGTCCTTCTGGGGATACAAGAACAATTCCAACTCCAGCGACAATATTGCCGTTAGGACCTATTCTAGATGCTCCATCAAAGAATAGACGCCAGGTAGAAACTTCTTCAGAAACCATATTTGAATCCATAACTTCATCGGGAATCTCATCATATAATTTAGAATCTTCTGGGACTGCATGAGCTGCTAGAAAATCAGCAAGAGCCTGTCCTTTAACTGACTTCTGAGGAATATAATGCATGTCATATTGGGCTAACAAGATTCCCCAATTAGCTAGTCTGGAGTTGAGAATACCAGGTTTCTTCATCATAATCCTGATGGGATTCACTCTGGAAATGACATGAATCGTTTGACCGATAATATAATATCGCATTTTCTGAACAGCAAACATTAATGCTAGGCATTCTTTCTCGATTGGAGAATAACGCGGTTCAGCGCCTGTCATTGTGCGACTGAGATAATAAATGGCCTGTTCATGACCATCTTTATTTTTCTGGGCGAGTAATGCACCAAGAGAATGATCCATAGCTCGAACATATAGGAGAAATGGTATCCCCGAGACGGGAGGTACCAAAACTGGAGGGTTCATGAGATACTGTTTAATATCATCAAATGCTTTTTGACATTCTTCGTTCCAGATGAAAGATACACCTTTCTTCAGAAGTTTGTGGAATGGTCTGCAGCGTCCTGATAAGTTGGAAATGAATCTCCTGATATAAGCAATCCTTCCTTGAAATCCTCGTAGCTCTTTTAAGGTACGTGGAGGACGCATCTCTTGGATAGCTTTGATCTTCTCGGGATCCACGTGTATACCTTTAGCGGTAATGACGAAGCCGAGAAATTTACCACTAGAGACGCCCAGGAAGGACTTAGTAGGGTTTATTTTAAGTTGATGCTGACGCATTAAATCAAAGATAGTCTTCAAATCTTGGATATGATCCTCTTTTCGTCGACTTTTGACTGCAATATCATCAACATAGCATTCGACTATTTTTTGGAGATGTTCGCAAAATATAGTACTCATTGCTCGCTGATATGTTGCTCCTGCATTCTTGAGACCAAACGGTATCACTGTATAACAGTATGTACCGATCGGCGTTCTGAAGGAAGTGTGTTTTTCATCATCTGGAAACATCTTGATCTGGTTGTAACCCGAATACCCATCCATAAATGACATTCGTTCGAAACCACATGTATTGTCGATCATGACATCAGTAATTGGAAGAGGAAACTCGTCTTTAGGACAAGCCGCATTGAGATCGCGAAAGTCTATACAGACTCGGATCTTGCCAGTCTTTTTAAGGACAAGAACGATGTTAGCCACCCATTCAGGATGTTGTTCCTCTCGAATAAATCCAGAAGCCATAAGCTTGTTGACTTCAGCTTCAATTGCATCCATAATGTCTGGACGAAATTGTCGCTGTTGCTGTTTGACCGGTTTAGCATTTGGCATGATATTGAGTTTGTGCATTGCAATCTTCGGATCTAGTCCTGGCATATCTTCGTAACTCCAGGCAAAGACATCGATATAATCACGAATAAGCTTGATCATGTCTTGCTTATCAGTTTCTGAAAGACTTTCACTGATGAATATTGGTTTAGGAGAACCTTCTTCACCAACATCAATTTAGATCAGTTTATCTTTGGTAGGAGGTTCCCTCTGTTCGAATCTGAATTCCCATTGATTATCTAATCTTTGAGCCCATTGTTCTGATTTAGGTGATATTTTAAAATCATCCTCATCTTCACCATTTTCTTGTGGGCCATCAACAGAGACCATATTGATGGATAGAATAGAGCGATGAAGATCGCCAACACTCGTATCAGAATCCCAAGAAAGGGAATCAGAAGACTCAGATCGTTCATCTTCAGATTGTTCGTCTTTATTGAATTTTGACTCTTCATGAACTATGTTGATAAAAGGGGTAGGAGCAATGTAACCTAAACCATATTTTGTCCTTCCATATTTTAATGGAGAAATTCGAACAGGCATTCTTCTTCCTTTTCCATTAAGACTGGTTCTGAAATCATAACCCATATTCTTGATGATATTTTTGGATTGCTGACTGTAGCGACGTAGCTGTAATCTTCCAGTATCGTCATTTATATCATCCTCCTCCAGATTAGGAGGATTCTGAGGTCCTTTATAGAAAAATATTGGATTTTCTCCCTTCTTTCGACTGGGGACCACAAAGTATGATTTCTGTATAGAGTCTAATGATATGTCTGTATGAAGAGCTTGAACAACCCCTATAGTTAGTGGCTCTAAGCTATCTAGCAATTGTAAATAACTTTGTACATAACTACAAACATCAATATACTGCAAAGGAGATGCTTCATTAATACCAGATGCTGTATTTACAACAGAAGGCTGAGCCTTATTAGACTTAGTCAGATTAATGACAAAGGGGGAAGAAGAAGAACAGTTAGAATTTTTGTTTCGATTAAGATCGATAACAAAAGGCTCAGAAGGGGTGAGCTCCCTTGAAGAAGATCGTAGATAAGTAATGCGTCCACTGACTGGAATGACTAGAGTATCTGATCTAGCCTGAGAAGATGGAGGGGGAGTGATGAGTCCACTGACAGGAATGATCAGTGAGCCTTGTGAAGCTTGGGAAGATGGTGCAGTAGTGCGTCCACTGACAGGAATTATCAGTGAGCCTTGAGCGGATGATGAAGTAGTACGTCCACTGACCGGAATTATCAGTGAGCCTTCTTCAGATGTTTTAACAGACTGTGGAGGAGTAATACGCCCTTTTACAGGAACAATAAAGGTGTCAACTTTGGATGTCTCATCTTCATTATCCATAGCTTGCAAGACTTTCGAGTATTCATCTTTGTACATGCGAGCGTCATTGAAGTAAGCTTCGACTCCTTTGAATGGATAAAGATCTGCCAATTCTTTTTGAACCTCTCCATTATCATCAACATATTTGAAGCACTGATGAAGAGTTGAAGGAACAATATTATGTTCATGCAAGAAAGGTCTCCCCAATAGAGCATTGTACGAGCAACCATGATTGTCGATGATGTAAAAAGTAACCTTAGTACGAAGATCGCCTATTTGAATTTTAAGGCGAATCTTGCCTAAAGGGTCACTTTTTCCTTGATTAAATCCCAAGATGGTAGCGATAGTGCTGGAAAGGCTATGCACAGGTATCTTCAATGCATCTAACATAGCCTTTGGCATAATACTGAGAGCGGATCCTGGATCAATCAGTAAACGATCAACCTTCATAGAATCAATATATCCTGTATGATATAAAGGACGATCATGTCGATTATCCTCTAGCAGCATATCGTCCTGCGTAAAGGTAATATTTGGAATAAATTCCAATATATTATGGCAATGAGAAACAGGTTCTGTTTCCAACTTCTTGAGAAGAGTTAAGCAGGTTTCTGCTTACAGCAGTGCTTCACTTAAAGTTTCTCGAGTCTCTTTAGAGAGGCGTAAGAGCTCGAAGATTGATAATTTAGCTGGGGTATTGGCTAGTTGAGCCAATATATCAAAATTATAAGGCTTTTCAAGTCCTGTAGGAGATGACTTCTTTAATGGTTTGTCGAAGCGGACTTGTTGTTTGCCTTTGTCAGCTGCTGTTGATTTAAAAGGAACTGTCTCAACAGGAACATTTAAAGGTTCTTCAGTAGAGACTGGAGTTGAAGCTGTAACCGGAGCAACGTCAGAAATTTCTTCAGGAACTTTAGCATAATCTTTCAGATATACTTTTCCTGACCGAGTTCCAGCATGAACTTCAACTTCAGATTCTGGTTCAAGGTCTATGGAAACCATGCTGCAATTCTTTATTTTGCTCTTGGTTCTTTTATGTTTGATGAGAGCTTCATTCCAGAAACCAAGACCAACACGAGATTGATTATGTCTCATGGTGATGGCCAAAGGTGCTCGGAGTCCCTTGCCTGAATTCAAACCAGGAGCAGTGGCTAGATCATAACCCATCTTCACCATCAATTCACGAGATTGTGAACTGTATAGATGAAAAGCAGGCTTGTACCTATCTTCAAATTGACATATAGATTTTATTTCCGTAGGGAGTGAATTTCCTGCTGAGATGAAAGTAGAGGTTAGATAAAAAATCGGGTGTGAAACTAGAAGTCATATTGCATGACTTAGTCTTCCCGAGCTTCTTTTTAGACGAAGAAGTCTTCCGAGGAGAAGAGGAAGACGTTTCAAACTCCGTCATTAAATCCGGGTGAATCCACATGGTCTCTCCCTTCTTAGTTGTGACAGGAACAAGTCCGTCATTCTGTGCTGGTGGGATGTTTATAACTTTGAGAGTTGCTTTGGGGATAGGAACAATCCCACTTTCCACCATTAAAGGAGGGAAGTCACCGAACTGCATTGAAATTATATTTGCTGTGACTGTTTTGTCTTTGGGTGTTAATGTCACAGCTCCTGATTTAATCATCTCTTGAATCTTCCCTTTTAATACATAGCAAGACCGGATTGTATGACCCAGCATTCTATGATATGGACAGTATTTTGGATGATCTGTCTTATTGGCTTCATCAGGCTTTTTAATTTCTGGCAATTGAATCTTATTACCTTTGAGTAAGCATTCAAAGATACCCTGAACATCGTCATCATCGAAAGAATATTCTTCTTTCGGCCGAGGAGATCTCTGTTGTTGATTTGTTGGAGCTGAAGTAGCTTGGGTAGTCTTTACCTTTTGACTACTGTTTTAGAGATTGACTTCAAGAGCTTCTTTTCCTTTGCGATTGTTGGGTCGAGTACTATTGCTAGCACTCTGATTTGATTCTTTGGGAGCCATTTGTACCCCCAGACCCTTGAAGGTCTCAGCACTGACTTCGGCAGCTTTGGCACTGACGATGAATGAAGGCCAATCTTGGAACCGAGTGGACCCTGTCCACATGCTGATAATTGGTAAGAGGTTCGACTTGCAAGTGTCGATCGTAACAGCATCGGGAGTTCCAAGAGGCATTTTGAGGGCTTCTCTTCTGAATCTCTTAATGAATTCCTCAGTGGTCTCATTATTCTTCTGTTTGATTCTTATAAGGGCCGACATGGTCATATCATTGAGCCCTTCGTAGAATCGTTCAAGGAACATTTGTTTGAAACCGACAAATGAAGTAATACACCCATCAGGGAGACTTCTATACCATTCATAAGTCGTTCCTTTGAGACATCCAATGAACACCCGAGTAAGGAGGGCGTCACTTGGTTGCAGTTGATCAGTCATTACTTCAAAATGATTAATGAACTAACTTGGGGAGGTTGTCCCATCATATAAAGAGATGGTCGGAGGTTTGTATTTTGGTGGATACGATACCTGCTTCCATTCTATCGGGTAAGGTTGCTTGATACCTAACCTTTGCAAACCATCCTTTTGTTTGAATGCCTCGAATTGAGTTTTGAGATTCTTTAACTCTTCTGTAACAATTCCAGAGGATTGTGGAGTTGTGACTTGTTGAGTGTAATTAGGAGGAGGGACTGCAGCATATGTACCACCCCCAGCTCCAGAGTGACTTGGGGTGGTTTGTACAGGAACATTAGATTGTACCCCCGGAATAGTAGAGGGTTCGGGGTTTGGAATAACAGGGGTATTCAATACCACTGGTGGTGCTGTCTGTTGTTGAGCCTGCATTAAAGTGTGCATAGCACTCAATGTATCTGCCATAGCTCGCAATTGTTGTTCTAAAGAAGAAATCCTCTGTTCATGAGCCTCATTGCTAGTCGAAGGTTCATGATCACCTTCTGCCATATAAGTGGTAATCATTCGAGGGATAGACGATGAAACAGTTTGCTCTGAATCATCGCTGTAAGAATCAGTATCTTTCCCAGGACTTTTTACAGGAGTTAATGCCGGAAAATTGGACTCTCCAAGGAAGTCTTCTGTGATCTCCGGATTACCACTTGGATGAGAAGAAGAAGAGGCTCTGGTCAAGGCTCCGGTCCTGGATCGAGTGCCGAGATAAACACCATCTTCAGAATCTGATATAGCGTCAGACCAGATTCTACCCCTAATATTTCTGGAGGTCATGTTGACAAAAGCATAAAGAGGTTCATCTTCATCTGATGTTGGTTCATATTGGATCCGTTCGAAAACAGACAGTCTTTTCGGTGAACAACAACATTGGATGACAACCCGAGGTTGGAAGTCACAACCATGCTTTTCATGGCGAATATGGGCAATGTCATAGCCAGATGGAGTGTCGATTCTCCGTTTGTTTTGTAAATATTCCCGGAGATCTGTAGGGATAGATTGGGAAGTACTGGAAGATAGTTTCTGTGTAGAAACTTGTCTTTTGTTCTTCTGTTTTCTCGATTCTTGAGTGTATAAAGACCGATTAATTTGAGCCACATAGTTTCTGGCATATTCAACATCAGGGTCTAGTACACTTGTCTCAATTTGATAAGACTTTTTAATACCAGAAGCATAACTGTGGTGATTTTGATTAAGCTTGTTACGAAGATCCGTGGGAGATATGACTTTGGTATCAGTCTTGGATACTTGTAACTTGCCTTTCTCAGATCGAGAAATTTTGAGAGAAGGGAGATGAGTATTATTCCGACTAGGAGTCGGTAATAATCCATCTTTAGAGGAATTAGCCAAAAGGTATTTTCCTTTGTTTGAGCTAGTAAAAGTACTAGTCAAATTAACTCCAGAGGTAAAGACCTCAGAAGTAGAGGAATCGACTAAAGAGTCTTTCTCCTTGATTGGCACAAGATGTGCAAGTTGTGGGAGAATCATTTGTAGGTTCTGTGAAAGAGAACCCCCAGTCTGATTTTGAGAATCAGTCAAAGGACTGTATCTGTCAGTATACGCCGACTTCTTGTTAGCATATGCTGGCTTTTGCTTAGCGTACGCTGCCTTCTTGTTGGCATACGCTGGTCTTTGCTCAGTGTACGCTGCCTTCTTGGTAGCATACGCTGGCTTTTGCTTAGCGAACGCTGACTTTACCGCATGCTGCCCTCTGACTGCTGTACGCACAGAGTCATCAATGGCTAAAGAGCCGACTGCTGTCGTAAGAGCAGAAGGAGAAGGGACTTTGACATGTCCAGAGATGGTTTTCCTTGGACACACTGACTTGGTTAAAGAACCAATTTTGTCAGCGTGACTAGGGGAAACCATTGTTGCTGTGTTCAAGGAAGCAGAAGTGTGCTTTGTTGAAGTTGAAGATGTGTTCTTGTCAACGTGAGAAGTGACAGGAACATCTCGGGCTGTCGAAGAAGACTTGGGGACATAGACAGAGCGTCCTGTCTTCTTGGCAGCAGGAAGAGCGGAGGAAGCAGTTCGGCCCTCCTTCGCCTTGAGCATTTCTTCGTAAGCAGATTGGTCGAATTGTACGACCATCGTCTTCTTCGTCGAGCCGATCGACGAAGTATCGCATTGAGTTGTTGCTATCTCGTTGGAGGAGACAGCTTTCCCCAGCAGAGTCGCCAATTTGTTTTCCATAAACAAATTCACTTTATTTATTTTATATCTGAGAAAATTACAACTATAGGAATCTAATCTAGAAGACGATTACTTTATCCCTTGGACGATGCGATGAAGAAAACTCGAACTTCGAAGAACTTGGACAGCAACTGGGCAATCTCTCTGTTCTCTCTGAAAAATGACCTGTCGTCTCTGATGAAGATGAAGAAACTTTTTTTTATAGAGTTCAGGATAACTGTCCTTAAGCATACGCTCAGGTAGTTACTTGACGTGTGCATAACTGTAGGGACGCGTGGCGAATTCTGATGGAGACACATTAGCGTGCGGTTGAAAGTAGTGGAGCATGTTCAGGAGAGATTGATGGCCTGGATGCCACGTTGCATAACTTCTAGAGAAGTGGATAACTGGTACAGGACACGTGAGAACGTGTGTTGACTATAATCCTGGATATGGTTGCTGTAATACGCTGCCTCGTTGAAGGAGAGTTATACGCTGACTTGGACAGCGTAGTGCCATAGGAAATCCATACGCTCACTTTATGGGCAAGGAGTCGTATGAAGATCATACGCTCGCTTGGTTAGCAAGGAATCATGTGAGGTCCATACGCTCACTTGACTGGTTGAAGAAGGAGTCATGTGAGGTCGATACGCTCACTGGAGAAGTGGCCACGTGGCTATCATCAATCTTCTTTGGTACACCATATCTTCCCATAACTGACAAAATCTTCTCGAGCGTCGTAACTGCGGATTTGACGGCTGACAGACTGTCAAAACTGACAGTAATGATGGCTTTTGTATTTATGAAGGCTGCTGAGTTGTCCTCGTAAAAGACAAAACCGACTCTTCGAAAACCTATACGACGGTTACTTTTCTCGTGACAGCTGTCTTTGCACGAAAGATGAAGTGTCAGATTCATTCCTCATTTAAACATATGTTGTGCTGTCACTTCAGTAAATAATAAAATATTTACTGAGCGTATGGCTTTTGAATGAGCGTACAACTCTGAACTGACATCTGTCTTTTATGCGTATGGATGAAAATGATAGCGTGTCATAATTTTCCACATCCTACAGGCGCATGGGTTTGATTTGCCCGACCTATAAATAGTGGCAAGGAGAGAGTTTGCTTCTCGTTCGCTCACATCCTTCCGAAATGAACTTGTTTGCTCGAGCGCATTCTGTTGACGAGATGCTCCTGAGGGTGAAGATTCGACGCATTGTCTTCATTGATGCACTTGAAGGTGACTGTTACATCCAAAAGTCGAAGTCGAGGGCTTCTGAGGCAGGCGAAAGGTGCCAGTTGCATCCAAAGATCGGGATGCTCGAGCCTCTTCTCCGTTATGCTAGAAGAGCCACAGATCGGAATTGCGATGCCCCGGCTTTGGTGGCTCTTTCCTCTGTCAGAGTGGGTGTTGCCTATTCTGGTTGTGTTGAAAGCCTCCTTTTGTCGCGGATCAATTGCGGTGCTCTCCTCTTCCTTTGGGCTTTGGAGAGCTCTTCCTCCAGCTAGGGGGTTGATTGCCCACCCTCGTTCTGCTCAATAAATGCTTCATTAGTCGAAGCATTTGATCGGGTTGAAGTGGCGCATATGCTGAGACTTTATGATGCACATAACTGAGACTCTTGAAGAGATGCGCCTGACTGAGACGTCGAAGGGCGGCACATAACTGAGCTGCTGAAGGGATGCACATAACTGAGGATGCATATGACTGAGCTGCTGAAGGGATGCGCCCGTCTGAGACGCCGAAGAGATGGGCCTGACTGAGAGCGCATAGCGAGAAGCGTCTGTTTGAGAGCGCATGGTGGTTGCTACGCCTGGCTGTAGACTTAGAGTCTTTTATTTTTGTAGAAGTTCTCCTTTGTACAGCCTTTTTTAGACATATAATAGACTTTTATATGAAATAAAAAATCTTCTTTTAATGTCTAAGCTTTTGCTGTTTGCTGTGCCAAGTACTTCGTCTGAGCTCCCTGGCGCATATAATGTTTAGGCGAATAGGATTTCTGATTCTGAAATTCTATGCTTCTGCAAGACCCCCTTCAAAGTTTTCAAAACTTTTTGTCAAGTTTTGGAATACTTTGAATAAGAAGCATGGTGGTGTCTTCAACGGGGCGCATGACTGTTCGAGCGCATGAGTACTCCGCACATCAGTGATGGGATGCATGCTCCTCTCAGTTAATGCAAATGATAATGCTTCGATAACCAAAAAAGATTAATGATGATCTTTTTGGATTTATTTGCAGTTATCTCCTCACAGAACCCGAGGCGGCGGCTGATGTCACTCCTCGTCGGTTTTCGCGTATGTCTAACCCTATAAATAGGCGTCTGATGGAGAGAGAGGGTTCTTCTCCACTTTTGCTTTCTTCTTCTCTAGAGTTCTTCTTTCGAAAAACCCTAAACTTCTTCTTTCACGAGATGGCCCCCAAGACTCCTCGCGGTGGTGCTGGCAAGGGTAAGGAGCCTGCAGAGTTCGTCGAGGAGGATACTCCAGTCACCATTGTGACTCCGGCCGATGCCCGGCCTGCGGTGACGGGTGGGTGTGATCCCTCAACTTTTTAGACGAGTCTGGAGCACATAGATGAGTTGTATCATGTTGCTGTGCCCTAACTCTTTATCGTCGACGCGCATGGACTTCTGTCCTGATGATGCGCTGAGGTTATTCCGTCGATGCGCATGGGTTTAGGCCCTGATTATGCGCCAAGGTTTTGCTGCTGACGTGCATGGGTTTAAACCCTGATGATGCGCCGAGGCTTCACTGCTGACGCGCATGGGTTTAAGCCCTGATGATGCACCGAAGCTTCACTGCTGACGCGCATGGGTTTAAGCCCTGATGATGCGCCAAAGCTTCACTGCTGACGTGCATGGATTTAAACCCTGATGATGCGCCTGGCTGCTTGACATACCCAATATTTTGTCTTCTTTAAGGCTTCTATGTCGTCTGACTTTTGTTTTTGCTGTGTCAGTATCGATGACTATCTCTTTGCTGAATGAAGTCCTTTTGGATGCTTCTCTTTGCCAAATGGGAGTTGATTTCGACGAGGAGGTTATTAACCCCGTGAAGGCTGCTATCGTACTGAATCAGCCTTCCGAGAGACTGCTGCAAATCCGGGATCAGTCGCCTGCTTTCCTCCAGAGTATGATGGAGAGCGGTAAACTAAAATCCGTCGAGTTCGAGGATACGACTTTCTTAAAACCTGCCTTCCTATTTGGTGACCGCTTGACCTCCCCCGAGGCGAAGGCACTGAAGATCATGGAAGACTGGTTCTTCTCTGCGAAGGGCATGGTTCTGTACATGCGACAACTTGAACGCCAATTGTCGCTGACGGCCTTCTACCATTTGGCTTCCAAAAGAAGGATGCCATGGAAACTTACTTCTTCTCAAAGAGGGGCAGTGGGGGGTACCCTTTCGATTGATGTTACTTCGAATCAAAGGGATACCTTAGCCGCCTCGCGAGCCGGGCCCTCGTTCAGTTGCCGAACTTTGCACCCTGGGAGCCTTTATAGTGAGGTCCCTAATGACACCTTTGCCTTTGGTGCTTCGACCTTTGCAAGTCAGATGTTAACGTCAAAGGTTATGTATCCGAAAGGTGGCTTTAGGGTTGAAGGTTGGTGTCACCACGTGCCGAAGTGGGACGAGTTGACCCATTGGGTGTTGTCGAAGTTCAAGGCTGAGCTTAAAGAGATTGAGCTGACGGCCGCTATCCGTGCCACACAGGCCGGCGTGGATCTCAACAAGCATATATTTCTTGCACTCTTGGAAATGTTCAATACCCAGATTAGCACTTTCTTTACTCCAGTAGGGGAGTTGGGATTGGCTCTCCATGAGATGTACGAGGTGTCCAAGCTTCCCTGGGGCTCGAAACCGTACGAGGAATATTTTCTGACAAATGAAGAGATCCTGGTTCTGAAAAAGAAGGACCCGGAGATGATGGCCGTCTTCAAAGAGGTGGCGAGCCATCATTATCTGCTGCAACGGAAAGACAAAGGCAAGTTACAGCCTCATGTGACTACTTGGAGGGATTATATCTTCAAGCAGGACCTGGCGGATTCTTCGAAGGTTCGGTTTACGACTCCACAGGGACTGAAGCCCGCAGAAGTAACCTCCAAAATGAGCCGCCTAGGCGAGAAGGGTCCTCGTTCAAATGAGAGTGGCAGGGATGTATACAGCTGTTTCTGGTATTGCGTGCACCGGATGTCGTCCAAGGCAGTGTTGACTGCATACTTGATGATATGGCTCCGGGACTGTGTGTTCTCAAGTGGGTCAGGCTCTGTGGAGAGGGTGACCCGGAACCTCATTTTGCCAGCAGTGAAACTGGTTTTTGGTCGCCCTTTGGCTCTTCTCCCCGCGATGGTGTGTAACCTGCTGCGGGGTTTGAGGGATTTCACGGACAACGTGGTCCATGAGAGGGGCAGAAAGGACAACTTTCCCCGTGCTGAGCTACCATTCCATTATCTGATGGGATGGTTGATTCTGCTCTACCCGAACGTGATGAGTCCGGGTCCTGAAGATGATCACGTCGAGGGTAACGCCTTTATCCGCCGCTTCTACAAGAGGAAGTGGCTGCACACCGGCATCCCCGTCTGTAGGAGGGTCTTGTCTTATCTTCAGGGGTGGAAGATCGTCAAGGTCAGTCCCATCTTCAAAGATTTTGAGGCTGACCAAGATTTGGAAGACTCTGGTGAGGATGCGATCACTCTGCCGAAATAGAGATTTTGTTGGTTGCAGAGTATTCGGCCTTCCCACTTGGTCTACCGCAACCAAAATATGTGTTATCTGGAGCCATATCTGCCGAGCCGGCTTGCTCGCTAGTTTGGTTACACCCAGCTAATGTTACGGAACTCCAGTAATAGTCTGGGGTTTGCTGGAAGTTTACTGGACGGAGCTCGGGGTTGGCAATATTACAATACCGGGTGCACTGTGGTTCGTTTCAATACACCAGTTCACAACCCTCGGCCACAGATCCTGTATTCGGCCGTTAAGTTATATTGTGCCATGAATACTGTGCCTCTTGATTATGATAAGGAGACTAGTTTCATTGCTGGAACTCAGCTTGAGGCTATGAAGAACACGTTGGCGACGGCCCGATCATATCGTCCACCAGAGTGGACAGGATATCGGGCTGCTGCTGCAGTATCAACGGGAGGCACTTGGGAAGATCACCCAGCTGGAAAGAGGCGGGCTGACGCGGAAGCCGGTTCGTCTGCACCAAAAAGGCCGAGAAAGATGACGACTCCAAAGGCTACGGGAGTGCCGCCTGTAACGCCAATGGAATCTGTTCCTGCTGAGGTAAAGACGTTCTCCAAAATCTGGCTCCTTCTGTCATTTTTGTGACATATGCTTTCTTTTTGTAGGAACTGTTGAAGATTAAGACCCGGGTTTCGAAATCGGGCATCAGTAAACCGAAGGAGGTGGCGAGCTCTTCTGATGAGCGTATTCCTCCGATTGTAATGTCTCCCGTGGAGGAGAATCCTGACAATATCGTTCCTGTGAAGATTTTAGTATCTCCAGATTATGTTGGAAGGGAAGCTAAGGTTGAAACAGTTCCCGAGGTGGTGCAAGCCGCCGTGGAGGCCTCTGACATTGAGGACCCAGCAGATAAGGGGCTTCCGGATGAGGAGGTGGAGTGGAGTTCGTCGTCTTCAGATGACGTTCCTCCAGAGATGAGTGAGCCTGTTTCGGGAGCAACAGACATGATTGAAACAGAGGAGAGGGCTAATTCCCCTCCTTGTCATGATGAGGGAAGGTCGGCTGCAGCGTTGCCGAGTCCTACCCCAGACTCAACATCGGAGGCTGAGGTGGCTGCCGACCAGGAGGCAGCAACATATTCTATCCCCACGGAGGGATCCGATGAGGAAGGTGAGACTCGTCCGCCGAGCCTGACTCCAGGGATGCAGAGTCAGGAAACGAGTGCTAATCTCGCTGCTTTGCCAGAGGGAAAAGGTCCCGTACGGCCTGCTGATAGTGCGTTGGAGATGGAGGAGATAGCCCCTGACGTCGGAGGTCCCTCCGAGCTTGGGAAGGGCAAGGGTTTGCTGGAATCTCCTGTTGCTCCTTCTACTTGGGGCACGATATCGACGCCCCTCTCGGCTCCTTCCGCTCTTTTGGCTCCTCGGGCCAGTGGCGAAGTTCAAGCCCCTGTTGAGGGGGAGTCCGTTGACGCCGAGGTTTCAGCCTCGCAGATTGAAGCCGACGGTCTTCTTCTGGTCCGCCGTCTAGAGCAGCTCCTCCAACTCCTGCTATGACACCGCAAGTGCTGGCGGATGCGGATGAGTACGTGAAGTTTATCGTTGAGGCGGGGTACAAGATGCTGCAGAGGGGCGTATCGGCAGTGATGAATGCCAATGGGAGTTTTGCGACGGCAAAAACTATGGCGCTCCCTCACATCGGTCTGATACGTTCCCACCAGGGCCATGATCATATGGCCGAGATTCTGGAGGCATCGGTGGCCGAGTTCGACCAGCCGCTTTCCGAGTTTCAGTGTATCCAGTGAAATGATCTCTCCGCCCTGATAGGCATGAAAAAGGAGAAGTTGATCGCTGAAACTGAGTCATCTTATCAGGCCACCGTGGCTGTCTGGGAATACGAGGTAGCCAAAACTGAGACTGTGGTGGAGAGGCTATCTCGGTCCACGCAGAAGAAGGTGGTGTTGCGAGCTGTGTTGGACGCTAGTATAGCGGAGGTTAATGCCAAGATTCGCCTTCTTGAAGACCAGCAGGCCCAACTCTTGTTAGATGCTGAGCGAGTCCAGGCTGAACATATAGCATCTAAGGAGGAGGAAACAGCTTTCACCCGCCAGGCTCTTTCCCTGGCCCAGCAGCGGCAACAGTTGGACGAGAAGCATGAGGATGACACTTCTCCTGAGGCCATAGAAATGATGCGTCAAGAAGCCGAACGTCGAGTCCTGGCGACCGTAAAGACTGGGGCGGCAGACTTGAAGCGTCGGATCGAAGAGCTTTCAGCCAATCCTGGAGATGCTTAGGGATTGTAGTCTCTCCTTTTTTTTGTTATTTTGTGTAATTTGCAACTCCTGCTGGGGATGTAATTCTTTACTTTTAAATAAAGAATGAAGAGTTTTGTGGTATGTTCATTCTTGCTATCATGAACTTGATGATTTGTGTGGACCCATTATCTTTCGCGCACCTTGGTTTTTAGGTACAGATAATAAGTTTGGGAGAATCGACATGTTTGCTCAGAGGTAATATGGACGTGGCAAATATAGGATTCAAATGATGGAATCTTCCTACTCAGAGGTGTTATGGACGTGGTAGGGAATGACTCTGGGGGGTACGCGGAACTACTCAGAGGTAATATGGACATGGAAGTTCTGCGATCAATATACGGCAACGCAGGGGTTGTCTGTACAGGATGTTTACTCAGAGGTAATGTGGACGTGGTAAACATGATGGGTAGCGTAGTCTTACGGAGCGTAGGATTCCGCTTTGTAGGGCGTAGAGGAGCAACTCAGAGGTAATGTGGACGTGGTTATTCTTCTACTGAGGATAGAACGCCACGGAACAGCTGGGTTCCGGAAGCGTAAGATTTTATGGAAAAGAGGCGTACGTAAGCCCTGATGATTGGGTCCATAGACTCCCTTGTTGGGTGGAGATAGAAGTACATGTCTGAAGGATGTCAATAGTAGTACTTTTTTAGGAACTTGCCGTTGATGGACATCATGAACAAGTCCTCGTTTGATCGGGCGAGGCGATAAGCACCGTTTGAGTATACCGTCTCTATGATGAAAGGTCCCTCCTATTTGGGTTCGAACTTTCCTGGTATTTTGTGTGTCGATACCATCGACCTCCTGACTGCCAGAACCAGGTCGCCTGCTTGGAAAGTCCTCTGCTTGACCTCATTTTTTAAAAACCTGTGATATACGGGCTTGATAGAGTTCGATGCGCTGTTGAGCTAGGAGACGTTTTTCGTCAAGTGCCTCCAATTCTCGTAGACGGCGACATTAATTGTCTTCCTCTGTGAGTTGATTTATGATCGCTACACGGAGTGAGGGTATCTGGATCTCGAGAGGCAGTACTGCTTCGCTCCCGTAGACTAAGAAGAATGGTGTGTTGTCCGTCGGGGTCCGTACCATTGTGCGGTAGGCCCAAAGGCATTCGTCGAGCTTTTCGTCCCAGTTGCGTTTGTTGGATGACACGACCTTTTTGAGTAGCCTGACGATAGTTTTGTTAAACGTCTCGGCCAATCCGTTTGCTGCCGGATTGTAGGCGGTCGATGCCACGTTCTGAATGCGATTCTTGTCACATAATCTGCTAAAAACATGGCTGATGAATTGTGGACCGTTATCGTGGATAATCCTTCGAGGTACCTCGAAACGGTAGATGACATGGTGCTTGATGAAGCTGACCACCCTAGAGCTCTTCACTTATGCCAGTGGGACTGCTTCTGCCCATTTGGAGAAGTAGTCGGTGAGGGCTAGGATGAAGCGGTGTCCCCTCGATGAAGGAGGGGTGATAGGTCCTACAATGTCCATGCCCCAAGCTTCGAATGGCCAAGAGGCGACCGTAGGATGTAGTGGTTCCAACGGTGTATGGATGAAGTCGGCATGGAGCTGGCAAGCATGGCATTTCTTAGCATAGTCGACAGCGTCGGTTGCCATGGTTGGCCAGTAGTAACCCATGCATCGCAGTCGATCCTTCAATTTAGGCCCAGGTTGATGAGCCCCGCAAGTTCCATCGTACGCTTCTCGAAGGGCTTCGGCTGCTTCTTCGTTGGATAAACATCGAAGGAGAAGTCCATCGTAGGAGCGTCGATACAGCATTTTAGTAGCTGTATCGTAATAGAATCGAAGGGAACGCCTCCTGACTAAGACGGCTTCCTTCGGGTCCTCTCGAAGAATTCCGTAGACAGCGAAGTAGATGAACGGGGACCTCCAGTCTCGAACATTAACACCAGCACTTGTTGACATAGCATGGGCCATTTGTGAGCATAGGTTATTTTTAGGACAGACCAAGTCTCGACCAACTACCGTGACGTAGTGTTGAGTCCCGAGTGGTGCTGCTAGTGAAGCTGCGAGGCCAGCCAAAGCGTCAGCCTCCAGGTTTTGTAGCCGAAATACGTGTTCTATGAAGAACTTGGTGAGGGTTAAAATAATGTTCAATGCAACTTCATGGTAAGAAACCAGATCTTTATGGCGAACTTCGTATTGCCCTCTGACCTGGTTAACGATGAGTTTTGAGTCATCGTAGGCATCTAGATGATCCACCCCCAGCTGTTGTGCCAGCTGGAGTCCCATGATAAGAGCGTTGTACTCGGCAACATTGTTGGAGCACGGCTTCGAAAGGGAGTAAGCACACTGGATGACCAGCTGATCAGGGGAGACTAAGACTACCCCCACCCCGGCGATGATTTGGCCTTTGGGGCCTATTCTTAAAGCGCTATCGAAAAACATCTGCCAGACGAAGCTTTCTTCGGTGACGTTTGATTCTTGGACCTCATCCGGGATGTCTTCATAGAGTCTGGAGGACTCTGGGATGGGGTGTGCGGCTAAAAAGTCAGCCAGAGCTTGGCCCTTGACGGCTTTTTGTGGAACAAACACCATGTTGTATGGCGTCAACAGGATCGTCTGTAGGTCCTAAAAAATTAAGGTTGCACACATCCACAAAGTCAGAAGATCAAGAAATGAATCTTTCAAATGAACTGCGCAGACATCAGATTGCGCAGCATACAGATTGCGCTTACTAGATTGCGCACACTATCAAGCGCGCAGTCTGACGTGGCAAATCGTCATCATTACCTGACATAAATCAAATCTTCTGACAGCTGACAACACGGAGAACGAGGCGACTGTTTGTTTAATCGTGTAGCACGGCGCTCGAGGAGAGCTGGCAGCGCAATCCATGTTGGCGCAATCTATCCCTGCGCAGTCCAAGTCTGCGCAATCCAATGCCAGCGCAGTTTAGGTTGCGCATTTCTTCAACACAACTGACAAAGTACATGTGGTATTCATGCCATCAATTGCTCATTACGTGGCAACCGTCTACACACGATCATGCGCAATTCAATCAAAAGTTGCTATGTATCCAAGACAGTTGGACCACGATCCAACAACTGCCTGCGCAGTCCACTGTTGCGCAATCCAATTGCTGCGCAATCCATCATCCGCAGTCCAGAATAACTAAAAGTTAGTTATTTTTAGAACTCTATAAATAGAGTTTCAAGTCTCCATTCAAGGGGATCAGAGATCAGATCATAGAGAGATCAGACTTTAAAGTTCAGAGAGTCCAGGAGTTCTTGCCCAAGTGCTGCTGCATTCTTTCGAGGCTTTTGCCTTCAATTTCTGAGGCTTTTTGCCTTCAATTCCAGAGTTGTTTTCAACTTCAGAGGCTATCGTCTTCAGAGTTCACATCGTCCAAGGGATAAAGCAATCGTCTTCTAGATTGGATTCCTACAGTTGTACTTTCCCAGAATTCAAATTGTAATCTTTTATAAAGTTTGTATCAATAAAGTTCTACACTTTTGTTTTTGCAAACAAAATGGCGACTCTGCTGGGGATGACTTTCTCCTCCGATGAGGAAGTGACAACTCAATGTGACGTAGCGTCTATCGAAAAGACGCAGAAGACACTGGTTGTGAAGATCAACCAGACAGCCTACAAGGCTATGATCAACTCCAAGACCACTCCTCGCACTGCAACCACTTCTGCCACAAGCAAAGTGCGCCCAGTGTGGGTCCCAAAGACTGTTGTGCAGTCTATTGATGCTGCCAACAAGACTCCTGCACAGTCTGCCAGCAAGACTGCTGCGCAGTCCAAAGCTTTTGTCATCAAATCTGCTGCACACTCTGTCTCAATTAATGCTGCACAATCTGCTGTTGCCAGTATACAGAGTACTTCATATGCTGTCTTTGCTAAGTGCAAGACTTCTATGCCTCTGGCGCAGTTGGCTACCCATCTTTCTGTGCAAACCAACACTCCAGCAACCAGAGTCCACCATAGACACTCTGTGATAAGAACTCCTGATACGCAAACCACAGTCTCTGTGGACAGAACCAGTGCGCCATCCACTCATGCGCAAAGCATGCCTGCACAATCCAAAAGTGACAGCCTTTTGGCCAAACTCTCTTCTTCTCATAATAAAGGGAAAAGCTCTGCTCCTCCTCCCAAACACACTATTGCTCCGAAGCAATCCACTGGGGGTAGTCTTTTGGCTATTCCTCCTCCTCTCCAGAACAAAGAAAAAGGCCCGTTGGTCTTTTCTCAAACTTCCTCGTCCCATGACTTGGAAGACAACAGAGGGAAACGCTCTTTAGCTAACCCTTCTTTTCAAAACAAAGGAAAAGGCCCTCTGGTCTTTTCTCAATCTTCTTCAGTTTTTACTGTAGAAGATCAATTTGAACGTGCCTCGGCACCAATCAGTACTAGAACTCTTTCAAATAAGGATTCTTCTTTCCTTCATGACAAAAAAACTTGTACTGATCAAAGAGGTATTCTGTCTACCCCGGTAGCAGAGTTCCAGGACCTCCCAACTCTCAAGATATCCCGCTCAAGACAAGGAAAATTGCTGGTGTCTCAAACAGAAACCCCTGGGGGTGAGTTTGCAGATCTAAGGACTTATCTTAACAGGCCTACTTCGGGGAAACGCAAACAACCAATGCCGAAGATCAAACATCATCAAAGACAAACTTCCAGGGTTAAAGATCCCGACACTTATGCCAATGAAATGAGCACTTCCCTGTACACTCAAGGGACTAAACAGTTGAAGAATTGGAATCATGTTCCGAACATTATCAAAGAACAGATCCCTCAGAGTTTTTCTCATCCTACTGTTATTCCCGATCTCTGAGAACATCTCAGGCAAAAGTGGGACAATGTCTCAACACCTCCAGTTCAACCATCTGATCATCATTGCAACCACAAAGTCATCATCCAATATTGTTGTCAAACAACAAAACGATCTGTCTTCGATCGTTTGACTTTTACAAACTCTGAAGTAGTGTTAGAGGAAGAAGAAGTCTTGTACGCTTCTGTCAACATGACTTCTCGAGACACTGGGGGTAGAGTGCTCCAAGCACGGCAAACCTCGCCGTCCTAGTCAACGGTATCTAGATTTACTTCAAGAATCTTCTGAAGGAGTATTTCGACATACCCGATCCCGAAGCCGAGATACAATCGGTCAAAGGAATCTTCCTCAAGATCCTTCGGGTTATCTTCCTACTTCTCAGTTAGGAGATGACTCTTTCTCCGACTATGATACATACATCGAAAGCTCTGAACAGACAGTATCTTCCACTGTACCAAGAGAAGTGACAGCTTATGTTGTCAATGAAGATCCAGATGCTTCAACTTCTACAAATCAGGAACAGCGAATTGATGCACTTGAAGACAAGCTAAAAACCATGGCTGAAATGGTTGCTAGTATGCATTCTATCATAGTGGCACAACATGCCACACCACCGACTGTCCCTACTGTTAATCCTGAAATCATAGCATCATCGGTACCTGTCAATATTGGGCTGGGGGTAGTGTTTCCTCAAATGCCTCCTGTACAAGTACAAATTCAAACTACACCTAGTCAGTCTGGAGCTGGGGGTAGTGCTTACAATGATGTTCCTCCTCCTACCACTCTAACTCAACCTGCTCCTTCTTCGTCATCTAAAGACGCCAATGAAGCTGTCAAACTCTTGCGAACCCAGTTCGAAGCCTTCAAAGAGAAAGACAACTTGCAAAGATTGGGGATTAAACAGCCCTATCCAGTTGAATGGAAAGAAGTTCCGTTCCCGCCAAAATACAAGATCCCAACAATTTCTTTGTTTGATGGCAGTACTTCTCCTAGTCAGTTCATCAATCATTTTGAGGTAATGACCGTTCAACTCCAGCCAAATGACGCTCTTCTTACCAGAGTGTTCGTCGGTTATTTAGCCGGCGTAGCATACGACTGGTACAGAAGTTTGCCCGATGGTTGTATCGCTTCCTTCTCAGGTCTCAAGCAAATCTTCCTGGAACGGTTCTATGAAGGATTTAATGACATGACTATGTCGGCTCTCAACAAAATCAAACAGAAACACAATGAAACTGCTGAGAGTTTCATCGAACGGTTCCGCCGTGAAGCCTTGAAGATGCCTTCCGGAACTCCAGCTGCTGTCACTATTGATACTTGTAAGGCAAATCTTTTGCCTATCATCAGTATGTGGACAGTATCTACCCAGTTCCAAGATTGGCCCTCATTCATTGTCAACGCCAAAGCTGCTGAAGTGAGTGCCGAGAAGTTCAAGCAATTGGGGGTACAAATATCTAACCCCGACCGAGATGAACACCAGACATCAGGTGGTGGCAATCGCCAGAACAACCGCAAAGCAAAAGAGACTTTGAACATCAAATTGAACAAGAACAAAGAATCTTTGGCGGTCAATATAGCTCCGCCTACATCCACTTCTACTCCTTCTGTACCTCCACCGAGAGAACCTCGTCCTAAAGTAGAATATTCCTTTGACGAGAATGACACTGCTAGTATCTTTGATTGCTTACTCAAAAGTAATAAGATTCAACTCCCAGACCCAAAGAAACCCGATGAAGTTGGTAAGACTAATCATCCTAAGTACTGTGTCTATCACAGGTTCATCGGACATCCCACTCGAGCATGTTATGTGCTCAAAGGCAAAATCCAGGAGCTGGTCAACGCTGGCGTCGTCACTCTACAGCAAGACGAGAAGACTGTTACTGCAAATATGGTAACAGTTCAGTTCGGTAATTTTCCACCTCAGATGGTGCAACATGGTGTCGTTCCTATCCCCAAGGCTACTCTTGAGATTGAGAATCTCCCTCCTCCACCAAGTGAAGGTCTTGTTCCCTTGTCTCTTGACAACGACGAAGTTATGTGGATCCATCCAGATCTTGTTTCCAAGTTCAAAGTTTCCTCTTCTTCTAAGAAGAAAGACCGCTCCAAAAGCAAGACAAAGATTTGCAACATGGTGTCTTTTGACCCCATAGTTGACGAAGAAATTCTGTTAGGCACCAGATCAGGAAAAGCTTACTTGAAGGAGTATCCTGATACTCAAGAGAATCCTACCTCTTCCTCTGAACCTGTTCCAGTACAATCTACTTCCTCTGAAGAGATTCCTTCCACATCCTCACCAGTTGTAGTGCCTATTCCTCCCAAGCCGGTGGTTGCTGACAAAGGCAAGCAACAAGTCCATTTTGATAAACCCCTGAAGAAATTATCTCCTACAGGACTTGAAAAGCCGTACAACTTTGATATATTGGCTCAACTAGCCAATACACCGGCTAGACTATCAATCTTCGAGCTCTTGCGCCTTTCCAAAGAGACTCGAAAAACTTTAAGTGAAGCTCTGATGCAGGTTGAAACTTGCTTAACTCTTCTCAAAAAGCCGAAATCAGAACCAGTCTCTTGCCGTCACTGTCATAGTGTTCTGGAGTTGATTCCAAACATCACTTTCACTCAGGATGATATGTTGCTGGAGGATAATAGACATGATCGTCCTCTCTACTATACAGGATATGTCGATTCGATGAAAGTCGATCGTATCTTGATAGATCCAGGGTCTGCTCTCAGCATCATGCCAAAGACGATGTTGGACGTATTGAAGATACCAGTTCATAGTCTTTCAAGTACAATCACTACTATCTTGGGATTCAACCAAGGAAGGAGTGAACCTTTGGGTAAGATTCGCCTAAAACTCCAAATAGGCAATCTTCGCACAAAGGTGACCTTCTATATCATCGATAATCATGGTTGTTCTTACAACGCTCTTCTGGGAAGACCCTTCCTCTATGAACACAATGTTGTTCCATCAACTCTTCATCAATGCTTTAAATATGTTGATGACAAAGGACAAGTTCACAAGGAAGTTGCAGACCTTTATCCTTTCAAGGGTGTCGAAGCATATTGCAACGACGCTCGTATGTACAAGGAGGAATTTATGAAAGTGGTATTAGCCATGGATACTGAAGAAGACCAAGAAGCAGTACCCAATGACACTCTTATCATACCTGTCAAATGGCGTGTTTCTCATCCTCAGTCTTTTAAACCACTGGCTATTTACTTGCCAATTCATAAGAAACCGGTTGATGGCGATCAAGATAAAAGGGAGCTCACCTCTTCTGAGCCACTTGTTATCGACTTACGTCGTAACAAGGACAAAAAGCAGCTCGCTTCTTCTGAGCCACTTGTTATAGATCTGTCTCATAACAAGGAGAAAAGGGAGCTCACCTCCTCTGAGCCGCTTGTTATCGACCTCCGTCATAACAAGGCTAATCCTCCTCCACGTTCTTCTTCTCCTACTCTTGTAATCAATTTGACTAAGCCTGCTAAGGCTAAAAGTCCTGCTGTAAATACCAATGTACAAATCAATGAAAAAGCACCTACTTTCCAGTATACTGATGTCATTTATCATGCTAAATGCTATTTGGATGTGTTAGATAGCTATCAGTCATTTACAATGGGAGTTGTGCAATCTCTTCAAACAGAAGTTTCATGTGAACACCCAAAGGATTCATACCGTATTGTTCCCGCTCGTAAGAAAGGCGAAAATCCAATACTTTTTAGTAAGGGATCGAAACAACAATTCAGCTATACGGATGATAGCAAAGTTAACGACACGGGACATCTTCAATTCCGTCGTTACAGTCAACAATCAAAAGACATCGTCCGAAAAATGGGTTATGACTTCAAAAGCGGCCTCAACTACGGTAAGGGCAGAAAGACTCCTCTCCGTACCGCTGTTCCACAAGGAAAGTCAGAGATGTATTACAGTAGGACCAAAAGAGGTCTCGGATATGCTTCTCCTCCGCTGTTATCCCCAGCAGGCTCTGAATCTGATAGTGAAGAGCGCTCTAACTCTTCTGATTCCAGATTATGGGATTCTGACACTAGCATTGGTGATGTTCATCGACTGGTCGTATCTTCCAATATGGTCTCTGCTGAACTTCCAGAAGATTATGATGGAGACATTGAAGAAAGTTCTGAAACAGATCCTTGGGCTCAACCGATGGACAATCAGTGGGTACTCCGATTCGAACAAAAAGAACCTCCTACCGAAGATCAATTGGTTCAAATTGATGTAGGAGAGAATGGGTCACCTCGTCCAATATTCATTAGCAAGAATCTTCCAGAAGAGGACAAATAAGAATTAATTCTTCTGATTAAAGAATACATTGATGTCTTTGCCTGGAGTTATGAAAACATGCCAGGACTAGATCCTAAAGTCGTTACTCACAAATTGAATATTCTGTCGAATGCAAAACCAGTCAAACAACAACATTGGCGATTCAAACCGGAAATGATGGATGCAATCGATGATGAAGTCAAGAAGCTCATCGCTTGTGGCTTTATTCGAGAAGAACAACATCCTGAGTGGGTAGCCAACGTTGTTCCAGTCCTGAAGAAAACCGGCAAAGTTCGAGTTTGTATTGACTTTCGGGATCTAAATGAAGCATGTCCGAAAGATGAATTTACTCTCCCTATTACGGACGTCATGATTGACAATACCTGTGGGTTCGAGCAAATATCTTTTATGGATGGATTCTCTGGATACAATCAGATCAAGATGAATCCCGAAGACAAAAAACACACATCTTTCCGCACTCCTCATGGAGTCTACTGTTACACAGTGATGCCATTTGGTCTCAAGAATGCTGGCGCGACATACCAAAGAGCAATGAGTACTATCTTTCGAGATCATCTTCGTAAAATAGTCGAATGTTATGTTGACGATATCGCTGTTAAAAGTCGTCTGAAAGAAGATCACATCCAAGACTTGAGAACTATCTTCAATCTCATGCACCAATATCAACTCAAAATGAATCCCACCAAGTCATTCTTGGATGTCTCTAGTGGTAAGTTTTTCGGCTTCGTCATTACCTCTAAGGATATACACGTGGATCCCGAGAAGATCAAAGCCATTCAAGAGATACGTCCTCCACGCAACCTAAAAGAGCTACGAGGATTCCAAGGTCGACTTGCATACATCAGGAGATTCATTTCGAACTTGTCTGGACGCTGCAGACCATTCACTCAACTAATGAAGATGGGTGTATCTTTCATTTGGACTGAAGAATGTCAACAAGCATTCGGTGACATCAAACGATATCTCATGAACCCACCAGTCTTGGTGCCACCAATCTCAGGTATTCCATTCTTAATGTATGTCCGTGCTATGGACCATTCATTGGGTGCTTTACGTGCCCAAAAGAACAAAGAGGGTCATGAACAGGCCATCTACTATCTCAGTCGTACTATAATTGGTGCTGAACACCGTTATAGTCCGGTCGAAAAAGAATGTCTAGCCTTTATGTTCGCTGTTCAAAAGACAAGACATTACATCATTGGTTAAACTATTCATGTCATATCCCGAGTTAATCCTCTTCGGGTACTCATGAAGAAGCCTAGCACACTCAACTCTTAGCTTGCTACATGGGCCATCTTGCTAGCCCAATATGACATGGTGTATGTTTCTCAAAAGTCTGTCAAAGGTCAAGCACTGGCAGATTTCTTAGCGGCTCATCCTGTGCCAGAAACATCCAAGCTTTACGATGAAATTCCAGACGAGACGTTGGAAGTCGACATGATCTCTGAAGAATTTCCAACCTGGCGTCTATTCTTCGATGGTACATCCAGAATCGGACCAAATGGTGTCATTGTAGCAGGAGTTGGAGTTGTCCTCGTTTCTCCAGACGGATCGACCATTCAAAGAGCTTATTCTCTAGATGAATCCTGCTCCAATAATGTAGCAGAGTACAATGCTCTACTCATCGGTCTTCAGTTAGCCAAGCAATTGGACGTCGAATATCTCGAAGTCTACGGTGACTCTAAGTTGGTTGTTAATCAAGTTAGAGGAACCTATGAAGTTCAACATCAAGATCTGGTACCTTACTTTGAAGCAGCAATCAACATGGCTACATCATTCAAAGCTTTCTTTATTGAATATGTACGCCGAGCATACAATACTGAGGCAGATGCTTTGGCCAATCTTACAGCTGTCTTAGCCATTCCCATCAGAAGACAACAAGTGGTGGTTATCTCTAATCGAGAATTGTTTTGTGTCGAAAACAATCGTAGTATCGAGTTCAGTAATCTTGCTGAAGTCAATGTTATCAGTGAAGATTGGAGAACTCCTTTCATCGACTTCGTGGTTCATGACATACTCCCCGAAGATCCTAAGGAGGCTACGAGTATCCGACGATGATCTCTCCGATTCTACTACAATCAAACCACTAAGACTCTCTATCGACGGACTTATGACGGTCTTTTTCTACGCTGTCTTGCTGGTGATAAAGCAAAATAAGTACTACGTGAAGCTCACGACGACGTTTGTGGAGCACATCAACCCGGTCCTAAGCTACAGGATCGCATCCGACGAATGGGTTACTATTGGCCCTCTATGGTATCAGATGCCGTTGAATATGCAAGGAAATGTCGATCTTATCAAATCCATGCAGATTTCATTCATCAACCGTCAAAATTTCTTCATCCGACTGCTGCTTCCTGGCCTTTCGAAGCTTGGGGCATGGATGTCATAGGTCCTATCAATCCTCCTTCTTCTAGAGGACATCGGTTTATACTAGCAATAACCGACTACTTCTCTAAGTGGGCTGAAGCTATACCTTTGGTTGAAGTCAAAACCAACAGTGTCATTAACTTCGTCAAACACCATATCATTTATCGATTTGGTGTCCCTCGAAGGATCATTCATGACAACGGACCATAATTCATCAGCCAGAAATTCACAAGATTCTGCGATGATCACCGAATTGACAATGTCGCTTCTACAGCCTACAATCTTGCTGCTAATGGATTAGCCGAAGCTTTCAACAAAACCATTATCAAGCTCCTCAAGAAGTTTGTATCCACTAACAAGCGAAACTGGAGCGAGAAACTCGGTGAGTGTTTATGGGCCTATCGAACTACGGTCCGCAATCCCACAGGTTTTACACCTTTCTCTCTGGTGTACGGTTGTGAAGCAGTTCTCCCTTTAGAACTTCAAATTCCTTCTTTAAGGATTGCCATTGCTAATGAACTCACTGCAGAGAACAACGATCTTCTTCGACTTCAAGAATTAGAGGCACTCGACGAGAAGCGGCTAATGGCTCAACAGCACATTGAGCTATATCAAGCCCGCATCTTGAAGACTTTCAACCGCAAAGTCAAAGTCAGAGCCTTCCAACAAAGAGAACTTGTTCTAACGGTCAGACGTCCTATGACAATGACTCATATGAGCAAAGGCAAATTTGACGCAAAGTGGAAAGGGCCCTATGTTGTAAGCAAAGTCTTCTCAAATGGAGCCTATCAACTCTCAGAGTTAGACGGTCGAGTTGCTATGATGCCTATCAATGGCAAATTCCTTAAAAAGTACTATGTATAAATGTAAATGCTTGTAAATCATCAGACAAGTTCAAATTCATAAATAAATTCAAATTTTATTTCATCATGAATGATAGTACATGATATTAAGGGAGATCACTATCATCTTTCTCGACATTGGGACGCGAACCACTGCCGTCCTTCTCAAAGACGCGTTTAGCAAAAGAGCTGAGAACCTCCTTGCTGGAACCCACGAGAAACTTGCAAGCAGCCATCCTCATGGCCTCTTCTTCTTCAGTCTTTCCTGGTTCAAGCAGGAAGTCCAGAATATCTCGCGGTGGTTTGGGTGCAGATGAACCTTCACCTACCTCTACATGCTTTGGTTGAACCAGTTCAGCCGGACGTTCTTCAACGCTCTCTTCAACCTTTGGAGTGAGTTCAGCCTTCTTAGATGCATCTCCAAACGACATTTTTATGTTGGAAAGATGGAAGTGCTCATTTCTACCAGATTTCTGCTCTATTTATAGGCAGAGATTTTTGAAATAATGAAGCGACACATTCATCCGACGGTTCATCCGTTCATCATCATCATCTGACGGTTCGTCCGTTCATTATCACCATCATCATCATCTGACGGTTCATCCATTCATTCATTACCATTTGACGGTTTGTCCGTTCATTCCACCATTCGACGGTTTAGCCGTTCCTTTTTGACGATTTATTTCGTTCACACCTTTTTGACGATTCGTTATCGTTTATCATCCATATCAGCAACTTATCATTCTTGATTAAGTTGTCAATTGAAATAATAATATTTGATATATTCTGCCACGTCCATATTACCTCTGAGCAGATATAACGAATATAATTATTTTCCTACAAAATTCAGAAATATATCATGTCCTGTACCTCTGAATATATTTTCTATATCTATTATTTATATCTGAACAAGATATGCAATAAATGATAGAGCCACAACAAAATGTCTTTTATTAATCAAAATATGAGACATTACAAAAACACATGTGCTAAAAAAGAAAATACAAAAAGTTCTTTCTAATGAGGTGGAGGTGTTATCAGACTAGCAATTTGTTGTTTCAGAGTCTGTAGTCGCTCTTCACGAGATGACATCACTCTTCTCCTGGCTTCTTCCATCCCCGTTTCTTTATTGAAAGTAGGCATGGCCACCATTCGGCGAGTAATCTCAGCATCATGAGCTGCTACATAATCATCCCTCTCCTGGATCAGTGCATTGAATTGCTGAACTGCAATCTGATGATCAGAGACTTCATTTGTTAATTACTCCTGGAGACGAGCAATCTCTGCCCTCAGCTCAGCAGCTCTCTTCTCTTTTCTTTCAGCCATCAAGGAAACTGATTCCAGCTTGGATTTATATTCAGCAGATTTTGCAGAGTAAGCTTCCAAGAGGTTCTGGAGATTCACCCTTTCAATGTCAGCTGCCTGAGCCAGTTGTTCGAACTCTGCCTGCACTAGAGACTCCACTTCTCCTTGGTTGAGTTCTTTATAGTTTTTGATGGAAATCTCTAGCTCATTCAAAATATGATCCAGGAAAGTGGCCTGAGCCTCGTCACCTTGTTCTCGGATAGCCCTTACTAAGAGAGAGGTTGGACCTCTAACCATAAAAAAATCAATACCCTTTTTTTTCATCATTCTATTTACTAGAGGTCCCAAAGACTCAAAAAAGCATCTGGTAAATGATTGGATCACAAGATTATTAATCGCTATAGCACCAGGAGTTGCAGCTACTCCTGTTGATGACGAGGCTGCAGGATGTTCGATTTCTCGTATTGGAACGGTAGGCTCTTTGAATAAAGGAACCGAAATGGAGCTTGTTGCCCCTCCTGGTGATTCCTCTGCAAAATCAGAATATTATCATTTTGCCTATCATTGGCAATTGATAAAGAAATCAGAAATGAAAACATGCATTACCGTGGATGGATCCAGCAATAAGCTTGTCATCTGTAGGAGCAGAGTCTGGTTGAGCTGAAGTAGCTTCAGATGCTACTGCTTGGCTGTTGCCTGCTTCAGAACCGCAAGAGAGATGACGGCTGCTACCAACTATCTCCGTCGCAAGAACTATGTCCAGACATACTGGAGGTTCTGGAGGAGCTTCAATCTCTGCATGGAGTACATATGTAAAATGTTAGCTATCAATCTATTTTAAAGAAGATTGTTGATCATTTTATACCTTGGGGATCGACGGCAGGAATTTCCTTCAAAGCCGCTTCTTCAGCTGTTGGAGCTGCCTCTTCCTCAATATCCTTTTCAGGATCCAAGGAGTCATCAGCAGCTTTAGTGGATATATGATCTTCATTATCCTTTTTGGGATCCTGTGTGTCTTCATCAGTCTCTGATGATAAACTTTCATCATTTTCATCTTCTGCTGGTACTTCCCCACTATCAGTATCAGTGGCTTGATCAACATAGTCTTCCTGTAAGCTGAAGTCACAGTGCTCTAAAGCTTCAATCATCGTACGATCTTCTTCTGCGCGAAGGGCCCCAGGTGTAAGAGGCAGTTGAGAAGATTCTGCAGCAGGTAAAGGAGATCGGACGGCATTATACTCTTCTTCTGTAATGTTGTCTCTGGGCTCTTCAGCCTCATTTCTCTGTTCAATTTCCTCTCTCTTCTCTAGACTGGAAGTTTTATTCCCAGATTCAGAAACAGGGGTGGAAGAGGGCATGGTGATTCCTGCTGTAGCATCTGCCACCATTGAAGATAAAACTTGTCATCTATGGATCAACCTCTTCCTTCTATGAAGAGGTCTCTCAGGACTCTCTGCATCTATTGTCTCGACCTGTTTTTGAACAGAGGTCGGAGTGGTAGCTTCTTCTTGCTGAATTGTCTCGGCCAGTTGCCGAGATTGAGACCTGGTAGTAATCTTTTCAGAAAAATGATCTAAGATCAGTTTCTTCTTTGCTACTGGAGCGGAAGGCTCCTCTCTTCTCCTCTTCTTGGCTGGAGATTTAGCCACCTTCAAAGAAATACGTAGTGGCGCGTTAACCTCTTGAGGGAACATAGCATCCCTTGAAGCTTCCAAGGGTGCATCTACTGGCTCATGCACCTCATCATTTCCTGGGGGTGACATGATGACTCCTCCTTTTTTAATCTTGTTGAAGACGCGAAGCTATCCGCGAGATTGAAATTCTCAGCAAAGGTGTTCGATGATGTATAAAATACTGAGTATGTAAATAGCATCCGAGGGCCGTGATTGCTATTTACCGGCATCGAGAACGTTACTTTCGTATCTCGAGCATTATAATAAGCCCAAGCTCGAGCCCCATCTATCAAGAAACCCTTTTCTTGAAGGCACGTGATGGCATTTCCCACGTGGAATTGGTCGTACCCAAACTGTCGAGCAAATCGACTGGGGAGATATGGCTCTAAATAATATTCTTTTTTAAACCGATACACCAAATGGGACGGTCGAATTGTCTTCAACCACTCAAAAGCTGTACGGCTCAAAGGTTGCATATTCGAGTCAATCATATTTGTCGGCATTTGTTCATATCCAGCAGGAGGAGGAGTGCAACAAAAGTTCCATCCTTTGCTCAGGTTCAGAGCATATCTATAATCTCTCAGAGAAGTGTATTTCCACTTACTATGAGAGTATCTTCGCAAAAAGCTGCCGTCGACTGGTCCCATGCCGGGGTCCATCAAAGTAGGATGGTGAAGAAGCAACCACCCGAACAGAAATGTATATGGCAATTCTAGCCGAGGAAATTCTTTTTCTTCTTTAGCATTCAATATCAGATCAACGTACAGACGAAGACTGGCATTCAACCTACAAGTCATCGCTGACAAAAGATCCATCTTATAGCCGAAGACTAATCTAACGGCGGCAAAAAGAACACCGCGATGGAAGCGGTCTACGGCACTCGATCCTGGGACTACAAACTGACGGAGCCAATACGTCAGAAACCCTGCTAATTGGGCTTCTTTTGACATAAATCTATATCCTACTCTCAAATAACTCTCGAGAGTATCTCCTTTCTTCAAAGGAGGACATTGATGATCATTCTTCATCTCTTCATCCAAATCCCCACTTTCCTCCATCAGTTTCACCACTTCACTGCTGCTCAGTGGTCTAAAGAAGTCAGGATAGCATCTATTATGTTCTTTGGTCTTCGTTTCTTTAATGTGGTTAAGGAACAGATAAGGCAACCATTTTGAGGAATAGCAGGTATTTGCTGTAGCACTTTTGTAAAATAGAGAACAGATTTTATAATGACATAGAAGCTATTCGAAGACTGCTACCATATCTGCATTCTCTTTTTGAAGTTTGTCCAATTCATCATTAGTTGGGACAAATTCCTCATATGGGGCATCCTCCATTGGCAAGTAAGAGATGTACTGCATCTCATGAAGTGCAAACCCGATCTCTCCGCCAGGAGTCATGAAAGTCCCTGTTCTATAATTGTATCTTTCTGCTAGAGCCAAGAACAGTTGCGAGTTAGGGGCAAAACCATAAACAGTGGCATGCACTGCTTGGTACAAATTGATTTACTGAAGTTTATTTTCAAACTTGGTCAAAATCCAGTTTGCTATGCAGTTCCATCTCTTAAAATCTGGATTCACTAGTCCAGTTAATCTAAGATCCTGATCTGGGTACTTTCCTTCAACCTTCGCAAACTCATTTGCGAATATTGGAGTTCTGACAGGCAATAACAAGGAAGAATTCTTCGGTGGAATACAACCGGGTTTCAAACCTCTTAATAAGACACTGTATCGTTCTGAGGAACTGTAGAACATGTCCTTCTTGTTCGGCCCCTTCTTCACAAAAATCCTTCCTGGACGGGCATCTTGGAAAGGTGTAAGGTTCCATTCCATCTTCCTCGGGTAGCTCGCATGAGCATATCGGGATAAGGGGAGGCAGCGGGAAACATCTGGTATCGAGAATGACCTATCCTTTTGATGGACAATTCTTTCTTCCATCCTTGGCCTCGGCTGAGAGCTTTTCTCAAAAGCATCGCCGAACAGGAATAATGGCTTCTTGTGAATGACAGCGTCTGCTGATTCCAGAGGTTGTCCATTCATTAAACATAGCAGAGCCTCATTATCTTGGGTTATCAAAATAGCCTGACGGGAAGTTGGCAGATCATATTGAGGATAGTGCACATGGGATAGGTCCTCTTTGTATTCTGATTCTGAAAGGGTCCCTACGAAGTTCTCATATTCTGGATCTTCTCTAGTATTAACTGTATCAGACAGAGAAAACAAAAATTCAGTATAAAGAAAAGTCAAGGATGCTATCATCAGTTTGCGCAACATCAGACTGCGCAAATAATCAGACTGCCAAACAAACAGTCATCAGTTTGCACTGATAGTCTCGCGCAAATCAGCAAGTTACGCTGACTTTTGTTAGCACAGTTCAACTGATTGTGCAGAATGTCGTCCTTCATAAAAATGAAGAACAAGCTGATTTGTGCAACCAGAACCCTAAAAAGGGTGGCGCAGTATGATCACATCTCTAAAAAGAGATGGATTCTGAAAGAATAAGTGAGATCAAAACCCTAAAAAGAGTTTTGATTAGGTCATCTACCTAGCAGTGCAGGATGAGCAGATTCGTGACGAGAAGCACGTCGCACAACCCTAGCCGAAGTCTCAGCGGGGGCTTTGCCCTTGGCAGCGGCGGAGGAACGTCTAGGCACCATAGAGATCGTCGGAGAAGAAAGGAAGAAAGGGTTCGGAATTTCTCTCTCAAGTGCACGAAGAAAGCAAAGTAAAGAATACTTCGAAGTGTGAAGAGGACTATTTATAGTTTTCGAAAACGAAACGGCCGCCTCAGATTGCCCCTGAAAATGGGGCTAATCCCTCAGAATGCGCAGACAGCTCATTTCATACGCAAATGGATTGTAATTTCAAAATTCAAAGTATTTCGAAATTTTGAATAAGTTCAACTTTCGAAAACTTTAAAGGGGGTCTTGTAGGTCCTAAAAAATCAAGGTTGCACACATCCACAAAGTCAGAAGATCAAGAAATAAATCTTTCAAATGAACTGCACAGACATCAGATTGCGCAGCATACAGATTGTGCTTACTAGATTGCGCACACTATCAAGCGTGCAGTCTGACGTGGCAAATTGTCATTATTACCTGACACAAATCAAATCTTCTGACAGCTGACAGCGCGGAGAACGAGGCGACTGTTTGTTTAATCGTGCAACACGACGCTCGAGGACAGCTGGCAGCGCAATCCATGTTGGCGCAATCCATGTTGGCACAATCTATCCCTGCACAGTCCAAGTCTGCGCAATCCAATGCCAGCGCAGTTTAGGTTGCACGTTTCATCAACACAACTGACAAAGTACATGTGGCATTCATGCCATCAATTGCTCATTACGTGGCAACCGTCTACACACGATCATGCGCAATTCAATCAAAAGTTGCCATGTGTCCAAGACTGTTGGACCATGATCCAACAACTGCCTGTGCAGTCCACTGTTGCGCAATCCAATTGCTGCGCAATCCATCATGTGCAGTCCAGAATAACTAAAAGTTAGTTATTTCTAGAACTCTATAAATAGAGTTTCAAGTCTCCATTCAAGGGGATCAGAGATCAGATCATAGAGAGATCAGACTTTAAAGTTCAAAGAGTCCAGGAGTTCTTGCCCAAGTGCTGCTGCATTCTTCCGAGGCTTTTGTCTTCAATTTTTGAGGCTTTTTGCCTTCAATTCCAGAGTTGTTTTCAACTTCAGAGGCTATCGTCTTCAGAGTTCACATCGTCCAAGGGATAAAGCAATCGTCTTCTAGATTAGATTCCTACAGTTGTACTTTCCCAGAATTCAAATTGTAATCTTTTACAAAGTTTGTATCAATAAAGTTCTACACTTTTGTTTTTGCAAACATCGTCCATGTAGCTAGCCGGCAATTCAATGATCCTGGCTTCGTCATAAGAACTCTGAGCGGATTGACTCGGGAGATGACATGAATTGTCTGGCCCGAGACATAATGGCGAGTCTTCTGGATGGCGAACACCAAAGCCAGACACTCCTTTTCAACGGGGTTGTACCGATGTTCGGCCCCGATCAGTATCCTACTGAGGTAGTAGATAGCTTTCTCATAGCCTGCATCGCTGTTCTGAGCCAGCAGAGCGCCGAGGGAGTGATCCAAGGTAAGGACGTAGAGGAGAAATGGTTTGTCGACGACGGGTGCCACCAGGACTGGCGGGCTTGTCAGGTAAGCTTTAATGTCATCGAAAGCTTTATGGCATTCCTCTGTCCAGACGTAAGAGACTCCCTTCTTCATGAGCTGAGTGAAGGGTTGGCATTTTCCGAAAAGGTTTGCTATAAACCTTCGGATGTATGCTAGACGCCCCTACAGGCCTCGAAGTTCTCGGAGATTCTTCGGAGGGTCCATGTCAAGGATGGCTTTGGTCTTCTCGGGATCGACATGAATGCCTTTCGCCGTGATGATGAAGCCCAAAAAATTTCTTCTAGAAACCCCAAGGAAGGATTTAGCAGGGTTCATCTTGAGTTGATGCGCTCGCATGATATCGAAGACTGTCTTCAGGTCTTGTAGGTGATCCTCTTTGAGACGGCTCTTGACTGCGATATCGTCAACATAGCATTCGACTGTTTTACGTAGATGTTGATGGAAAATGGTACTCATAGCTCGTTGGTATGTAGCACCGGCGTTCTTCAAGCCAAAGGGCATCACCGTGTAGCAGAAAACCCCATTCGGAGTCCTGAATGATGTGTGTTTTACGTCATTGGGAAACATCTTGATCTGATTGTAGCCCGAATACCCGTCCATGAAAGACATGCGTTCGAAGCCACATGTATTGTCGATCATCACGTCAGTGATCAGAAGTGGGAATTCGTCCTTCGGGTAAGCGGTGTTGAGGTCCCTGAAGTCGATACAGACCCGTATCTTCCCATTCTTCTTGGTGACAGGGACGATGTTGGCCACCCAATCCGGGTGTTGTTCTTCACAGATAAACCCGCAGGTTAGGAGTTTATCCACTTCTTGATCGATAGCGTTCATGATGCTAGGACGAAAACATCGCTGTTGCTGCTTTATAGGCTTGGCATCAGGTAAGATGTTTAGCCTATGCATTGCGATCTGGGGATCAAGTCCCGGCATATCTTCGTAGCTCCAGGCGAAGACGTCGATATATTCTTTGGCCAATTGGACCAAAGATTCCCGGTCTTCACCTTTGAGGCTTTTGCTGATAAAAATGGGTTTAGAAGAAGATCCATCCCCAAGGTCGATCTGCTCGACTTCGTCTTCGGTAGGGGGTTCGCGTAATTCAAAAGGAGACTCCCACTGTGCTCCTAGGCGTTGAGCCCAAGGTTCTTCCTCGAAGAATTCTGGCATTTGGTTTTTGCCTTCATCTTCTTGAGATTATGCAGATGCCATGTTGGCTGATAGAACCTTCTTGAAGACTGAGCCGGTACTGGTATCGGAATCCCAAGTTGATGCTTCGGACGAATGAGAATGTTCTACTTCTTCGGCTTCTGAACTCTCTGGAGTTGCTGGTGGCGTGACATAGCCCACTCTCCGTCGAGTTCGATGATAGTAGTCCTGCGACTTTCCTTTGGGTGTTGGGAGCCGGAGAGGAAGACGTCGATCCTTGCCGTAGTTCAGGTCTTTGTTGCTTTTTAGGTCGTAACCCATCTTTTGGATGAGGTACTTTGTCTTGTTCGTGTACTGATAGACTTGTATTCTGCCGGTATCTGGTTCTTGCTCGAGTGGCAGGAGGTCTTGATGACGCTCGACTTTGCCGAAGATGATGGATTCTTCGTCTCGATTCTGCGGCAGGACTACAAAACAGACCCCTTGGGACGGGACTACTCGATTTACATGATTGACGGTCGTTATTTGTATTTGCAACGACCGTAGAGCGTTATCTAATATATACATGGCATTCCAATGTGGAAGACTAGAATAATTAAAAGATACTCTATTATTGATGAAATACGAGATTTTATCCTGCGGGATTACATTGTCCAGAGAGGGTGCATCTACATCAGCAGATATGTATTCCCCTAGCTCTTCATCTGTGAGTACTGGGGTTGGATCGGGAGAGTCCACCACAGTTTTGGCCTTGGGGTCTGAGAGGGCTATGTGGGTCTTCTCCGACAGCTTGGATGAGACGGATGATTGCGGAGGCTTGCCTTTAAGATGCACCTTCAGAGGTGCCTCAATTGCGCCTTCGGTGATTGGTGCCTTCCCTTGTAGTTTTGCCACAAGGGGAGCCGATGTTTGAGGCGGTTTTTCCTTGAGCCGTATCTTCAAGGGAGCTTCAGTAGGTGTTCTACCTAAAGCAGTTGGTGCTTTTCCAGGTAGTTTGATGGTCATGGTAGGCAGCATCTGAGGCGGTTTTCCTTTGAGTCAAATTTTCAAAGGAGCGTCGAGAATCATCTCTGGCTCCATGTCCGTCTCTGCTGCCATTTCTACTTCATCGTCAGCATCATTGGCTTCCCCTTCGTCGGGCGACTTGTACAGGGTAGAATCAGTGAAGTAAGCTTCGACCCCCTTGAAAGGGTCAATGTCAGTGAACTCCGTCCGGATGATGTCGTTGGTGGACACGTACTTCATACATTGGTAGAGTATGGATGGTACCACCATGTACTCATACAGCCACGGATGTCCCAGTAGGAGGTTGTAGTTGACGTCGGCGTCCACGACATAGCAAGTCACCTCGGTTCGGAGGTTTCCGATATAACACTTCAGCCGTATTTTGCCCAGCGGCTCGCTTTTGCTAGCATTGAAGCCACTGATGGTAGTGTTGGAAGGCGCCAGACGGTACATTGGGATCCCCAGTGTTGAGAGTAGCGTCTTCGGGATGATGCTGAGGGAAGACCCTGGATCGATCTGAATCTGTTTCACCTTAACGGAACCGACATATCCTGTATAATACAGTGGTCTGTTGTGTCGGTTGTGCTTGAGCAGCATGTCTTGTTCACTACACCAAAACAAACAATTTGTAACATATTTTTTTTACAATTAGTAACGGTTATTACCGTGACAGTCTTGTAATAGTAATAGCCGTTACAATACATGAAAAACTGTTACTAAAATTATAATTTTATATTTTGATTATTTTTATAATTTTATAACAATGAAAACTGTTACAAATAAAAAATAGAAACCGTTACAAGTGAAAAACTCTTGCTTCCCGCACTTATTTTTCACGCAATGGCAGAGCTAAGTGTCACAAATGAAATCCCTCTTCCCGCACCATTTTTCGTCATTCCTTCTCTCTTTCCCTCTTTCTCCCTTCAAAAAACCCTAACCCTAATTTCTTCTTCTTCTTCATCTTCTCTTTCTCCTCCTTCAGGTACGTCAACCAAGGAAAGGGCATCCTCCAGCCCCACGACCTCCTCGACGACCTCGTTAATATTTTCTCCGACGAAGACCACCACCACCACACCCTCTCTGATGATCCCTTCCTCGAAGTTATTCGCTCCGCCCAGGTTACCATAAAAAACCCTAACCTAATTCTTCTTTTATTTTTGCTCATAGTTACGAATTTTAATTTCAGGAAGCCGCAGTCCTCCCGCTTTCATCTACATCGCCGTCCGCCCCATCTACGAACTGACGGTCGAGAAGCTCACCGTCTCTGAGTACCTCTCCTACTACTCTTCCATGGATACCAACCAGGAATCCGCACAGGGACGGCGACAACAATACATTTCCAGGTCAGATCTTGCGATTCCATTGAAATTAGGTTTTTTTTTTCTCGATTTAGAGTTTGGTTTTTATTTTCTACAGAGAAATTTTGAAGTAGATATTAATGCACATATACGAGCACGAGCTTGGCAATATAATCTTCTCAAGGACATGGGATGAATTATTTTTTCAGAGGAATCTCCTGCTAGCTTTTAATAGTATGCTTGCATCAGTAGGTTCATCAGAATATCTCCATTTAAAATGTGTTACAACAAATCTATGAGTAATAATAACATTACCTTCATTTGAATCCCAGCAAAAGTAATTTCTCAGATAATGTATGTAATAACAATTCAGTTATTAATCTGTATAACAAAACCTTCATTTGAATCCCAACAAAAGTAATTTCTCAGCTAATGTATTACACAACAATCAAATTGTGAGGTTGTACTTAATATGAATAACAATACCAATGACCTGAAATAGCCTACAGCCAGCAACAAATGAAACCAAGTTTAAATCTAGAACCTTATCAGCCTTGTAAACTGACGACGTCAATGAGTCTCTGAATCCTTCTGAGGCAATGGTAAGGAAGTCAATAGACTAGTGTTGTATCGCCTTATCATCATTGTCTTCTTTAGCATCATCAAATTGGCAGCACTTCACTACACCAAAACATATATTTTTTGACAGACCAAAATCGTCGTAAATCACGTTAAACGACAGTTTTGATCCGTCAGAGCATCCATCATTAATAGCACGTCCCAAAATATAAATAATATTTTTGTACTGTCATTTTTTAGCTGAATTAAACGACAGTTATTATCTGTCAAATAAAAACGACATGGTAAAACTGTCAAATAAACTGTGAATTGATCGACCACTATTTTTCCTCTTCAACAGTTAAGGTCCGTCATATTTTCTAGAAACAAAATTTAGAAAAATCTTAATTCATTTGTATCAAATCTATTTAAACATGTTCATCCTCTATATAAAACTGAAATACATACGAAAATGGAATTTCATATAAACATCAACATCATCAACAATTATTGAAAGAAACTCAATCAAAATTGCATTAACTAATAAATGTAACAAGTTTACATAACAATATTCCATTAAAAAACAAAAAGTAACCCCAATGTTGCTACCTCATAATGGCTTAGTTCTCATGATATAAAAAAAGAATGTCATTACTAGCTTACAATCTCAATTGTAGTACAAAAAAAGGCGAATTTTAAAACCTAAACTGAACTGAATATTTTGGCCAAAGAAGCCATTTGAATCCAATAGAGAAGTGCTTCTACATAAACAAGCCATTTAGTCCATCATCATGGAAGGGTGTTTGCATCCAAGTATTTTGTCGATGTTGTCCATGTTGAAGTTGTCTTCGTTGGTGTTAAAGCCATCACAAGTCTCATCGTCGTCGCCTATTTCCATATCCTTGAAAGGAGGATAACTTAGCTGCGCAATATGTCACCATAAACGATAGCTAAATCAGAAAAACTTGCAGATCAGATTTGCCACACTTTTTCAAGAATAATTTCTTTAAATTCTTGAGCTTCACTTTTATTTCCTTGTCATGCAGCTCATTTTTCGTCTTGAAGAATTTGACATGCTCAATGAATCATATCCCTCTTTTAACTCTATTTCGAAAGAAACTCAGTTATCCTTGTTAAGTATTGGGTTTGAATTATATATATATATCTGTGTGTGTGTGTGTGTGTGTGTGTGTGTGCGCGCTCGCGCAGTAAGGCATGTGCAAGCAAACCAGCCTAGTGTACATCAGACACACACATGCAAAATAATGACATATTAAGTTACAAGAAAAACCAGCCTAGTGTACATCAAGCAAACTCAGTTATCCTCTAACTTATTTTGTAGAACTCTGACCTTTAAGAATTAAGATAATTAGTTTAGAGGGCTCATAACTGTCACTAATTACTAATGCAAAATAAAGGCATATTAAGAAAATTGGTAATTAATTTTGTTTTATGTACTTACCTTAGTGGATTAAGTGGTTGATGCAATCTATTTCCGGTGCCAGTACCAAGTGTTTGGACATACTGTATGCATAGAAGGGTAACATGTAGGTTTTGAACCTCTTGCTTGCAGATTTCACAATTTTTGGTACCTTGATACTAACCATTTGATAATGCACTCTTGATATGCTAGGGCAAGTTCTCCCTTACAGTTGCATTCCAGTTTAATCATATCACCACCTTCACACAGTTCGACTATACAAATTCTATAGATAACCTCCTCTTCGGGTATATCCTCACCATCGCCATTGCCATCAATGTCTGAAACATAGGACTAGAAAAGCATATGTTTGTATCTGATACTCCAAGGATAAAAGAACATAACAAGTTTTATACGGAAATAAGTTCTCGACTTTCAAGTTTATATATGTTAAATATGTCAAGAAAGAAGTATTTACCACTATGATCTGCAATAGATTTTCAACTTGTCATGACACCACTCATATCCATTACTCACGGAGTTGAAGGAATTACACAAAATGTGTTGTGCAAAGATTCTGTCCTCCTTATACTTCTTGTCATGACATTCAATGGAACTGAAAGTGACCGCAACATATTCTTCGAACCTCTTTCTTCTACCAAGTAAAGGGAATGAGAGTCTGAAACCTAGTTGGGGTTATCTGCATAAAACACAAACCATAAAGGAACATGTGAAATGCAATCTAAAATTTGTATGAAGAAGTTACATTGAGATCCGCCACAGAATCTAGTATGGAACTAATACCGACCATGGAGTTATCTATAACAAAATTTGACAATGAAGACACTAACAATGTGTACTTTAATGATCAAGTGCTCGACATATCAAACACATGGATATCACCAATTTATTATTGAAGAGGCATGCTAGTTGTTAGAGCTGATGTAGTTAGGAAAAAAGATGTAGAAGATGATAAACTACATAGAATGTAGTTAACATATTTTCCTCTACCCCTTATTCAAGGCTAAGACAATCAGGCGAAGACCAAGGGGTTCAACATATTGAATACTTAAAACATTTTAATGAATATACATATTGATTACTTTAAATATTTTAAGGACTGTACATATTGATTACTGGGATCAACTACAAGATGGAAATTCAACGTTAGCAGCTATATATATATATATATATATATATATATATATATATATATATATATATATATATATATAGAAATTTCAAAGTTTGATAGAGTTAAAGTGACCATGCAAACTATGTGAGGATATACTATCCCATTCCCTATTACCATTGGCTTACATACTTGATCATTGTTGAGTTCCAGCCTATTGATACTTTGGACCGTCGTATACTACTTTTTTCCACAATCTCCATCCAAACCTTTTGTACTCCTTTAGCCTATACTAGCAAACTTGTATCATAATCTGGTCCTTATGTTGTTCATGTCTTAAAAGAAATTCTACATGATTATGATATAATCTTCAAATTATAAACCATATGCATACCATTTGGAAGCTCTGTGTCCAATAGAATTCCCGTTTCGATGATCCAACAACGAGCTACATTTTCTTTTGTGTATCCACCACCTCCATTTACCTGCAGTATGAGTGTATGTACTTCAGTACCTAAACCATATAGGGATAGCAGGGACTATCACCAAGCTCAGTAACTTACCAATAAAGGCAAATTATATTTTTTTCACAAATTTTACACATTCAACATGTCCTGTAAGCAACAAAAGTGTTGTTAACCTCCAATCAGAAGATGATAATTCGATGATCTAAACATACATGAACATTTTCAACAAAACCATGTTAGAACAACTGGAGGGGACTCCATTTCCCATAACCACAGGCCAACTCAAGGTTAAGCACTAGTCATTATCCTCTTTGCAGGTTATTATGAATGAACTTCCTAGTAATATTCAGGATGGGGTTGCAAGGTATATATTATTCATTAATGACAATGTGTTAGTGGATGAGCCTAGAAAGGGTTTAGACTATAAAATATAAACATAAACAGAGGCTTTGGAATTAGAAGGTTTTCAAATTAGTAGGACAAAGATAGTATACAAAATGTAGCTTTGGTAAAACATCAAGAAGAGATGTAGTAGCCCAGATAGTCAAGAGATCCAAGAGTCACTTAATTTCAAACTAGTAGGGTGAAGACTGGAGACAGATTATACGAAATTTAGTCTTCGTAAAACATTAAAAAGAAATGGAGTGATCTACATTGATACTCAAGAGATAACAAGAGTGAATGTTTTCACTATCTAAGGTTGGTCATTCGTCAAGATTGAGAGATTGAGAAGGATCTTGCCAAAGAAACAAAGAAGGATGGTTGAAGCAAAGAATTTCTGGAGCGCATTGCACCTAGTAGATATGTTTCAACAACCTTGGCAATGATCTGCATGATTGAAGATACTATAAAAAAACTTGCATCTTCGACTTCGTTTAATTCACCACCATCTAGCACGCAGCATTCAAATGGGAAATAACAACTTATTGTTTTATAAAGTCGAGTAAAACTAGCATCATCCATTCCATCCTTGAGTGGGACATTAATGGCTACCCTTCTCTTTTGCTATGTTCTTCAAAAGAGAGCCAACCTTATTAATCTCATTCACACACTTACATATTCAAATTTTATAGACTAAGAAAAATGCTAAGACCTTCCTTGATGAAACAAGAAAAAAATGAAGAAATTATTTTGACGCTCTACTTAAATACTTCTATGTTAATTGCACGAAGTAGAACTGTTCTTATACTAAGCATGATTAGCTAAGTCAGCTATATACCATTATACATCGTTTCAAGGTAGAATGGCAAATGCTACTCTCCTACAGCCGATGAATCAAGTGCATGTAAAGATTGTATTGTTCTTAGTGTTTGTCAGTGCCATATTACAACAAGTTGTATACAAATTTACCCTATGATGTTTGCCAACCAGAAAATCATTCCTTTAGTTTGAAAAAACTGCAACCTGAATAACTAGGCCCATCAATCCGTTGTTCTAGCAGAACCTAAGTTCACCTGAAAATAAGTAAGCACTTCCTACAACATATTATTACATGTATTTAGCAACAAGGGAGTACATGCACAGATGCCTGTATGCACATAGTATTGATGAAATTGACTGTAAGCCAAATAATGGATCACCAGAAACATCATTTCCTGGAAACATTATAATCTGAATAGCTAGGCCCAGTACAAAATCAGTCAGTTAGTTCTAGCAGAATCTAAGTTCACTTGAAAATATGTAAGCAATCCATACAACATATAATTATATATGTAGATAACAATAAGGGAGTAAATGCTAGATACCTCATACATTTAAAGTAATATTTTTAAGATCTAAAGGGCCTTTGTGGAGACTTAATTGCATTTAGAAAATTTTGTGTTCAATCTAAAACATCCTTTTGTAATATTTCATTAAGTCATTCAATAGAAATAAGGGTTTCTCATCCCCACGATATATATCGAATTAGTCTGAAACTAAATGAGAATATGGAATCATGTCTAGAAGGAATTCACCATTAATTTCCATTAATTGTTCCGGCTGTGCATCATCCACCGGCACATCAATGCCGTTTTTGTTTTATCCTCATCACAGATTGCTTTCAATTTATGAATATCAATGAATGCAGGGAAGACACAACACAAACATTGGTAGACATGCCAACATGTTATTGTGTGATTCCAATGCTAGTGTTGTTGATATTACTTAGAAGTTCAGTTTTCTTTTACCATATTGCTCTTACAGCTGTATACTTCCAGTTATAGTGCTATGTTTTAAATGTCTCTGCTTCCAGTTATAGTATCCTAAAAGGATGAAGGAATATTATTGACTGGGTCTTATGTTCTCGATATGTTGTGCTTCTATCGGAGAAGCAGAGTATCTGAAATACAAAGATTTGAAGCAGCCGTTAAATGGTCGGATCCAGGATATGATGGTGAGGATGACCCTTGCTAAAAAATTGGTCATATGACTCAGATCGACCGTTCCGTCGCGGCCCTGGAAGTAACGAAGGACTACTTCATAGGTGTGTATGTAACTACCGATGAGTTAATAAATAGTATAAGGTGAATAGTTGATACGTGTCTCCTTTTTCTGTTTCAATCTATTTATGTTCAACTAAAATCGTTGGATGTATTATTATATACAAGTTTTTGATGAATGAAAAGTTTTTTTTTTCATGATTTTTCCACCTTTATTAAAGTCCTTAAAAGTTTGAATCTTAGCATAGCGTGTTCGTGATCTTTACTTGAACATGTAACCAAGGTTTACTATTTACTTTACTGATGGATATGATAAAATATTAATATATTTCTTTGACACATGTATGGGATTGACTTATATCAATACATATTTTTGAAATAACATCTATTGGGCCATAGGCCCAATTCAATATAGATAACTCATTACCATATGGTGCTTGCATGTCGAACTTTAGTTGAATGCCCTTTGGAGTATGTTGAACGCTATGCAATTACATTATTTCTTGACATCTATGTTATGGTAGTACATGTTTACCTTGACTAGAGATATGAAAAGACTATCATCCTCAAGGTCTCAAAAGCTGGAAAAAAAGATTCACCTTATAGTTTCTGAAGATCACAGAAACAATTGTACACTCTTCTTTTAACAAAATCATTTATTTACGAATTTTGGGAGCCTTATAACTTTTAGTTGGTTTTCCCCAGACTGAGTAGATTTGAAGTTGATAGGGACTATGTAACTGGTTTCCACAAGCGGAAGGAGAAGAGAAAAGAATCCAATAAGCAACTAGACGAGAAAATGGAACTAATGCGCATCGAGGAACGTAAAAAGGTCATTCGCCTAAGATAATCTTAAAATGTAAAGGCATGCTTGATGATCAACTAATATTTTCATACATAATATAATTGTTCTTTTAATTTATCTACTAGTGTATCTAAAGTTCAGCTCTAAAGGTTAGGGATTCCTTAATAATATTTCTTCTTCTTATGCTAAAATTAGAACTTATCTGCTTCAGTTCTCTATTTTGATTGTGTTGTGTGATGAAGGTCCCATGTCATTGTCTATAACTTCAGGCAGCATCTCTGGTCCGTCTAGGTCGACATTGTGTGCTATTTTGTGGTCAGATGATGCAATTGAAGTTTTAAGGTAAAATGACATTTCTACGCTTCTTAAGTACCCAAAGAGGGATTTTAATACATGACAATCCTTAGTTTTTGATATTCTTTGTTGCTTTGGTACTTGAGAAAATAGTTCTCTTTTGGATGCTTCATTGCTGACATAGGTTTAAGAAATTCTTAATATGGTGTTAGTATAGTAAAGCCATATCCTGGAAACTATAGTATTCTCATCTGGGCTATCGCCATGAGTGTCTGCATGAGCCCTCTGATTGTGCCCGACTCAATAACGTCTCAAAGATCTCTCAACATGACCAATATCCCAAGAAAAAGATAGTAAAATTGGAATGGATCATAGGCTGCTTCTATATCTTCTTTGCAGTCACCTTACTGTTTGGCACAATAGTTTCGCACTTATGTAATCTTAGATCTTCCTTGGTTTATGAACCTGTCACAGAACTGTTTTTCCAGATGTAGTTATTGATCTCACATAATTATACATGTACTTTGATGCCAATGATTCTAGTTTTGTATGAAATGCATTATCAATGCGCTTTTCCAGAGCTTCCTTCTCTCTGCCACCATTTTTATTTGGTGCATCCTATTTTTGTTCTGAATATATTATAAATGTTCTTTTCCAGAGCATCCTTCTTTCTGTCGGCATATTCATATTCACTACATCATTCAGAGGGCTTTGTGCTATAATATCTGTAAGCCTTTAGATGACTTAGGCTACAAAGGATGGGATGGAGATAAAAAAACTTCTACTCTCGATATGCTTTATTGAAGATATGTAGTAGTACACTACTGACTCCTGGTTGATGGTTCTGATAGAATTATCACGGAATGCTCATGGTCATGAATTTTCGTTCAGGCGACCTTTATACACTCATTTGCTGTGGCAACTCTTATATACTTTCTACCCGTATTGATAAAAAACTACAAGTAGTTCATCTATTTTCTTCTATAAATATGAGCTACTCGTGTGGCAGCTTCTTTACTCTCCTACCGACTTGATAGGATATCAAACCATAATATTTCAAAGAGAGAAGGAGATATTCCATTTGCCAGTGCAAGATTTGAATCAGACAATAAACTATTGTATAGTCTATACAATAAACTATTGTATAGTCCATAAAGAGAGAAGGAGATATTCCATTTGCCAGTGTTCAATATTATACAATATCCTAAAACTAAATAACCCTTTTTATCTATCAACTTACATGATGTTTTGAGGACTGGAATATGTTTGATGTGCAGAAAACTATGGACTCGATGGTAGACACGGAGTTTTGGTACGCTGAAGGGGGCAACAGAGCTGAAGGATAAGACCGAAAAGGCAGCACTAGGCTGAGTAAGAAGTGGTGGTTGCCGTCTCCGCAGGTTCCAAATTTTGGGCTTTCCATCTTCCAACGTAAGAGGCTCATGTTCCAGGGAAACTTTGTTCATCAGGTCCTCAAGGCTGCCAAATCCATCAATGAACAAGTACTGCTCTAGCTGCCCATTTTCGCTGTGGTCGAGGATGCACTTCCAAAGGTACTTTCCCAATTTCTATTTGTCATTCCAATTCTCGGGATATTGTTTAAACTAGTGATACATCTTGGGATACTAAACACAAATCCTATTCTGGATAATATGGAGATCTGAACACAAATGTTCAATATTATACAATATCCTAAAACTAAATAACCCTTTTTATCTATCAACTTACATGATGTTTTGAGGACTGGAATCTGTTTGATGTGCAGGAAACTATGGACTCGATGGTAGACACGGAGTTTTGGTACGCTGAAGGGGGCAACAGAGCTGAAGGATAAGACCGAAAAGGCAGCACTAGGCTGAGTAAGAAGTGGTGGTTGCCGTCTCCGCAGGTTCCAAATTTTGGGCTTTCCATCTTCCAACGTAAGAGGCTCATGTTCCAGGCAAACTTTGTTCATCAGGTTTATGATAGAGGAATATTTTTTCTCTTACGTTTGTGTTGAGAATAGATAGTTGTTCTCCTTCGTGTCCATCTTGAGGGTTAAAATCTTGTAATGTTATGAGTTGTAATCAACTATTGCAATATGAATTTAAATTTATGTGCATATTGATAAGAGTTCATCTTCGGTTATATATTTCTCTGAAGCTTGTTTAATATAGGTTAATGGATAATATATTGAAATTATATTTTTTTTCCAGATAAATATATATTGGTAACGGTTATAACCGTTACAAAAGTGAAAATAAGTAACGCAATAGCACATTTTTGTAACGGTAATAACTGTTATGAAAGAAAAATTAGTCACGATAATAACCTTGACAAAAACCGTTACAACAATTTATTTTCCTAACGGTAATAACCGTGACGAAAAGCGTTACAAAAATTAGTCACGGCCAATTCGTCACGGTTATTACCGTAACAAAAATTATTTGTCACGGTAATAACCGTTGGCAATCACCTAATTTGGTGTAGTGGTTGGGTGAAGGTTATGTTGGAGATGACCTCATCCGCACAATGGCAGTACGCACATGTAGTCGGGAGATCTTCAGGCTGCTTGACCTGACTGATGAAGGACTCAGCATCCTTCAGAGCTTCAAGAGTGTCCTTGAAAAGATGAAGAAGCTCAAACAGAGATAGGCGGGCAGGAGTACCGGCAAGTTGTGCCAGTATGTCGAAATTGTAGGGCTTGGCTAGCCCCGAAGCATTTTCCCTTCGTAAAGGCTTGTCGAAACGGACCTCTACATGCTTCTGTTTATTGGCTGCTGGAGGTTTGGATGGACCTCCTTCTTCGACAGCAGGGGCAGTGCAGGGAGGCACCACCTCGACGACAGCTCCGTCGGGTTGGACATTCAGCTGCGAACGGGTTTATACAGGAAGTGCCTCTTCCGCAGAGGAAGAGACCATGCGTCAAGATTTGATCTTCCTGCCCTTGGTTTTGGAGGCAGAGCGTACCTCCGATTGAGTAACCTCGGAGACGAGATCGGGGTGAACCCATAAGACCTCTCCCCAAGATGTGGTGAGTGGGATGAGTCCACTTACGTTGTCACGAGTAGGTGGTAGATAGACCACCTCCATTGTCGCCTTTGGGATGGGGACGACGCCATCTTGTGTTGGGGTTGGCGGCAAGGTTGTTTGCCATTAAAATCTTTTGATTGCAAATTTCAATACAAATAGAACAGTGTTACAATGTAGGACTTAGACATAGTCCTAGGAGTACACTTTTGTTTATCTGAGTCCCTTGTGCCGATGGAGCGAGTGGTAATACGTTGACTCCGTTGACGATCTGACGACGGTTATCGGTTCTCTGAAGGTTTGGATTGCTCTAGGTGCCGGAGCTTGCTGAGAGCAGGAAGACGTTGAGTGTCTGTATCTGCCTCTCTAGTTGTGCGATGTCTCTGCCTGTCTACGAATATTCATCTCTGTGTGTGTGTAGGTCGGTCTGGAAGAAGGAAATGATCCCTCTATTTATATAGTCTGCAGGCTGGCTGCTCATGCGCGCATATGTAGGATGCGCCTGGACGCGGGGACGCCACGTGGTGATTGCTGATGGAGGCGCATGGATGATGCATCCTGATTGAGGGGTTGAATTCTTTATGCTGCTGTTATGGACCGGCACGTAGCAGAGAAGAGGATCTTTCTGTTGCTGAGATCTTGGGTGAATCGAGTCAAAGGACACGTGTCATCGGCCTATGGCTCGGAGATCTCGGATTTGGTGGGGAATGATTTGGTAGGATGCGCCTGGGATTGGGCGCATGAGGAGACTTTGGCTCGTAACCTTTGGGAGTTACGAACCATTTGGGGCGCATGGCTTTTGAGGCACATGCGAAGCTTCAGTAGTGACTTTACTTCTGTCTTTTGGGATCAGAGAGAAGTCTGGGACGCATGGCTTTTGAGGTGCATGCAGAACTTTGGGCGCATGGCCGTGGAGGCGCATGCAAGTGGTTAGGCGGCCACGTGGCTTGTAACTGCCGAAGGAAAGTAATGATGATGCTGACGTTGGCGACGCTTCATTTTCTGAAAAAGCTGTCAACTGTTCAGTCCTCGAGAGGCGTGCTGCCAACTCTGTCAGACTTCAGCATTTAATGTTCTTTGACAGGTGATGGACTGTTGGAGTGGGCGCATCGATCGGCATTCCACTAGGCGCATGGGGCCGCATGGGGGCGCATGCTTGTGAAGCGCTTGGTGCTGAGGGACGCGTCTGTGTGATACGCGGTCTGGCCGGCGCATCCGCTCCGCTTGACACGTCTTTTGGTGCGACTGTTACGTTTTTCGAGTGCTTTAAATAGCCATTTTTTGACTTGGCTGAATTCGAAGCGTCAGGTTCATCCATTTAATGCAAATTCATTGCACGGGATTCGGAGAGCCATCTACTTGGCACATGGGTTTGATTTGCCCGGCCTATAAATAGTGGCATGGAGAGGGTTTGCTTCTCGTTCTCTCACGTCCTCCCGAAATGAATTTGTTTACTCGAGTGCATTCTGTTGATGAGATGCTCCCGAGGGTGAAGCTGTGACGCATTGTCTTCATTGATGCACTTGAAGGTGACTGTTACATCCAAAAGTCGGAGTCGAGGGCTTCTGAGGCAAGCAGAAGGTGCCTGTTGCATCCAAAGATCGGGATGCACGAGCCTCGTCTCCGTCATATGGGAAGAGCCGCAGATCGGAATTACGGTGCTGCGGCTTTAGAGGCTCTTTCTTCCTTCAAAATGGGTGTTGCTCATTCTGGTTGTGTTGAAAGCTGTTCCTTTAGCCGCGGTTTCGATTACGGTCTTTCTTCGCCTTTGGAGGCTCTTTCGAAGCCTCCCCTGGCCACAGGTTGGCTTGCGGTGCTCTTCTCTTCCTCGGTTTGGGGAGCTCTTCCTCCAGCTAGAGGGTTGAATGCCACCCTCGTTCTGCTCAATAAATGCTTCATTAGTCGAAGCATTTGGACGGCGGTGAGCCTGGCTGGAAGGGTGGCACATAACTGAGCTGCTGAAGGGATGCACATAATTAAGGATGCACATAACTGAGCTACTGAAGGGATGCACATAACTGAGGATGCACATAACTGAGATGCTGAAAGGATGCACCCGGCTGGGAGCGCATGGTGGGATGCGCTTGAGAGCGCATGGTGAGATGCGCCTGTTCGAGAGCGCATGATGATGCTGCGCCTGGCTGTAGACTTAGGGTGTTTTCTTTTTGTAGAAGTTCTCCTTTGTACAGCCCCTTTTTTAAGACATGTAAATAGACTTTTATATGAAATAAAAATCTTCTTTTAATGTCTCTATTCTTGTTTTGCTGTGTCCAAGTACTTTTGTCTGAACTTCCTGGCGGATGTAGTATTTGGCGCATAAGATTTCCGATCGTGAAATTCCATGCTTCTACAAGACCCCCTTCAAAGTTTTCAAAACTTTTTTTGTCAAGTTTTGGAATACTTTGAATAAGAAGCATGGTGGTTGGAGCGCATGTCTGTTCGGGCGCATGGATACTCCGCGCATCAGTGACGGGGCACATGCTCTTCTCAGTTAATGCAAATAGTAACGCCTCGATAACCAAGAAGATTAATGATGATCTTTTTGGTTTTATCTGCAGTTATCTCTTCACAGAACCTGAAGCGGCGGCTGAGGTCACACTTCATCGGTTCACGCGTGCGACTGAGCCTATAAATAGGCGTGAGAAGAAGAGAGAGAGTTCTAGCCTAATTCCTGTCATGCCCCAGAACCAGAATACTGGAGAGCGGGGGCAGACATAGCCAGCTACGTAATCCCAAAGTACGTTAATACTCTGAAATCACGTATAAGCTGTCGAGACATGGGGGTTACTCTACAAGCCATCAGTCAATCCTATGGTTTAACAATCCTAGGTATCTCAATCACAGGCAATTATATAAGAGAAAAGAGTACGATCATCATCCATACAATAGTAAGGCGTCCCGAACCATATATACATGACTGATCATGAAGCCAGTACCACATAACTGAGGACTAGCTAGAGTATTAGTCGTACATGATAAAGACTAGCTATAGTCTAGAATACACATATCATGTTTATGCCCGTAGGCTACAATATCAAGAAAATACCAAACACGAGCTAAACACGTGCTCGGGGCTAAACGTTACAAGAGGAGAATTTACATATCAGTGGGAGGATGAAGAAGAAACCCACTGAGGTACTCTGGTGCTCCGGCTGGTCACCGTCGAGTAGATGGTGCGGTAGATCCTTCGGGCTCTTCTATTAGAACCTGGCCATGCAAAACCAGTGGGGTCAGACCCCAAATAGCAAGTACCACAAAGGAGGCCGAACTATGAACTTAAAACCAGCAATCATTAGTATTCAACAAGGAGAGAAAGCAATAAGTAAAGGAGGATCGAGATTCGTGCAGTACCAATGCACTTATCCCGAACGTAGGAAGACAGTAAGTAAATCATCATTTGACATAAAGTAAACTGGAGAACAAGTTAAATAAATAGAGCCAGGCAATATACAAAGAGAGGACGAAGGCACTGTTTCGGAAACCAGGTTACAACCCTTAAACCAAACAAGGACCGAAATTGTAACCCTTCGCCTGAACAGAACTTAGTCTCTGATCATTTATTGCTAAAGGTGACAATCATTAAGTAACAGTGAGAGAGTGACAATACAGAGTACAAATATTATAGTAACAATCTGGAGTGACAATCATTCAATCATTCTGGTACAATCTTTCAATCAATCACTTCTAGACAATACTATACTGGACTAGACTCCATCCAAGCAATCACGGCCAATCATTGCCTACGGCTTTCTACATTAACTAACTAGGGTTATCACAATCCTAGTTACTAGCAAGATGCAATGAGAATTCCAAGTCCGGTTACCTATCTGTTACTACCTGAGTGATCCCAGCAAAAAAAAGAAAAGATAGCAGGATATAGCAGACACACTGTAGTAAGATACATGTGTCCTAAGGTACCACACTCGACAGCGGGCTGGAAGTGCACTCATCTCGACGGATAGCAACAAATCCCATGTATATATATATAAGGCCGGGACCAAAGGGGCAACAGGTAACTGGAAAATTCTCCATGAACTATTTGATCAATCTAGTCATTAATCCTAGCCATATTCACTATGAATCCCTGACCGTGGAAAACCAGGGATTCATGTCCTAGACATGATGCAAGACAAGACGGGTTCATTTGTACAAGCACAATCGCCCACGGTGTCCAAGCCATTCATACTGGTCATGTCAGGTTAGCCGTCGCAATAGTATTTCAAGGAGTATCATGTCAGGTTTATCATGTCAAGAGTGCGCCACGGCGGGCCACTATCGTGTCATTATCATGTCAAGTTTATTGGTCAAGAGTGCGCCACGACGGGCCACCATCAGGTCATGTCAGGTCATTAATCAGGAGTGCACCACTACGGGTCACTGTCGTATTTAGGGTACATGTGCCGGACAGTATAGTACAAGCATTCAATCATGAGACTCAAGTTATGCTGAGGTCACAAGTCATCAGTAAAGATCAAATAACAATAGAGAAATAATAATAATAACAATAATTAAATAGCTGGACAAGACACAGGAAGGAGCCCTGCAGCTCAGGGTCACTATCAAGTCATGTGTCATAGGTCAAGTTTATCAGGTCAAGTTATCATGCATGTCAGTTCTTGGTCACACCATGCCAGGTACAATTATTATTTCAAGCATGTCAATCAAATCGTGATTTATCAAGTTCAGGACAAAAGGCGTAAGGATATAAAATGGGCATAAAAATATACAATAGGGATAAATGTGTACTCCGTAGGAACTTAAGTTACAAAAAGAGCCACAAGACTTAGATATACAAAAATAAACAAAATATAAAATACAGGAGATGACAGAGCCATGCGGCTCGGGCAAGGCTGGCTCATGCGGCAGGATTAATCAGATGCATGCGGCTGAATTATGGGGTTCATACGGCTCATGAAATCTGAGTCCATGCAGCTCAGGAAATGAGCAGGGTCCTATGCGGTTCAGGGAGACGGGTCTCATGCGGCTCAGAGAACGAGCCTTATGCGGCTGGGTCAATCAGGGTCATACGGCTCAGGACGGGTCGGGGTACATACGGCCCGAGATGATACGGGTTCATGCGACTCAGGAATGTGGCGCATATGCGGCCAGCGGGAGATGGGTCATATGCGGCTGGGATTGAAAGTTCATGCGGCCGAGGATATGAAGGGGGTGCATGCGGCTCAGTTAGGAGCTCATGCGGCCAGGTCAGTTAATGAGCTCATGCGATTAAGAAGGAGTACAAGTTCATGCAGCCAGGTGAGGCAAGGCGCATATGCGGCTAAGTGGGGAAAAGTCCATGCGGCTGGGAGAACACTTGCCGCATGAAATGTTCATGCGGTCAAGTCAAGTACTGTTCTTCTTCTCCAAAGTTCCGAGAAGAAGAACACCATGAGAGCCAAGTTCTCAAGCTCCATAACTCCATCATCCGAAGCCCAAATCTGAACTTCCTTGGGTCAAAATAAGGCAGAATGAAATGCTCTACAACATAGAACCATCAAAACTCGAAAATAACGAGATTAAATAGATCAAAACCCATAAAAACTAGAATTACTTCAAGCTAGATCTACAACAATCGAACCATCAAAATGGAAAACTCCAAGTTCTAAACAAGCTTAGAATATAACAAGGAAGAGAATGGAACAAACGAAATTAAGATCGTCCAACATTCGGCAAGGTGTACTTGCCTCTCTCTAATGGCTAGGGTTTCGGTGGAAAGAAATGAATGAGGGTGAATGAGGAGGGAGCGAGAAAAGTGGCTTATATAACAAGCCCAAGCAATCTCCACCATTCATTCCTCTCCACTCAATCTAAACCATACACCTCTCTCATAAGAACCAAACTAAACCAAACCAAGTCCAAGTCAAAGTTAAACCAAACCATGGTAAACCAACACCTATTAAACCAAGTCAAATGCCAAGCCAAGTTAAACCAAACCCAATAAAAACCAAATCCAAGTTAAACCAAGCCATGAAAACCCTGCACTTAGGAAATTTTAAAATATTACACGAATCGAGAAATACGAAATACGGCTCAAATAAATACGTATCCGTATAAAATACCGATACAGTGAGACGGGTTACACAATTCCTCTCTTTGCTTCTGTCATTTAGAGTTCTTCTTCGAAAAAAACCCTAACTTTCTCCTTTCAAGAAATGGCTCCATTGCTGACGCGCATGGGTTTAAGCCCTGAAGATGCGTCGAAGCCCCTCTGCTGACGCACATGGGTTTAAGCCCTGAAGATGTGCCGAAGCTTTACTGCTGACGCGCATGGGTTTAAGCCCAGATGACGCGCCGAAGCTTTACTGCTGACGTGCATGATGCACCGAAGCTCCTTTTTAGATGTGCATGAGTCTGATGCGCTCTTGATGAGAACGAGACTCAGATTCTTTTGTTGTTTGTAACATCGCTGAATCTTTGCCTTCTTGGTTGAACACCAGTGTCGATGACAGTCCCACTCCTGAATGAGGTGCTTCTGGATGCTGCCCTCTGCCAGATGGGAGTAGATTACGATGAGAAGGTGATAAATCCTGCTCGAACTGCTATCATCAGCCTCCCGAACGCTTCTATAGCTGTTTCTGGCACCTTACTCATTGGATGTCGTCGAAAGCAGTGTTAGCTGCATATCTGATGGTTTAGCTTCGGGATTACGTCTTTTCGGGCGGGTCAGGCTCCGTAGAGAGGGTGACTCGGAACTTAATCCTGCCAGCAGTGAAGTTAGTTTTTGGCCGGTGCCTGACTCTACTCTCCGCGATGGTGTGTAACCTGCTGCGGGGTTTACAGAAGTTTGCAGGAAACGTGGTTCACGATCGCGGTAGGAATGACAACTTTCTGCGTGCCGAACTGCCATTTCACTATCTGATGGGGTGGTTAATTTTACACCATCCAAATGTAATGAGTCCGGGTTCGGAAGAAGACCATAGGGCCGGAGATGCATTCCTTCGTCGTTTTCACCAGAGGAGCTGGTTGCATTCTGGCGTTCCTGTTTGCAGGAAGGTTTTATCCCGCCTTCAGGGGTGGGAGATAACCAAAGTAGGACCTATCTTTTCAGGTTTTGAGGCCGGTGAAGACTTGATGGATTCGGGTGAAGATGCCACCACTCTGCCTCCATGGGAATTTTGCTGGTTGTAAAGTATCCGGCCGTCCCATCTGGTGTACCGGAACAGGAACCAGTGCTACCTGGAACCGTACTTACCGAGCCATTTTTCACGGTAATTCGGCTATGCTCAATTAATGTTGGATAATCCCAGTATCACCCTGGGGTATGCTGGGAGCTTGCTGGATGGTGCACGAGCTTGGCATTACTATAATGCCGGATGTACCGGAGCTCGCTTTACGCTGCCCGTCCAGAATCTACGACCGACGATTCTTTTCTCAGCCGCCAAATTTTACTGTGTTATGGCTGCCATGCCTCCCGGATATGATAGGGAGACCAGTCTTGTTGTAGGTACCCCGTTAGCGGTCACCGGGAACACATCGGCGAGGGTTCGATCGTACCGTCCGCTAGAGGTGGGTCATCGAGGTGCCCCTGCCGCATCCCCAGGGGGTCAGGCCGAACCATTTGTTGATCAACCGAAAAGACGTACGGATACAGAGGCTGGCTCTTCTGCGTCAAAGAGGCATAAGAAGGCATCGTCACCGACTGTGTCGTCGGACTCGACACCTACGGAGGTAAGGGTGTCCCATATAACCCAATTCAGGATCCACATTTCGTGTGACTTATGCTTTCCTTTTGTAGGAGCCGCTCAAAAGGAGACCCCGTACTCCCAAGTCTGGTGGCAGCAGGCCAAAGGCGATGGTGGGCTCATTTGAAGAGCGCATTCTGCCGATTATGATGTCTCCCATGGAGGAGAATTCAGATGATGTCGTTGTTGTGGAGACTCCGACATCTCCAGATTATGTTAGGAGGGAGGCTGAAGATGTAGCAGCTTCCGGGATAGTGCAAGCCACCGTGGGGGCCTTGGACGTTGAGGGTCCTGTCGACACGGGGCTTCCTGATGATGAAGTGGGGTGGAGTTCGTCGTCTTCGAAAGACGTTCCTCCAGAGATGCGTGAGTCTGTTGCGGGGGCAATAGACGTGATTGCAACAGAGGAGAGGGTTGATTCTCCTTCTTTTTATGATACGGAGAGGTCGACTGTAGCGTTGCCGAGCCCTACCCCAGGCTCAGCAATGGAAGCTGAGGTGGCTGCCGGCCGGGAGGTGGCGACAGATTTGGCCCCCGTGGAGGGATTCGATGATGAGGGGGAGACTCGTCTGCCGAGCCCGACCCCAGAAGATGTGCCCCGCCAGAAAATGGGAGCCGATCCGATTAGCATGCCAGAGGAAGGCTCCGCGCTGGTTATAGATCGAGCCTCGATGGTGGAGGAGGCAGCTCCGGATGCTGATAGTCCCTTTGAGTCGGAAAAGGGCAAGAGCTTGCTGATGCAAGAGCCCTCTGTTGCTTCTTCGACTTGGGGGACGATATCGACACCCCACCCAACTCCTTCTGCACTCTTGGCATCTGGCACTGGTAGCAAAATTCAAGTTCCTGGTACGGGAGAGTCTGTTGAGGTCGATGTTCACACCTCGCAGATTGAGATCGACGGGTCTTCTTCAGGTCCGCCATCCAGGGTAACTCCTCTAACTCCTGCCATGACACCACAAGTATTGGCGAATGCGGATGAGTATGTAAAATTCATCATTGAGGCAGTGTACAAGATGCTGCAGAAGGGTGTGTCGACAGTGATGAACACCAATGGGAGTTTCGCGATGGCAAAATCCATGGCGCTTCCACACATCAACCTGATACGTCTCCACCAGGGCCGTGATCATATGGTCGAGATTCTGGAGGCCTCGGTGACTGAGCTGGATCAACTGCTTTCCGAGTTTTAGCGTATCCAGCGGAATGATCTTTTCGCCCTGATAGACGCAAAAAAGGAGAAGCTGATTGCTGAAATTGAGTCCTCTTATCAGGCCACCGTGGGTGTCTGGGAGCGCGAAGTGGCTGAGACTGAAGCTGCAGTAGAGCGGTTGTCTCAGTCTACGCAGGAGAAGATAGAGTTGCGAACTGCGTTGGACGCTAGTATCGCAGAAGTTGATGCCCAGATTTGCTATCTTGAGGATCAGCGGGCCCAACTCCTATTGGATGCTGAGCGTACCCAAGCTGAACATGTAGCATTCAAGAAGGAGGAAGCAGCTTTCACCCACCGGGCTCTTACTCTGGCTCAGCAGCGGCAGCAGCTGGATGAGAAGCATGAGGATGACACTTCTCCAGAGGCCATAGAGGCGATGCGTCAAGAAGCTGAACGTCGGGTCCTGGCGACTGTGGAGACTCGAGCGACAGACTTGAGGCGCCGGATTGAAGAGATTTCAGCCAACCCTGGGGACTAGGGATTGTAGTCTCTTCTTTTTGTGCTTTTACAACTCTTGCTGGGGGGGTGTAATCCTTTACTCTTTAGAATAAAGAAATACAAAATTTTTGTGATGTGTTCATTTTTGCTGTCATGAACTTGATGATTTGTGTGGACTTATTATCTTTTGCGCACCTTGGTTTTTAGGTACAGATAATAAGTTTGAGAGAACCAACATGTTTGCTCAGAGGTGATGTGGGCGTGGCAAATATAGGATTTAAATGATAGAATCTTCCTACTCAGAGGTGTTGTGGACGTGGTAGGAATAACTCCGGGGATATGCAGAACTACTCAGAGGTAATGTGGACGTGGAAGTTCTGCAATCAATGTACGGCAACGCAGGAGTTGTCCGTACGGGATGCTTACTCAGAGGTAATGTAGACGTGGTAAACATGATGGGTAGCGTAGTCTTACGGAGTGTAAGATTGCACTTTGTAGGGCGTAGGGGGACAACTCAGAGGTGATGTGGACGTGGTTGTCCTTCTACTGGAGGATGCCACGGAACAGCTGGGTTCCAGAAGCGTCTGATTTTGTGGAAGTATACGTCTGAAAGATGTCAAGAGTAGTACTTCTTTAGGAACTTGCCGTTGATGGGCATCATGAACAAGTCCCCATTGGGTTTAGCGAGGCGGTAAGCACCGTTTGAGTATATCGTCTCTATGATAAATGGTCCTTCCCACTTGGGCTCGAACTTTCCTGGTGTCTTGTGAGTCAACACCATCGGCCTCCTGACTGCCAGAACCAGGTCGCCTTCTTGGAAAGTCCTTTGCTTGACCTTCTTGTTGAAAGCCTGTGATATACGGGCTTGGTAGAGTTCAATGCGTTGTTGAGCTAGGAGACGCTTTTCGTCAAGTGCTTCCAGTTCCCGCAGACGACGACGTTGATTGTCCTCTTCTGTGAGTTGGTTTGTGATTGCTACGCGGAGTGAGGGTATCTGGATCTCGAAAGGTAGTACCGCTTTGCTCCCGTAGACCAGGAAGAATGGTGTGTCGCCCGTCGGGGTCCGTACCGTTGTGCGGTAGGCCCAAAGGCATTCGCCGAACTTTTTGTCCCAGTTGCGTTTGTTGGATGACACGACCTTTTTGAGTAGCCTGACGATGGTCTTGTTGAACGCCTCGGCCAATCCGTTTGCTGCCGGATTGTAGGCAGTTGAGGCCACGTTTTGGATGCGATTCTTGTCACAGAATCTGCTAAAAACATGGCTGATGAACTGAGGACCGTTATCGTGGATAATTCTCCGGGGTACCCCGAAACGGTAGATGACATGGTGCATGATGAAGCTGATCACCCTAGAGCTCTTCACTTCTGCCAGTGGGACTGCTTCTGTCCATTTGGAGAAGTAGTCGATGATGGCTAGGATGAAGCGGTGTCCTCTCGATGAAGAAGGGGTGATCGATCCTACAATGTCCATGCCCCAAGCTTCGAAAGGCCAAGAGGCGACTGTAGGATGTAGTAGTTCTGACGGTGTATGGATGAAGTCTGCGTGAAGCTGGCACGCATGGCACTTCTTAGCATAGTCAACAGCATCAGCGGCCATGGTTGGCCAGTAGTAGCCCATGCGTCATAGTCGATCCTGCAACTTAGGGCCAGGTTGATGGGCTCTGCAGGTTCTATCGTGAGCTTCTCGAAGGGCTTCGGCTGCTTCTTCATTGGACAGACATTGCAAGAGGAGTCCATCGTAGGAGCGTCGGTACAGCATTTTAGTAGCTGTATCATAGTAGAATCGAAGGGAGCGCCTTCTGACTGAGATGGTTTCTTTCGGGTCCTCTGGGAGAATTCCGTAGACAGCGAAGTCGATGAACGGGAATCTCCAGTCTCGGACATTAACACCAATATTTGTTGACATGGCATAGGTCACTTGTGAGCACAGGTTATTTTTAGGACAGACCAAGTCTCGACCAACTACCGTGACGTAGTGTTGAGTCCCGAGGGGCGCTGCTAACGAGGCTGCGAGGCCAGTCAGAGCGTCAGCCTCCAGATTTTGTAAACAAGGTACATGTTCGATGAAGAACTCGGCGAAGGTTGAAATAATGTTCAACGCAACTCCATGGTAAGGGATCAGGTCTTCATGGCGAACCTCGTATTGCCCTCTGATCTGGTTTACGACAAGTTTTGAGTCGCCGTAGGCTTCCAGATGATCCACCCTCAGCTGTTGCGCTAGCTGGAGTCCCATGATGAGCGTGTTGTACTCGACAACATTGTTGGAGCACGGCTTCGAAAGGGAGTAGGTGCGCTGGATGACCAGCTGATCGGAAGAGACCAAGACTACCCCCACTCCTATGATAATTTGTCCTTTGGGGCCTGTTCTTGAAGCGCCATCAAAAAATATCCGCCAGACGGAGCTTTTTTCGGTGACGTTAGATTCTTGGACCTCATCTGGGATGTCTTCATAGAGTCTAGAGGACTCCGGGATGGGGTGTGCAACTAAAAAGTTGGCCAGAGCCTGACCCTTGACGACTTTTTATGGAACAAACACCATATTGTATGGTGTTAGCAGGATCACCCACGTAGCTAGCTGGGAGTTTAATGACCCTGGCTTCGTCATGAGAACTCTGAGTGGATTGACTCGGGAGATGACATGAATCGTCTGGCCTGAGACATAATGGCGAGTCTTCTGGATGGCAAATACCAACGCCAAGCACTCCTTTTTAACAGGGTTGTACCGGTGTTCGGCCCCGATCAGTGTTCTACTGAGGTAGTAGATAGCTTGCTCATAGCCTGTATCGCTGTTCTGAGCGAGCAGAGTGCCGAGGGAATGATCTATGGCACGGACGTAGAGGAGGAATGGTTTGCCGGCGACGGGCGCCACTAGGACTGGCGGACTCGTCAGGTAGGCTTTGATGTCGTCGAAAGCTTTTTGGCATTCCTCTGTCCAGACGTAAGAGACTCCCTTCTTCATAAGCTGAGTGAAGGGTCGATATTTTCCGAAAAGGTTTGCTATGAACCTCCGGATGTATGCCAGACGCCCCTGCAGGCCTCGAAGTTCTCGGAGGTTCTTCGGAGGGCCCATGTCGAAGATGGCTTTGGTCTTCTCGGGATCGACATGAATGCCTTTTGCCGTGATAATGAAGCCCAAGAACTTTCTGCTAGAAACCCCTAAGAAGGATTTAGCGGGGTTCATCTTGAGTTGGTGCGCCCGTATGCGATCGAAGACTGTCTTCAGGTCTTGTAGGTGATCTCCTTTGAGACGGCTCTTGACTGCGATGTCATCAACATAGAATTCGACTGTCTTGCGAAGATGCTGACGAAAAATGGTGCTCATAGCTCGTTGGTATGTGGTACCGGCGTTCTTCAAGCCGAAGGGCATCACTGTGTAACAAAAAATGCCCTTTGGAGTCCTAAATGACGTATATTTTGCGTCATCGGGGAACATCTTGATTTGGTTGTAGCCTGAATATCCGTCCATGAAAGACATACGTTCGAAGCCACATGTGTTGTCGATCATCACGTCGGTAATGGAAAGCAGGAATTCGTCCTTCGGGCAAGCGGAGTTGAGATCCCTGAAGTCGATGTAGACTCAAATCTTCCCATTCTTCTTGGTGACAGGGACAACGTTGGTCATCCAATACGGGTGTTGTTCTTCACGGATGAAGTCGCTGGTCAAGAGTTTATCCACCTCCTGATCGATAGCGTTCATGATGTTCGGACGAAAGCGTCGCTGTTGTTGTTTGATAGGCTTGGCATCGAGTAAGATGTTGAGCCTATGCATCACGATCTGAGGATCAAGACCTGGCATGTCTTCGTAGCTCCAGGCGAAGACATCAATATATTCTTTAGCCAGTTGGATTAAAGACTCCCGGTCTTCTCCTTTTAGGCTTTTGCTGATGAAGATAGGTTTGGAAGAAGATCTATCCCCAAGGTCGATCTGCTCGACTTCGTCTTCGGTAGGGGGTTCGCGTAGCTCAAAACGAGACTTCTATTGTTCTCCTAAGCGTTGCGCCCAGGGTTCTTCTTCGAAGAATTCCGGCGCTTGATCTTCGCCTTCATCTCCTTGAGGTTGAGCGGATGTCATGTTGGCTGATAGCACTCTCTTGAAGACTGAGTCGATACTGGTATCGAAATCCCAAGTTGATGCTTCAGACGAATGAGAATGTTCTGCTTCCCCCGTCGAGTCCGATTATAGTAGTCTTGCGGCTTTCCTTTAGGTGTTGGAAGCCGGAGAGGAAGACGTCGACCCTTGCCGTAGTTCAGGCCTTTGTTGCTTTTTAGGTCGTAACCCATCTTTTGGATGAGGTACTTTGCCTTGTCCGTGTACCGATGGACTTGTATTTTGCCGGTATCTGGTTCTGGCTCGAGTGGCAGGAGGTCTTGATGACGCTCAACTTTGCCAAAAATGATGGATTCTTCGTCTCGAATCTGCGGTGGAACTACAGAACAGACCCCTTGGAACGGGACTACTCGATTTACATGATTGACGGTCGTTATTTATGTTTACAACGACCGTAGAGCGTTATCTAATGTATACATAGCATTCTAATGTGGAAGACTAGAATAATTAAAAGACTCTATTATTGATGAAATACGAGATTTTATCCTGCGGGATTACATTGTCCAGAAAGGGTGCGTCTATATCAGCAGAGATATATTCCCCTAGCTCTTTATCTGTGAGTACAGGGATTGGATCGGAAGAGTCCACCACAGCTTTGATTTCGGGGTCCGAGAGGGCTATGTGGGCCTTCTCTGGCAGCTTGGATTGCGGCGGCTTGCCCTTAAGACGCACCTTCAGAGGTGCCTCAACTGCGCCTTCGGTGATGGATGCCTTCCCCTGTAGTTTTGCCACGAGGGGAGCCGATGTTTGAGGCGGCGTTCCCTTGAGTCATATCTTCAGGGGAGCTTCAGGAGCAGTTGGTGCTTTTCCAGGTAGCTTGATGTTCATGGGGGCCAACTTCTGAGGCGGTTTGCCTTTGAGTCGGATCTTCAAAGGAGCGCTGGGAGTCATCTCAGGCTCCATGTCCGGCTCTGCTGCCGTTTCTGCCTCGTCGTCAGCATCATTGGCTTCCTCCTCGTCAGGTGATTTGTATAAGTTGGAATCAGTGAAGTAGGCTTCAACCCTTTTGAAAGGGTCAATATCCGCGAACTCCGTCCGGATGACGTCGTTGGTGGACACGTACTTCATACATTGGTGGAGTGTGGATGACACCACCATGTACTCATGCAGCCATGGACGACCCAACAGGAGGTTGTAGTTGACGTCGGCATCCACGACGTAACAAGTCACCTCAGTTCTGAGGTTACCGATATGGCACTTTAGACATATCTTGCCCAGTGGCTCGCTTTTGCTAGCATTGAAGCCACTAATTGTTGTGTTGGATTGTGCCAGTCGGTACATTGGGATCTCCAGTGTTGAGAGCAGCGTCTTCGAAATGATGCTGAGGGAAGACCCCGGATCGATCTGAATCCGCTTCACCTTGACAGAACCGATATACCCTGTATAATACAACGGCCTGTTGTGTCAGTTGTGCTTGAGCAGCATGTCTTGTTGGGTGAAGGTTATATTGGGGATAACCTCATCCGTATAATGATAGTGCACACATGCAGTTGGGAGATCTTCAGGCTGCTTGACCTGACTGATGAAGGACTCAGCATCCTTCAGGGCTTCACAGAGAGCTTCGCGAGTGTCCTTGAAAAGACGAAGGAGCTCAAACAGAGAAAGACGGGCAGGAGTACTGGCAAGTTGTGCCAGTATGTCGAAGTTGTGGGGCTTGGCTAGCCCCGAAGCATTCTCCCTTCGCAGAGGCCTGTCGAAATGAGCCTCTACATGCTTCTGCTTATTAGCTGCTGGAGGCCTGGATGGACCCCCTTCCTCGGTAGTAGGGACGGTGCAAGGAGGCACCATCTCGACGGCAGCTTCGTCGGGTTGGGCGTTTTGTTGTGAACGCGTTTGTACAGGAAGAGCCTCTTCTGCGAAGGAAGAGACCATGCGGCAAGACTTGATCTTCCTGCCTTTGGTTTTGGAGGCAGAGCGTACCTCCGGTTGAGTAACCTCGGAGACGAGATCAGGGTGAACCCATAAGATCTCTCCCCGAGATGTGGTGAGTGGGATGAGTCCACTCACGTTGTCACGAGTAGGTGGTAAGTTAACCACCTCCATTGTCGCCTTAGGGATGGGGACGACGCCAACTTATGTTGTAGTAGGCGGCAAGGTGCCGAACTGGAGCGATACCACGTTGGCCGAAACCGTCTTCTCCTCGTAGTCGACGGAGATAACATCCGCATCATGCACTGGATGTAGTTTTTGAGGACGTAGCAGTCCTTTATTGGATGTCCGACAAACCGATGGTAGTGACAGTACCTCGGATTGTCCACTTTTCCAACCTCATCCGGACGCTTCGGGTCCGGCAACTTGATCTTGTCACCCTGCTTCAGTATCTCAAAGAGTTGCAGGATATCTTCATCGTTGAAAGAATAAACCTCCTTTGGTCTTGGTGCAAGTGGAGGCTTCTGAGTAGGTGCTGATGCACCTTTTGAGGCATTGACAGTCAATGCCTGTTTCCCCTTCGTCTTTCGTCCGGGGTTGTTGGCTGCAGGCCGCTTCCCCTTGTCTTCAAAGGCGGGGAAACTGACTCCCAGAAGACGAGCATTGGTCGCCTTCTTTTCTGCGGCCTCGGCTTCGATGATCAGGAAACTCCAGTCGGGAGAAGGAGTAGAGTTGAGCCAGAGTTTGACTGCAGGTAGCATGTTCATGCTGCAGGAGGAGAGGAGTGAATGTTCTGGCATGCCCGGGGGCAGTCTAAAGCAGGCCTGTCGGAAGCGTTCGATGAATACCCGAACTGTTTTCTTCTCCTTCTAGCGTATCTCTATGAGGGATGCCATTGTCATCTCCTTCCCGCCGTCGTAAAAACGGTCAAGAAAAAGGCACGTCAAATCATCGAAGGATGATATGGAATTGTCGGAGAGGCTGCAGTACCAGTCGTACGCTACTCCTTTCAGTGTGCCGACAAATATGCTGGTGAGTAGCGCATCCTCTTTCGGGAGATGTCCCGTTTGAGACTGGAAATACGTCAGATAGCGACGCGGAGAGTCTTTTCCGTCGTATGGCGTCAGTATTTGTGGTTTATATTTGGGAGGATAAACTACTTTATTCCATTCGAGGGGATAAGGTTGGGGGATGCCCATCTTTTGGCGCTTCTCCTGTCTTATCTTGGACTCAAAGCGCTCGTGCAGGTCCCTGATCATCTCGACCACGTCTTCCGTGGATCTGAGAGTCGGAGAAAATGGTACCACCTGGAGTTGAGCATTCGAGGGCTCTGTGAGACCCGTCTCACTATATCGGTATTTTATACGGATACGTGTTTATTTGAGCCGTATTTCGTATTTCTCGGTTTGCATGATATTTTAAAATTTTCCTAAGTGTAGGATTTTCATGACTTGGTTTAACTTGGATTTGGTTTTATTTGGTTCGGTTCCACTTTGACTTGGTTTGGCTTAGTTTGGTTCTTTATGAGAGAGATGTATGGTTTAGATTGAGTGGAGAGGTTGACTTGGTTTGGTTTAGTTTGGTTCTTTATGAGAGAGATGTATGGTTTAGATTGAGTGGAGAGGGATGAATGGTGGAGATTGCTTGGGCTTGTTATATAAGCCACCTACCACTCTCTCTCCTCCATTATTTTCATTTCCATCTTCATCTTCTTCCTCCAGCCCAAGACAAGTACACCTTACCGAATGTTGGACGATTTCAATTTCGTTTGTTCCATTCTCCTTATTGTTACATTCTAAGCATCTTTAGAACTTGGAGTTTTTCATTTTGATGGTTCGATTGTTGTAGATCTAGCTTTAAAGTAATTTTAGTTTTTATGGGTTTTGATCTATTTAATCTTGTTATTCCCGAGTTTTGATGGTTCTATGTTGTAGAGTATTTTATTCTGCCCCATTTTGACCTATGGAAGTTCGGATTTGGGCTCTGGATGATGGAGTTATGGAGCTTGAGAATTTGGCTCTCATAGTGTTCTTCTTCTCAGAATTTTGGAGAAGAAGAACAGTACTTGACTTGACCGCATGAACATTTCATGCGGCAAGTGTTCTCTCAGCCGCATAGACTGGTTCTTCCCGAACCGCATAACGAGTTCTGTCCCAGCCGCATGGAACTACTCGTTCTGAGCCGCATAAGGCAGACTCGTTCCCAACCGCATGAGGACTAGTCTCTCCCAGCCGCATATGACCCATCTCTCGCTGGCCGCATATGCGCCACATTCCTGAGCCGTATGAACCCGTATCATCTCGGGCCGTATGTACCCCGACCCGTCCTGAGCCGCATGACCCTGATTGACCTAGCCGCATGAGGCTCGTTCTCTGAGCCGCATGAGACCCGTCTCCTTGAGCCGCATGGGATGTGCTGTCTCAGACGCATAAGCCCGATTCCCCCTTCAGCCGCATAAGGCTGGGACTTCCTGAACCGCATAGGACCCTGCTCATTCCCTGAGCCGCATGGACTCAGATTTCCTGAGCCGCATGAACCCCATAAATTCAGCCGCATGCATCTGATTAATCCTGCCGCATGAGCCAGCCTTGCCCGAGCCGCATGGCTCTGTCATGTCCTGTATTTTATATTTTATTTATTTTAGTATATCCAAGTCTTGTGGCTCTTTTTGTAACTTGAGTTCCTATGACGTACACCTTTACCTTTATTGTATATTTTTATGCCCATTTTTTTATCCTTACGCCTTTTGTCCTGAACTTGATAAATCACGATTTGATTGACATGATTGAAATGACAATTGTACATGACATGGTGTGACAAGGAACTAGCATGACTTGATAGTGACCCTGAGCCGCAGGGCTCCTTCCTGTGCCTTGTCCAGCTATTTAATTATTGTTATTATTATTATTATTTCTCTATTGTTATTTGATCTTTACTGATGACTTGTGTCTTGTAACCTCAGCATAACTTGAGTCTCCTGATTGAATGCTTGCACTATACTGTCCGGCTCATGTACCCTGAACACGACAGTGACCCGTAGTGGTGCACTCCTGATTAATGACCTGACATGACCTGATAGTGGTCCGTCGTGGCGCACTCTTGACCAGTAAACTTGACATGATAATGACCTGATAGTGGCCCGTCGTGGCGTACTCTTGACCAGTAAACTTGACATGATAATGACATGATAGTGGCCCGTCGTGGCGCACTCTTGACATGATAAACCTGACCTGATATTTCTTGAAATGCTGTTGCGACGGCTAACCTGACATGACAAGATTTAATAACCTGGACACCGTGGGCGATTGTGCTTGTACAAATGAACCCGTCTGGTCTTGCATCATGTCTAGGATGGGGACCCCTGAGTACCACGGTCAGGGGTACCTACTGTAAATGGCTAAGGCTAATAACTAAAATAATATAATAGTTCATGGAAAATTTCCCAGTTACCTGTTGTCCCTTTGGTCCCGGCCTTATATATATATATATATATATATATATATATATATATATATATATATATATATATATATATACATGGGATTTGTTGCTATCCGTCGAGATGAGCGCACTTCCAGCCCGCCGTCGAGTGTGGTACCTTAGGACACATGTATCTTACTACAGTGTGTCTGCTATATCATGCTATCTTTTCCTTTTCTTGCTGGGATCACTCAGGTAGTAATAAACAGATAACCGGACTTGGAATTCTCATTGCATCTTGCTAGTAACTAGGATTGTGATAACCCTAGTTAGTTAATGTAGAAAGCCGTAGGCAATGATTGGCCGTGATTGCTTGGATGGAGTCTAGTCCAGTATAGTATTATCTAGAAGTAATTGATTGAAAGATTGTACCAGAATGATTGAATGATTGTCACTCCAGAGTGTTACTATAATGATTGTACTCTATTGTCACTCTAGCTTATTGTACTCTTCATTGTCACTTTTATCATTGTACTCTCTCATTTTCACCTTAATGATTGTCACCTCTAGTAATAAATGATCAGAGACCAAGTTCTGTTCAGGAGAAGGGTTACAATCTCGGTCCTTGTTTGGTTTAAGGGTTGTAACTTGGCTTCCGAAACAGTACCTCTGTCCTCTCTTCGTATACTGCCTAGCTCTATTTATTTAACATGTTCTCCAGTTTACTTTATATCAAATGATGATTTACTTACTGTCTTCCTATGTTCGGGATAAGTGCATTGGTACTGTACGAATCTCGATCCTTCTTTACTTATTGCTTTCTCTTCCTGTTGATTGCCTATGACTGCTGGTTTTAAGTTCATAGTTCGGCCTCCTTTGTGGTACTTGCTATTTGGGGTCTGACCCCACTGGTTTTGCATGGCCAGGTTCTAATAGAAGAGCCCGAAGGATTTACCGCACCATCTACTCGACGGTGACCAGCCGGAGCACCCGAGTGCCTCAGTGGGTTTCTTCTTCATTCTCCCACTGATATGTAAATTCTCCTCTTGTAACGTTTTAGCCCCGAGCATGTGTTTAGCTCGTGTTTTGGTATTTTCCTTGATATTGTAGCCTACGTAGATAAACATGATATGTGTATTCTAGACTATAGGTAGTCCTTATCATGTACGACTAATATTCTAGCTAGTTATCAGTTATGTGGTAATGGCTTCATGATCATTCATGTATATATGGTTCGGGACGCCTTACTATTGTATGTATGATGATCGTACTCTTTGCTCTTGTATAGTTGCCTGTGATTGAGATACCTAGGATTGTTAAACCATTGGATTGACTGATGGCTTGTAGAGTAACCCCCATGTCTTGACAGCTTATACGTGATTTCAGAGTATTAACGTACTTTGGGATTACGTAGCTGGCTATGTCTGCCCCCGCTCTCCAGTATTCTGGTTCTGGAGCATGACATGGTTTTAGTGGTGGCCCATGCTGGTCTCGATTTTCAGATATTTGGGGGTTACCATGTTTAGATATCTCAATCATGATTATCCTTATTGATCTCCTTCGGATTATTCTCTACCTCTGATACTTGACTTGATATCTGTTTTGATCATTGATCATTCCTGTTCCCATGAATTAATCTTGTGTCCTTCAACTTTCAAGGGCACTGTTCTTGATCTTTCTGATTATCTTGTTCGTGTTTTTCCGAGGACAGCTCAACATTCTTCAGCCAGGCCAGTTATGGAGGATCAGTCTCAGCATACAGGCAGAGATGTCAGTCCATCCCGATCAGCCAGTCGCTTCTGTCTTCGTATCTTGAGACAGGTGATAAAGTTCATGCATCTGTTTCAACTACGATGACACGTCCTGGGTAGAGTCATGTCTTGAACTAAGTCATTGGTACCGACTTACCTTGAGGCTTGACTTTTATCCATTTTTGGGAGTCAGCTTAGGCCAGCGAGGACGTTGGTTTCTACACAACTGTCTCAGGAGTCATATTGATCCATATGCCTCCAGCCCTTCTTGATCATGATTCTATTTGTTCTTGTGCATTTATTTACCGCTTACGTATTTATTTACATCACTGATTGTTTTACTTTACTTATATGTCGTGCTTGATTTATTGAGATTGTTGAGTTTCCTGGAGCTTTTGTTTTGTTATCTTACTCGACTAGCCTCAGGAAATTTTGAGGACAAAATTTTTCTAAGGTGTGGAGAGTTGTGAGACCCGTCTCACTATATCGATATTTTATACGGATACGTGTTTATTTGAGCCGTATTTCGTATTTCTCGGTTTGCGTGATATTTTAAAATTTTCCTAAGTGTAGGATTTTCATGACTTGGTTTAACTTGGATTTGGTTTTATTTGGTTCGGTTCCACTTTGACTTGGTTTGGTTTAGTTTGGTTCCTTATGAGAGAGATGTATGGTTTAGATTGAGTGGAGAGGGATGAATGGTGGAGATTGCTTGGGCTTGTTATATAAGCCACCTACCACTCTCTCTCCTCCATTATTTTCATTTCTATCTTCATCTTCTTCCTCCAGCCCAAGGCAAGTACACCTTGCCAAATGTTGGACAATTTCAATTTCGTTTGTTCCATTCTCCTTATTGTTACATTCTAAGCATCTTTAGAACTTGGAGTTTTCCATTTTGATGGTTCGATTGTTGTAGATCTAGCTTTGAAGTAATTTTAGTTTTCATGGGTTTTGATCTATTTAATCTTGTTATTCCCGAGTTTTGATGGTTCTATGTTGTAGATTATTTCATTCTGCCCCATTTTGACCTATGGAAGTTCGGATTTGGGCCCTGGATGATGGAGTTATGGAGCTTGAGAATTTGGCTCTCATGGTGTTCTTCTTCTCGGAATTTTGGAGAAGAAGAAAAGTACTTGACTTGACCGCATGAACATTTCATGCGGCAAGTGTTCTCTCAGCCGCATAGACTGGTTCTCCCCTAACCGCATAAGGAGTTCTGTCCCAGCCGCATGGAACTACTCGTTCTGAGCCGCATAAGGCAGACTCGTTCCCAACCGCATGAGGACTAGTCTCTCCCAGCCGCATATGACCCATCTCCCGCTGGCCGCATATGTGCCACATTCCTGAGCCGCATGAACCCGTATCATCTCGGGCCGCATGTACCCCGACCCGTCCTGAGCCGCATGACCCTGATTGACCCAGCCGCATGAGGCTCGTTCTCTGAGCCGCATGAGACCCGTCTTCCTGAGCCGCATGGGATGTGCTGTCTCAGCCGCATAAGCCCGATTCCCCCTTCAGCCGTATAAGGCTGGGACTCCCTGAACCGCATAGGACCCTGCTCATTCCCTGAGCCGCATGGACTCAAATTTCCTGAGCCGCATGAACCCCATAAATTCAGCCGCATGCATCTGATTAATCCTGCCGCATGAGCCAGCCTTGCCCGAGCCGCATGGCTCTGTCATGTCCTGTATTTTATATTTTATTTATTTTAGTATATCCAAGTCTTGTGGCTCTTTTTGTAACTTGAGTTCCTATGGCGTACACCTTTACCTTTATTGTATATTTTTACGCCCATTTTTTTATCCTTACGCCTTTTGTCCTGAACTTGATAAATCACGATTTGATTGACATGATTGAAATGACAATTGTACATGACATGGTGTGACAAGGAACTAGCATGACTTGATAGTGACCCTGAGCCGCAGGGCTCCTTCCTGTGCCTTGTCCAGCTATTTAATTATTGTTATTATTATTATTTCTCTATTGTTATTTGATCTTTACTGATGACTTGTGTCTTGTAACCTCAGCATAACTTGAGTCTCCTGAATGAATGCTTTCACTATACTGTCCGGCACATGTACCCTGAACACGACAGTGACCCGTAGTGGTACACTCCTGATTAATGACCTGATAGTGGCCCGTCGTGGTGCACTCTTGACCAGTAAACTTGACATGATAATGACCTGATAGTGGCCCGTCGTGGCGCACTCTTGACCAGTAAACTTGACATGATAATGACATAATAGTGGCCCGCCGTGGCTTACTCTTGACATGATAAACCTGACCTGCTATTTCTCGAAATGCTGTTGCGACGGCTAACCTGACATGACAAGATTTAATAAGCTGGACACCGTGGGCGATTGTGCTTGTACAAATGAACCCGTCTTGTCTTGCATCATGTCTAGGATGGAGACCCCTGAGTACCACGGTCAGGGGTACCTACTGTAAATGGCTAAGGCTAATAACTAGAATAATATAATAGTTCATGGAGAATTTCCCAGTTACCTGTTGCCCCTTTGGTCCCGGCCTTATATATATATACATGGGATTTGTTGCTATCCGTCGAGATGAGCACACTTCCAGCCCGCCGTCGAGTGTGGTACCTTAGGACACATGTATCTTACTACAGTGTGTCTGCTATATCATGCTATCTTTTTCTTTTCTTGCTGGGATCACTCAGGTAGTACCAAACAGGCAACCGGACTTGGAATTCTCATTGCATCTTGCTAGTAACTAGGATTGTGATAATCCTAGTTAGTTAATGTAGAAAGCCGTAGGCAATAATTGACCGTGATTGCTTGGATGGAGTCTAGTCCAGTATAGTATTGTCTAGAAGTGATTGATTGAAAGATTGTACCAGAATGATTGAATGATTGTCACTCCAGAGTGTTACTATAATGATTGTACTCTATTGTCACTCTAGCTTATTGTACTCTTCATTGTCACTTTTATCATTGTACTCTCTCATTTTCACCTTAATGATTGCCACCTCTAGCAATAAATGATCAGAGACCAAGTTCTGTTCAGGCGAAGGGTTACAATCCCGGTCCTTGTTTGGTTTAAGGGTTGTAACTTGGCTTCCGGAACAGTACCTCCGTCCTCTCTTCGTATACTGCCTAGCTCTATTTATTTAACATGTTCTCTAGTTTATTTTATATCAAATGATGATTTACTTACTGTCTTCCTATGTTCGGGATAAGTGTATTGGTACTGCACGAATCTCGATCCTTCTTTACTTATTGCTTTCTCTCCCTATTGATTGCCTATGAATGCTGGTTTTAAGTTCATAGTTCGGCCTCCTTTGTGGTACTTGCTATTTGGGGTCTGACCCTACTGGTTTTGCATGGCCAGGTTCTAATAGAAGAGCTCGAAGGATCTACCGCACCATCTACTCGACGGTGACCAGCCGGGGCACCCGAGTGCCTCAGTGGGTTTCTTCTTCATTCTTCCACTGATATGTAAATTCTCCTCTTGTAACGTTTTAGCCCCGAGCACGTGTTTAGCTCGTATTTTGGTATTTTCCTTGATATTGTAGCCTACGAGCATAAACATGATATGTGTATTCTAGACTATAGCTAGTCCTTATCATGTACGACTAATATTCTAGCTAGTTATCAGTTCCGTGGTAATGGCTTCATGATCACTCATGTATATATGGTTCGGGACGCCTTACTATTGTATGTATGATGATCGTACTCTTTGCTCTTGTATAGTTGCCTGTGATTGAGATACCTAGGATTGTTAAACCATAGGATTGACTGATGGCTTGTAGAGTAACCCCCATGTCTTGACAGCTTATACGTGATTTCGGAGTATTAACGTACTTTGGGATTACGTAGCTGGCTATGTCTGCCCCCGCTCTCCAGTATTCTGGTTCTGGGGCGTGACAGGCTCCGACGTCCGGGGGGCTTCGCGACGATCCGTATCCAAGGATACCCGTTGAGGGGGTACACTTGACTCTCCATTGGCCCCTGGGTCGGGACCGGTAGAAGGTGTCCTGGCCAAAGATGACCGTATTTCAAACACTGCTTGAGTCAGTGTTTGCATAGAGGCAGAGAGGGTTTTGAGTCCCCCTTCCAAGGTATCCATACGCTGGACGAGGTCTGGTGGCGGCGCATCAGACTCGGTATCACCTCCAGCCATGTAGACTGTCATGACACGGCTGGTGTCGGATGGCTGAGTTGAGGCTTCGCTTTCAGCCTCACTCTCCTGTTGAGGAGTTGTTGTTCCGGGAGCTTCGTCTTGGCTACCCCCAGCTGTGTTTCTGAGGACTTCTTCGTCTTCGAGACTCGGATCCGCAGGGGCTAAGCTACCTCCAGCTAAGTTTTGGAGGACGCCTTCGTCTTCGGGAGAAGTATCCGTAAGGGCCTGACTACCCCCAGTCATGTCCTGAAGGACTTCTTCATCTTCGAGATACAGGTCTACAGGGGCTAGACGATCCCCAGCTATGTCAGGGAGGCTGACTTTGCCCTGAGGATGAAGATCCACTCCAGCTGTGCTTTGGAGGACACCCTCGTCTTCGGAAGGAGGATCAACAAGGGCTTGACTACCCCCAGCTTCCTCCAAGAGCTTCTTCCTCCCCCGAGTGCCTTCGAACACTCCGGAGGACGAGACGGTTGTTTTTGATTTCCTCGGCTGGCGCTTGGACGAGGAAATGCCAGTCGCCTTTCGGACTGACGAGGAGTTGGAGATTACATTACATAAAGCAACCTCTAATTTTGGCTCCTTTTTTGTCGACACTTTCTTCCCGAGACGACGTCGGAGGGGTGTCAATGACTGCAGCCGCTGGAACACCGACTGTCTTGGTGGGACTGCTGACTTGCAACAGTAGTTGATGGTGACCACAGCACAAGTGTGCCCTGTGAAAGGCGCATCGTGCTTGACAGTCGACTCTCCTGACCGGCGCTTGTGAGTGATCACGTTACGCAGATCGTTGGAGGAGAGTGCTACCTTCGCACCCCCTTCAGACGCATGGCAAGACCAAGCGCCGGGGTGGTCAGGTGAATGCTGCGCCCCCTGGTCCAACCCCAAACAAGTGCTCAGATCAGTAGTGGGGGAACAACCTTTAAAGTGACTTGAACGAACCTCAGACGCACAACCCGAGGGGGCGCGGGGGTTCAAGACCACTGAGTTTGCCTTACTCGACTTGGTTGCGAACGCAACAGATGCGCCCAAGTGAGATAAGGACTTTGAAGGTCGGCTCATTTCTGGCGCAGAAGCACCTGAGTCGACTTTATACAGCTTACCATCAGTAGCGCTCATGATTATGAGCGCATGCTTCTGGCTTGCTGCTGGCATAGCACGTTTGGGACGCATGGCTCGTGCTGCCCTGGACTTCTTCGTACCAGGCCGCTGCGGCGTATAGTACTCAGAATCCAGATTCTCCTTGCCATTACAGCGAGTGAGTCTGTCAAAGACAGAGACCTTCTGTGGCGCATCGGAGGTAATGCGCGGGGCATTGGCTGCGCGCCTGCTCCGTCGACGCATCTTCCTCGCCTGAGAAGGAGATGGCTGGGGAATGTGGTCAGCCGCACATTTCCCCGAGAGATGCGCTGCACCGGTGGATGCATCTTGGTTGCTGAGGACGTCAGCAGGAAGGGAAGGCTGGATCAGTGCATCCCCTTCGGTGGTGGTGCCAGAGGCGTCGACCTTGTGCACCCAGACTCGGCGGGTCTTCTTCGGCTTTGGCAGCCGCTTCGAAGGACTCGCGCTGCCTTCAGAGATGAACTCCTTATACGCCTGTTGATTGAGGCGTACGACCAACGTCTTGTGGGAGGAGCCCACCTTCACATCGTCGGATTGCGACACAGCTTTCTCGGTGGAGGAGAAAGAGGTCCCCAGCAGAGTCGCCAGCTTGTTTGCCATTAAAATCTTTTGATTGTAAATTTCAATACAAACAGAACAGTATTACAATGTAGGACTTAGACGTAGTCCTAGGAGTACACTTTTGTTTATCTGGGTCCCTTGTGCCAATGGAGCGAGTGGTAATACGTTGACTCCGTTGACGATCTGACGACGGTTATCGGTTCTCTGAAGGTTTGGATTGCTCTGGGTGCCGGAGGTTGCTGAGAGGAGGAAGACGTTGAGTGTCTGTATCTGCCTCTTTGGTTGTGCGATGTCTCTGCCTATCTACGAATGTTCATCTCTGTGTATGTGTAGGTCGGTCTGGAAGAAGGAAATGATCCCTCTATTTATATAGTCTACAGGCTGGCTGCTCATGCGCGCATATGTAGGATGCGCCTGAACGCGGGGACGCCACGTGGTGATTGCTGATGGAGGCACATGGATGATGCACCCTGATTAAGGGGTTGAATTCTTCATGCTGCTGTTGTGGACCGGCACGTAGCAGAGAAGAGGATCTTTCTGTTGCTGAGATCTTAGATAAATCGAGTCGAAGGACACGTGTCATCGGCCTATGGCTCGGAGATCTCGGATTTGGTGGGGAATGATTTGGTAGGATGCGCCTAGGATTGGGCGCATGAGGAGACTTTGGCTCGTAACCTTTGGGAGTCACGAACCATTTGGGGCGTATGGCTTTTGAGGCGCATGCGAAGCTTCAGTAGTGACTTTACTTCTGTCTTTTGGGATCAGAGAGAAGTCTGGGATGCATGGCTTTTGAGGTGCATGCAGAACTTTAGGCGCATGGCCATGGAGGCGCATGCAAGTGGTTAGGCGGCCACGTGGCTTGTAACCGCCGAAAGAAAGTAATGATGATGCTGACGTTAGCGACGCTTCGTTTTCTGAAAAAAACTGTCAACTGTTCAGTCCTCGAGAGGCGTGCTGCCAACTCTGTCAGACTTTAGCATTTAATGTTCTTTGACAGGTGATGGACTGTTGGAGTGGGCGCATCGATCGGCGTTCCACTAGGCGCATGGGGACGCATGGGGGCGCATGCTTGTGAAGCATTTGGTGCTGAGGGGCGCGTCTGTGTGATGCGCGGTCTGGCCGACGCATCCGCTCCGCTTGACACGTCTTTTGGTGCGACTGTTACGTTCTTCGAGTGCTTTAAATAGCCATTTTTTGACTTGGCTGAATTCGAAGCGTCAGGTTCATCCATTTAATGCAAATTCATTTCACGGGATTCGAACAGCCATCCACTTGGCGTATGGGTTTGATTTGCCCGGCCTATAAATAGTGGCATGGAGAGGGTTTGCTTCTCGTTCTCTCACGTCCTCCCGAAATGAATTTGTTTACTCGAGTGCATTCTGTTGATGAGATGCTCCCGAGGGTGAAGATGCGACGCATTGTCTTCATTGATGCACTTGAAGGTGACTGTTACATCCAAAAGTCGGAGTCGAGGGCTTCTGAGGCAGGCAGAAGGTGCATGTTGCATCCAAAGATCGGGATGCACGAGCCTCGTCTCCGTCATGTGGGAAGAGCCACAGATCGAAATTACGGTGCTGCGGCTTTGGGGGCTCTTTCTTCCTTCAAAATGGGTGTTGCCCATTCTGGTTGTGTTGAAAGCTGCTCCTTTAGCCGCGGTTTTGATTACGGTCTTCCTTTGCCTTTGGAGGCTCTTTCGAAGCCTCCCCTGGCCACAGGTTGGCTTACGGTGCTCTTCTCTTCCTCAGTTTGGGGAGCTCTTCCTCCAGCTAGAGGGTTGATTGCCACCCTCGTTCTGCTCAATAAATGGCGGTGAGCCTGGCTGGAAGGGTGGCACATAACTGAGCTGCTGAAGGGATGCACATAACTGAGCTGCTGAAGGGATGCACATAACTGAGGATGCACATAACTGAGCTGCTGAAGGGATGCGCCCGGCTGGGAGCGCATGGTGGGATGCGCTTGAGAGCGCTTGGTGAGATGCGCCTGTTCGAGAGCGCATGATGATGCTGCGCCTGGCTGTAGACTTAGGGTCTTTTTTTTTGTAGAAGTTCTCCTTTATACAACCCCTTTTTTAAGACATGTAAATCGACTTTTATATGAAATAAAAATCTTCTTTTAATGTCTCTATTCTTGTTTTGCTGTGTCCAAGTACTTTTGTCTGAACTTCCTGACACATGTAGTATTTGGCGCATAAGATTTCTGATCGTGAAATTCCATGCTTCTACAAAGGTGCCAAATTGGAGTGACACCAGGTTGGCCGAGACCGTTTTCTTTTTGTAGTCGACGGAGATAACATCCGCATTGATCATGCACTGGATGTAGTTTTTGAGGACATAGCAGTCCTTAGTTGGATGTCCGACAAACCAATGGTAGTGACAGTACCTCGGATGGTCCACTTTCCCAACCTCATCGGGACGCTTCGGGTTCGACAACCTGATCTTGTTACCCTGCTTCAATATCTCGAAGAGTTGCAGGGTGTCTTCATCGTTGAAAGAATAAACCTCTTTTGGCCTTGGTGCAAGTGGAGGCTTCTGAGTGGGTGCTGATGCACCTTTGGAGGCGTTGACAGTCAACGCCTGCTTCCCCTTCGCCTTGCGTCCAGGATTGTTGGTAGCAGGTCGTTTTCCTTTGTCTTCAAAAGCAGGGAAACTGACTCCCAGAAGGCGAGCATTGGATGCCTTCTTCTCAGCTGCTTCAGCCTCGATGATCAATGAACTCCAGTCGGGTGGAGGAGTGGAGTTGAGCCAGAGCTTGATCGCATGGAGCATGTTCATGCTGCAGGAGGAGAGGAGTGCATGTTCTGGCATACCCAGGGGCAGTCTGAAGCAGGCTTGTCGGAAACGTTCGATGAATGCTCGAACCGTCTCCTTCTCCTTCTGACGCACCTCTATGAGGGACTCCATTGTCATGTCCTTCCCTCCATCGTAGAAACGATCGAGGAAGAGACACGTCAAGTCGTCGAAGGAAGATATGGAGTTATCGGAGAGACTGCAGTACCAGTCGTAAGCTACTCCTTTAATGCCCCGACAAATATACTGGTGAGTAGCGCGTCTTCCTTCGGGAGATGTCCCGTTTGAGACTGGAAGTACGTCAGATAGCGGCGCAGAGAGTCCTTCCCATCGTATGGCGTCAATGTTTGTGGTTTATATTTAGGAGGATAAACCACTTTGTTCTATTCGACGGGGTATGGTTGTGGGATCCCCATCTTCTGGCGCTCCTCTTGTCTGTTCTTGGACTCAAAGCGCTCGCGCATGTCCCTGATCATCTCAACCACGTCTTCCGTGGAGCTGAGAGTCGAGGAAGGTGGTACAGCCTGGAGTTGAGCATTTGATGGCTCCGACGTCCGAGGTGCTTCACGGTGATCTGTATCCAAGGATACCCGTTGAAGGGGTACACTTGATTCTCCATTGGCCCCTGGGTCAGGACCGGTAGAAGGTGCCTTGGCCAAAGCTGACCGTATCTCAAACACTGCTTGAGTCAGTGTTTGCATAGAGGCAGAGAGGGTTTTGAGTCCTCCCTCCAAGGTATCCATGCACTGGATGACGTCCGCTGGCGACGCATCTGGCACGGCATCACCCCCAGTCATGTATACTATCATGACATGGCTGGAAGTGGATGGATCGGTTGAGGCTTCACTTTCAGCCTCACTCTCCTGTAGGGGAGTTGCCTATCCTGGAACTTCGTCTTGGCTACCCCCAGCTATGTCCCGGGGGATATCTTCGCCTTCGGGAAGGACTTGGCTAGCCTCATCTGTGCTCTGGAGGACGTCTTCGTGTTCAGGAGGACGATCAGCAAGGACTTGGCTACCCCCAGCTATGTTCTGGAGGACGTCTTCGCCTTCAGAAGGAGGATCGACAAGGGCTTGACTACCCCCAGCTTCTTCCAAGATCTTCTTTCTTCCCCGAGTGCCTTCAAACACTCCAGAGGACGGGACAATCATCTTAGTTTTCCTCGACTGGCTCTTGGATGAGGACGAGACCGAGGAGTTGCCAGTCACCTTTCGGATTGACGAGGAGTTAGAGATTACGTTGCATGAAGCAACCATTAGTTCTGGTTCCTCTTTAATTGACACCTTCTTCCCGAGGCGATGTCGGAGGGGTGTTGATGATTGCAGTCGCTGGAACACCGACTGTCTTGGTAGTGGGACTGCTGTTTTGCAACAACAGTTGATGGTAACTACAGCACAGGTGTGCCCTGTGAAGGGCACATTGTGCTTGTCAGTCGACTCTCCTGATCGACGCATGTGACTGATCATATTACGCAGATCATTGGAGGAGAATGCCACCTTCGTACCCCCATCAGGCGCATGGCTAGGCCAAGCGCCGGGGTGGTCAGGTGAATGCTACGCCCCCTGATCCAACGCAAAGCATGCGCTCAGATCAGTAGTAGGAGAACAACATTTATAGTGACTTGAACGAACCTCAGACGCACAACTAATGGAGGCACGGGAGTTCAAGACCACAGGGTTTGGCTTGCTCGACTTGGTTACGAACGCAACAGATGCGCCCAAGTGAGGTAAGGACTTTGAAGGTCGGCTCGTTTATGGCGCAGAAGCACCAGAGTCGACCTTATACAGCTTACCATCAGCAGCGCACATGATTGTGAGTGCATGCTTCTGGTTTGCTGTCGGCATAGCACGTTTGAGGCGCATGGCCCGTGCTGTCTTGGACTTCTTCGTACCAGCCCGCTGGGGTGCATAGTATTCAGAGTCCAAATTCTCCTCGCCACGACAGTGAGTGAGTCTGTCAAAGACAGAGGCCTTCTGTGGCGCATCAGAAGTGATGCACAGGGCATTAGCTGCGCCCCTGCTCCGTCGGCGCATCTTTTTTGTCTGAGAAGGAGATGGCTGGGGAATGTGGTCAACACCATGCTTTCCCGAGAGATGCGTTGCACCGGTGGGCGCATCCTGGCTGCTGAGGTCGTCAGCGAGAAGGGTGGTCTGTATCGGCACATCCCCTTCAGTGGTGGTGCCAGGGGCCTCGACCTTGCGCACCCAGACTTGGCAAGTCTTCTTCGGCTTTGGCAGCCGCTTCGAAGGACTTGCGCTGCCTTCAGAGATGAACTCCTCATACGCCTGTTGATTGAGGCATACGACCAGCGTCTTGTGGGAGGAGCCTACCTTCACGTCGTCGGATTGCGACACAGCTTTCTCGGTAGAGGAGAAAGCGTTCCCCAGCAGAGTCGCCAGCTTGTTTGCCATTAAAATCTTTTGATTACAATTTCAATTACAAACAGAACAGTGTTACAATGTAGGACTTAGATGTAGTCCTAAGAGTACACTTTTGTTTATCTGGGTCCCTTGTGCCGATAGAGCGAGTGGTAATACGTTGACTCCGTTGACGATCTGACGACGGTTATCGGTTCTCTGAAGGTCTAAGTTGCTCTGGGTGCTAGAGCTTGTGGAGAGAAAGAAGATGTTGAGTGTCTGTATTCGCCTCTCTGTGTGTGTGTTCGTAGGTTCGTAGCTGTCCCCGGAAGAAGGAAATGATCCCTCTATTTATAGCTTACAGACTGGCTGCTTATACGTGCATATGTAGGATGCACCAGTTTGTGGGGATGCCACGTGGTGATTGCTGATGGAGGCGCATGGGCGATGCGCTCTGATTGAGGAGTTGAACTCTTCCTGTTGTCTTTATGGGTTGCGGTCGAGCTGACACGTAACAATAGAAAGGATCTTTCAGTTGCTAAGATCTTGGGTGATTAGCACCCTTTCATAGGCTGAATCGAGTCAAGTGACACGTGTTGTAGGTCCATGGCTTGAAGATCTCGGATTTGGTGGGGAGTGATCTGATAGGATGCGCCTGGTGTTGGGCGCATGAGGAGACTTTGGTTTGTAACCTTTAGGAGTCACGAACCAGTCTGAGCGTACGGCTTTTAAGGCGCATGCGAGGCTTCAGTAGTGACTTTGACTTCTGTCTTTAGAGATCAGAAAAAAATCTGAGGCGCATGGCTTTTGAGGCGCATGCAGAGATTTGGGGCGCATGGCTGCGGAGGCGCATGCAAAATGGTTGGGCGGCCACGTGGCTTGTAACCGCCGGAAGGAAGTAATGATGATGCTGACGTCGATGACGCTTCATCTTCTGAAAAAGCTGTCAACTGTTCAGTCCTCGGGGACTGGCCGCTGTCGTGTCAGACTTCAGCATTTAATGTTCTTTAATGGGTGACGGGCTGTTGAGTGGGCACATCGATCTGCGTTCTACTAGGCGTATGGGAACACATGGGCGCATCCTTATAAGGCGCTTGGTGCTGATGGGCACGTCATTATGATGTGCGGTCTGACCGGCGTATCTGTTTGCATGACACGTCTTTATTGTCCCGACTGTTACGTTCTTCGAGTGCTTTAAATAGCCGTTTTTGACTTGGCCGAATTCGAAGCGTCAGGTTCATCACCATTAATGCAAATTCATTACACGGGATTCGGAGAGCCTGCCACTTGGCGCATGGATTTGATTTGCCTGGCCTATAAATAGTGGCAAGGAGAGAGTTTGTTTCTCATTCTCTCACGTCCTCCCGAAATAAACTTGTTTGCTCGAGCGCATTCGGTTGACGAGATGCTCCCGAGGGTGAAGATGCGACGTATTGTCTTCATTGATGCACTTGAAGGTGACTGTTACATCCAAAAGTCGGAGTCGAGGGCTTCTGAGGCAGGCGGAAGGTGCCTGTTGCATCCAAAGATCGGGATGCTCGAGCCTCGTCTCCGTTATGCTGGAGAGCCGCAGACCGAAATTGCAGAGCCCCGGCTTTGGAGGCTTTTTCCTCTGTCAGAGTAGGTGTTGCCCATTCTGGTTGTGTTGAAAGCCTCCTTTTGCCGCAGATCAATTGCGGTGCTCTTGTAATATCCCAAATTCGTGATACGTATTTAGTGTACGTACACGTATTTTGGACCCATATTTTATTTAGTCATGATTAGTTATCTTGGTATATTTTGCTTGGCTTGGTTTTATTGGCATTGATAGTTTAATTGGTTTTAATGGTTCATTGGTTTATTTTTGGATTAGTGAGGCTTGGTTTATTTCATGATTCATTTGGTTTAAATTGCAAGAGAGAGTTTATTGGCCTTGACTTGGTTCACCTTGGTTTATCTTGGCTTGGTTTATCTTGGTTCGGTTCGGTTGTTTGGCTTGGTTCGATTTTGCTTGATTTTATATGAACCACTCCCACCTACCACCATCCCCATTTATTAACCCCACTTCCTTCTCTCTCTTCATTACTCTTCTTCTTTCCTCCATTAATTCTTCACCTACCAGAGGGAGAGAGGCCTAGGCAAGTACAACTTGCTTCATGGAGGAACTCCAATTTTATTGCTTCATTTTCTTCCTTACAGCATTTTAACTCACTTTAGTACTTGGCATTTTTACTTTCCATAGTTAGATTCTTGTAGATCTAAGTTTATTTTATTTTTGGATTTCTTGGATTTTGATCTATTTAATCTTATTATTTCTGAGTTTTTATGGTTCTATATTGTAGAGCATTTTATTCTGCCCCGTTTTGACCTAAGGAAGTCTGGATTTGGACTTGGGATGAAGAAATTATGAGCCTCGGAACTCTGAACTCCTTGGTTCTTCTTCTCGGACAAGTGGAGAAGAAGAACAGTGCTGACCGCATGAACCCTCTTAGCCGTATGGCAGCACTTGACCGTATGAACCTTCATGCGGTGAGTCTTCCAGCCGCATAGGCTTCGGCATAATCCGAGCCGCATGGACTCCGTCTACTTGTAGCCGCATATAGCTAGTATTCCCGCTAACCGCATAAGCTCCTGAATTGACTTGGCTGCATGGGTTCCTAACTGAGCCGCATGAGCCCCCCCACTTGAGTTCAGCCGCATAGGCACATGACCCCGCTAACCGCATAAGAGCATGGCTCGTCCAGCCGCATAAGACCTTGCTCCCTGAAGACCGCATGAATTCCTTATATCTTTAGCCGCATATGCACCGCATCCTCAGCCGCATGAGGTCGAGTCCATCCTCAGCCGCATAGGGTCCATCCCTTCCCGCTAACCGCATATGACCCTCTTTCTAGCTCAGCCGCATGCGTCTGACCCTATTTAGCCGCATGGGCTGTCCCCTCCCAGCCGCATGAGATCATTCCTGACCGCATAGGCCTGAGCCACATGGTTCTACTATAGCCCTGGGTACTGTTATTTTACTATTATTTGCCCATGTCTTGAGCGCACTTCCAGACCGCCGTCGAGTGTGGTACCTTAGGACACATGTATCTTATTACAGTGTGTCTGCTATATCATGCTATCTTTTCCTTTTCTTGCTGGGATCACTCAGGTAGTAACAAACAGGTAACCGGACTTGGAATTCTCATTGCATCTTGCTAGTAACTAGGCCTGTGATAACCCTAGTTAGTTAAAGTATCAAGCCGTACTTATTGCTTGGCCGTGAAATATTGGATGGAGTTTACCAGTGTATTCTTGTCTTGATTCTGTACGAGATTGTTACATGTTCTAATTTTTTATATTTACCTTACCGATAAATGGTGGGAGAAACCAAGTTCTGTTCAGACGAAGGGTTACAATCCCGGACCTTGTTTGGTTTACGGGTTGTAACCTGGTTATCTGAATAGTCCCATGGTTATCTCATCGTATATCACCTGTCATGCTTGATACGTTTTACCTTACCAACAAGATTTGGGAGACGGAGTTCTATTCAGGCAAAGGGTTACGACCCCGGTCCTTGTTTGGTTTAAGGGTTGTGACCTGGCTACTTCAATGGTTTTTTGTACTGAGTTTGTTGTTGTTATTCTTTTAATATCAATCCTTAATTACTGTCTTTATTTATAATTATTATTGTGCTAATTGCTGGTTTTAGTTCTTAAGTGAAGCTTTCTTTGTGGCACTTGCTCTTTCTGGGATCTGACCCAGCTGGTTTTGTATGGCCAGATTCCAGAGCAGCTCCAGAGGATCTACCGGTTTTCCAGCCAGATGGTGACCACTAGAGGGAATCCTGGCAACGAGTGGGTTTATTTTGGCTCTTCCACTCTATTGTAAAATTATTCTTTTTAGGCATTTAGCCGCCGAGCAAGTGTTAGCTCGTGTACATTTTTACTTACTGTCTGCCTACGGGCTGTAACATGATTGACAACCTAGGGTTGATCATGTATGACTAAACTCTTGCTAGTCCTGACATTTTGTAACGACTAGCTTCATGATCAACTGAATATGTAATGTTTGGGATGCCTTACTATTGTATATTTGGTGATCTTACATCTTGTAACATTTACTTACTTGCTTGTGATTGAGACACTAGGCTTGTTATTGACCATAAAAGACCGATAGCTTGTAGATAAACCCTCATATTTCTAGACAGCCGTGACCGTATAGTGAGGTGAATTCTATTTCATTATACGTAGCTGGCTATGTCTGCCCCCGCTCTCCAGTATTCTGGTTCTGGGGCGTGACATGGTTTAAGTGGTGGCCCATGCAGGTCTTGTCAATCAAGAAATGTGAGGGTTTACCGGATAGATGTCTCAATCTGTACTCATCTTTGATCTCCACTCGTATCTTCTTATCTCCTTGGATCCCTGACTTGATAACATGCTTACATCATTGTTCTATCCTGGTCCTTCCTTAATATTTTTGATGTCATTACTTCAGTGGCATCGTTCCTGTTGATCAGCCAGAAGAAGTTCGGACGGCAACCCAGCAACAGCAAGAAGATCAAGATCAGTCCTCAGCAACCGCCTCCCGAGCCATGCCTTCTGGAGAACCAGTGCCCCCAGTCCAGCCAGTTCAGCCAGCAGGGTCAGAGGATGGGGTCTTGATAGGGCTCATCCATGAGTTGCTTGCGTCTCAGGACCGTCGAGGTGATGCCTTGCAGCAAGCAGTACAAGATACTGTGAGCGGAAGTGGTCCTCGAGGGAATAGTACGGTCAACAATTTCAAGCGCCTGAACCCTCCCTTCTTCGACGGCAGCGAGGATGCTATTGCTGCAGATGCCTGGCTACAGGACATTGAAGTTATCTTGGAGGCAGCCAGGACCCCTGAAGCAGAGAAGGTGGCGATAGTGCGCCTGCAGTTACTAGATCTAGCCCGCAGCTAGTGGGCTATGCAAGCAGCGAGTTTGGGTACGCCTGTCATGTGGGCGGTATTCAGTGATATGTTCCAGACCAAGTACTTCGACGCAGTGGCTAGATATGACCTGCAGGCCAGGTTTAGTAATCTCAGGCAGATGAGCAAGACGGTCGACGGATATGCGGCCGAGTTTTCAAGGTTGAGTCGGTTTGCTCCCACCTTGGTGGCAACCGAGCTAGACAGAGCACAGCGATTTCATCAGGGGCTCCACTTGGAGATCATATTGGCAGTAGAGCAGTTCGAACACAGAACTTTTGATGCCGTCTTGCGAGCAGCGAGGATGCATGAGTACACTTCCCGAAGGATAGCGGACCGGACCGGAGATCGGAAGCGGTCTCACGACCAGATGAACCAATCCTCAGCACTGGCCCCAGCAGCTAGGGCCCTGACCATTGGAGCTACGAGGACAGGTTCGGTTACCTCCTTACAGCATTCTGCCCCGACCTATCCCCAGCAGCAGAAGCAGAAGCGATCTTTCGTAACCGGTTGTTCTTATTGCGGGAAGCTCGGGCATGTTGTTACTGAGTGCCGCAGAACACAGGGATTATGCTTGGTTTGTGGTTCGCCGGACCACATGATAGGATCTTGTCCGTTCAGAAACAGATCATCGTCGACAGTAACTAGTCCCTCGATTATGGGACCAGCACCACCACCAGAACCAGCTCCAGTTCACCAACCACAGCAGCTCCCATTCCCGGGTCCATTGCCATCTCAGGCCCGGGCCTTCCAGCAACAAAGGCCTCAGCAGTTTGCCCTGGCCCAGGCCCAGATCCAGAATCGGCAGAGAGGTATCTGTGTCCTATTGTCTTGCTTTCCGCCGTCGTTATACGGGACACATGTCATGTTTCATGTATCCTAATTATGACGGAACATCCCGGACCCGAGCCATATCCTAGGTCATTCGAAACTGGTTATTGGTACCAACCTTTTCGTATAAGGAGAGTCCCGTATCCCTGTTTGACCAAAAGAGAGACCTCAAGCGCAAGACTATCAGTTTAGTTCGTGTTGCTTGAGTTCATCGCTCCTTGGAAGAGTCAAACGTGGGAGTGTGAGGATGATATCCGATCACGTTATCCCAATTGGTTTGGCTCGTGAGGTGTAATATCTTCCCTATGCCTTACGCTTCGAATCATTGCTTGCATGAATGATTGTATGATTGATTGGTAGTGGTAGATTGCCTATGATAGAATAGCTTTCCCTCACATCTCTAGCCTCTTGATTAAATTCCGAGGACGGAATTCTTTTAAGGTGGGTAGGATGTAATGTCCCAAATTTGTGATACGTATTTAGTGTACGTACACGTATTTTGGACCCATATTTTATTTAGTCATGATTAGTTATCTTGGTTTATTTTGCTTGGCTTAGTTTTATTGGCATTGATAGTTTAATTGATTTTAATGGTTCATTGGTTTATTTTTGGATTAGTGAGGCTTGGTTTATTTCATGATTCATTTAGTTTAAATTGCTAGAAAGAGTTTATTGGCCTTGACTTGGTTCACCTTGGTTTATCTTGGCTTGGTTTATCTTGGTTCGGCTCGATTGTTTGGCTTGGTTCGGTTTTGCTTGATTTCATATGAACCACTCCCACCTACCACCATCCCCATTTATTAACCCCACTTCCTTCTCTCTCTTCATTACTCTTCTTCTTTCCTCTATTAATTCTTCACCTACCAGAGGGAGAGAGGCCTAGGCAAGTGCAACTTGCTTCATGGAGGAACTCCAATTTTATTGCTTCATTCTCTTCCTTACAGCATTTTAACTCACTTTAGTACTTGGCATTTTTACTTTCCATGGCTAGATTCTTGTAGATCTAAGTTTATTTTATTTTCGGATTTCTTGGGTTTTGATCTATTTAATCTTGTTATTTCCGAGTTTTGATGGTTCTATGTTGTAGAGCATTTCATTCTGCCCCGTTTTGACCTAAGGAAGTCTGGATTTGGACTTGGGATGAAGAAATTATGAGCCTCGGAACCCTGAACACCTTGGTTCTTCTTCTCGGACAAGTGGAGAAGAAGAACAGTGCTGACCGCATGAACCCCCTTAGCCGCATGGCAGCACTTGACCGCATGAACCTTCATACGACGAGTCTTCCAGCCGTATAGGCTTCGGTATAATCCGAGCCGCATGGACTCCGTCTACTTGTAGCCGCATATAGCTTGTATTCCCGCTAACCGTATAAGCTTCTGAATTGACCTGGCTGCATGGGTTCCTAACTGAGCCGCATGAGCCCCCCCACTTGAGTTCAGCCGCATAGGCGCATGACCCCGCTAACCGCATAAGCGCATGGCTCGTCCAACCGCATAAGACCTTGCTCCCTGCAGACCGTATGAAGTCCTTATATCTTTAGCCGCATATGCACCGCATCCCCTGCCGCATGAGGCCGAGTCCATCCTCAGCCGCATAGGGTCCACCCCTCCCCGCTAACCGCATATGACCCTCTTTTTAGCTCAGCCGCATGCGCCTGACCCTATTTAGCCGCATGGGCTGTCCCCTTCCAGCCGCATGAGATCATTCTTGACCGCATAGGCCTGAGCCGCATGGTTCTCCTATAGCCCTGGGTACGGTTATTTTACTATTATTTGCCCATATCTTGTAACGCCCTGTGTAACTTGAGTTCCTATAGCGTACATCTTACCCTATTGTATATTTTTACTCCCATTTTATATCCTTATGCCTTTTGTCCCGAACATTGATAATCCCGATTTGATTGACATAATTGAAATGGCAATTGTACCTGGCATGGTGTGACCAAGAACTGACATGCTTGACAGTGGCCCGTCGTGGTGCACTCCTGACATGATAACTTGACCTGCTATGCATGACACGACAGTGACCCGTAGTGGTGCACTCTTGACAAGTACCCTGAGAATGCTTGATAGTGGCCCGTCGTGGCGCACTCTTGATAAGTAATAATGATAATGATAGTGGCCCGTCGTGGCGCACTCTTGACAAATCAATTCATTGGCCTGGATACCGTGAATGATTGTGCTTGCATAAACTACTAATCCGATTGTGTCTTGCATCATGTCTAGGGCATGATCCCTGAGTACCACGGTCAGGGATTCATACTGAATCTGGCTAGGTTAATGACTAGATTGATCAAATAGTTCATGCAGAACTTCCCAGTTACCTGTTGCCCCTTTGGTCCCGGCCTTATATATATATATACATGGAATTTGTTGCTATCCGTCGAGATGAGCGCACTTCCAGCCCACCGTCGAGTGTGGTACCTTAGGACACATGTATCTTATTACAGTGTGTCTGCTATATCATGCTATCTTTTCCTTTTCTTGCTGGGATCACTCAGGTAGTAACAAACAGGTAACCGGACTTGGAATTCTCATTGCATCTTGCTAGTAACTAGGCCTATGATAACCCTAGTTAGTTAAAGTATCAAGCCGTGCTTATTGCTTGGCCGTGAAATGTTGGATGGAGTTTACCAGTCTATTCTTGTCTTGATTCTGTACGAGATTGTTACATGTTCTGATTTCTTATATTTACCTTGCCGATAAATGGTGGAAGAAACCAAGTTCTGTTCAGACGAAGGGTTATAACCCCGGTCCTTGTTTGGTTTACGGGTTGTAACCTGGTTATCTGAATAGTCCCATGGTTATCTCATCGTATATCACCTGTCATGCTTGATACGTTTTACCTTACCAACAAGATTTGGGAGACGGAGTTCTATTCAGGCAAAGGGTTACGACCCCGGTCCTTGTTTGGTTTAAGGGTTGTGACCTGGCTACTTGAATGGTTTCTTCGTACTCAGTTTGCTGTTGTTATTCTTTTAATATCAATCCTTAATTACTGTCTTTATTTGTAATTATTATTATGCTAATTGCTGGTTTTAGTTCTTATGTGAAGCTTCCTTTGTGGCACTTGCTCTTTCTGGGATCTGACCCAGCTGGTTTTGTATGGCCAGATTCCAGAGCAGCTCCAGAGGATCTACCGGTTTTCCAGCCAGATGGTGACGACTAGAGGGAATCCTGGCAACGAGTAGATTTATTTTGGCTCTCCCACTCTATTGTAAAATTATTCTTTTGAGGCGTTTAGCCGCCGAGCAAGTGTTAGCTCGTGTATATTTTTACTTACTGTCTGCCTACGGGCTGTAACATGATTGGCAACTTAGGGTTGATCATGTGTGAGTAAACTCTTGCTAGTCCTGACATTTTATAACGACTAGCTTCATGATCAACTGAATATGTAATGTTTGGGACGCCTTACTATTGTATATTTGGTGATCTTACATCTTGTAACATTTACTTACTTGCTTGTGATTGAGACACTAGGCTTGTTATTGACCATAAGAGACCGATGGCGTGTAGATAAACCCTCATATTTCTAGACAGCCATGACCGTATAGTGAGGTAAATTCTATTTCATTATACGTAGCTGGCGATGTCTGCCCCCGCTCTCCAGTATTCTGGTTCTGGGACGTGACAGCTCTCCTCTTCCTTTGGGCTTTGGAGAGCTCTTTCTCCAGCTAGGGGGTTGATTGCCCACCCTCGTTCTGCTCAATAAATACTTTATTAGTCGAAGCATTTGATCGGGTCGAAGTAGCACATATGTTGAGACTTCATGATGCACATAATTGAGACTCTTGAAGAGATGCGCCTGACTGAGACGCCGAAGGACGACACATAACTGAGCTGCTGAAGGGATGCACATAACTGAGGATGCACATGACTGAGCTGCTGAAGGGATACGCCCGTCTGAAACGCCGAAGAGATGCGCCTGACTGAGAGCGCATAGCGAGATGCGTCTGTTTGAGAGCGCATGGTAGTTGCTGCGCCTGGCTGTAGACTTAGGGTCTTTTCTTTTTGTAGAAGTTCTCCTTTGTACAGCCTTTTTTAGACATGTAATAAACTTTTATATGAAATAAAAAAATCTTCTTTTAATGTCTAATCTTTTGCTGTTTGCTGTGCCAAGTACTTCGTCTGAGCGCCCTGGCGCATGTAATATTTAGGCGCATAGGATTTCTGGTTCTGAAATTCCATGCTTCTACAGCCGTTAGACATCCCGGAGTGGAAATGGGAACACATAACAATGGACTTTGTGTCAGGACTGCCTCGATCCCAAGGAGGGAAGGATGCCATTTGGGTTATTATGGACCGACTGACAAAGTCAGTTCACTTTATCCCCTTCAAGGTTGGTCTATCCACCGAGAAGTTGGCAGCACTATACATGCAGCATATCTACCGGATTCATGGAGTTCTGGTAAGTATTGTATCTGACAGAGATACCAGATTTACCTCTCATTTTTGGAAGAGCTTGCATGACAGTTTGGGGACACAATTGAAGTTCAGCACCGCCTATCATCCCCAAACTGACGGACAATCGGAGAGAACCATCCAGACGCTAGAAGACATGCTGAGATTTTGCGTCTTAGAATTTGGAGGGTCTTGGAAAGACCATTTACACTTGGTAGAGTTCTCCTACAACAACAGCTACCAAGCCAGCATCGGTATGACACCGTTCGAGGCACTTTATGGACGTCGTTGCCGCTCTCCACTTGCTTGGAACGACGTAGGAAAAAGAGTATTACTTGGACCTGAGATGGTGACAGATGCAGCAGAGAAGGTAAAGGTGATCAGAGACAAGCTCAGGATTGCTCAGGATAGACAGAAATATTAGGCTGATAGCAGTCGTCGACCATTGGAGTTCGAAGAAGGAGACAGTGTGTTCGTGAAGATCTTCCCTACCAGAGGAACTATCAGATTTGGAGAGCAAGAAAGCTGAGCCCCAGGTACATCGGCCCATTCGAAGTTTTGAGCCGAATTGGAGAAGTAGCGTACCGATTAGCTCTACCAGCTAATCTTGAAGGCGTGCACAACGTCTTCCACGTTTCACAGCTCAGACGCTACATCCCGGATCCGAGCCACATCTTAGACCATTCAGAGCTGGAGATTGGGCCCAGCCTCACAGTGCCAGAGAAGCCAGTAGCGATTCTAGACCGAGGAGAGAAGAAAACCAGGAACTCTGTGACGCCCATAGTCAGAGTTATATGGCGACACAATTCCCCAGGCGAGTCTACCTGGGAGCGAAAAGATGAGATGCGGGAGCAGTATCCGTATCTATTTGAGACCTGAGGTAATTCCTAACCCTATCCTTTAATTTCGAGGACGAAATTTTCTAAGGAGGGAAGGTTGTGAAACCCGTAAATTTTTAGTTAATTAATTGAATAATTAAATTAGCTAATTATTATTATAAATCATTATTAGTTGTTAATTTAGGAAAATTGTATTTTTTAGAAAAAATATTATTTCTGGAATTTTAGAGTTTAGTCAAAACCCGTAAAATTTTATTTTATAAATTGTTGCTAATTAATTATTATCATTTTTATGAAAAACCATATTTTTAGAAAAATATTTAATCCTAGAATTTTGAATGTTGGTCCTGACCCGTCCCGAAACGGACTTGAACCCAATTTCGGTTTTCCAAAATAAACCCTTAAGTTCATTAGTATTATTATGAACCTTATTTTTTATTTAAGAAAAGAAATTATTTCCTTTTACTTTCAACTCTTAATACTCTCTTAATACTAAATTAACTCTCATTCATTCACTCACCAGCAAAGGAAAAGCTTTTGCTTTCCTTCCCAACGACCTCTCGACCGACCCTCCCTCTTCCCCTTCCCGAACGGCCAACGGCCATCTCCTCTCCTCCCGAGCCCCTTGGCTCCCGTAACTCCAGGTGCTCACTTCTATTTAAACCCTCATCCCATCTCCATCACTCAGCTCTCACCAAAACCCACTTCCGTGCCCTAGTTTCCCGAGCTGAGCCGAGTCTTTTCGCCGGCGACCCCTTCGTCTGAGCCGCGCCCCCGCTGCCCGTCGGCCCTCGGCGAACCCGATCCCCTTCGCGCCCCGCTGTCCGGCGACCCGCGCAGCTTTTCCCGAGCCGACCGCCTCCCTCCGGCGTGCCATCCGATGCCGATTCCGACCCGAGCGGCGAGCCCCGCTCCTCCAGCGCTGCCCCGTGCGCGCCTTCCTGTGTGCGTTGGTGTCCCCGTGCTCCGGACGCTGTCCAGCGTTCATTATGGTTTCCATCGCTGTTCTGGATTTTCCCGAAATCGCGAGATTTGTCTTTTCTTCCTTCTTTCTCATCTGAGAGCTCTAGCCGAGCACCCCAGGTATCTTTCGTGTCCCTGTGTCCCTCTTTTTGGTGTCAATGATGACATGGTCTCCGAATCGTGGATTCGGATTTTCCGAATTCCCTTCGGAATGATTCTGTGGTATTTTGCTTCTGTGGTTCTCGGAGATTCCGGGAGAAGTTCGGATTTTCCATATGTGGTTCTGTAGTTTTCGGTTCCCGAAGTTCATTTCGGATTATTCGGATTGTTTCGGAATTCATGCTGTGATATTGGGTTTAGTATTCTGGTTTCTATTTCGGATATGATTCTGATTATTCCAACTCCGATATGGAATATTCGGGCTTGTTTCCGATTTTGAGTTGATAAATATGGAGTTCGGATTTTGGGAGTTGGGATTTGAGTTCTATTAATTCATATAAATGGCTTTGAAAAGGATTTTGGTTATGTATTGGCGTTATTCCAAAGTTTGGAATATTTTGGTTGTATCTTCCCATTATTGGGTTATCCCGATTACAAAGGAGATGCTGTCCGATTTTCTAAAAATATTTGAAAACCTTTCGGTTTATTTCTTAAGTTTGACTATGGTCATTTAACAGATATTGTTTGGTTTTCGGATAATATTTTTGGTACTAACTAAATACAAACGAAACCGGCCAACCCGGACGTTGAAGCATTAGTTAAATATGAGTTTTGAATGACCAAGTCTGAGACGCATTTTAATAATTATTTTCTTTTATTTATTATTATTTTTAGAATGGTTATTGCTGTTAATATTTTGGTGCATGGCTTCGGCCTACTGTTGGACCATTCGCGGCACTCAGAACTCACTTTTGAATTAAATTAATTTATGTAAAATTTGTAAGGACATAAGTCCAAGTTTTCTTTTCTATTTTTCTGTGGACCTGTAATAAGTAATTTAGTTTTTCCTTTTATATTTTTCTGGATTGTTGTTTTGTAGGTAACGCGTAAATGGTAAACTAAATATTTATTTTTATAGGAAAATTAATAAGAGTTTTATCACATTAAAAATAATAAGATTTCAAGTTTGTAACTTAGAAAATTTCATGTTTTCTCATTAAAAGAAAAATAACTAATTTTTATATATATATATTACAAAATACAAAGTTTTGCCAAATAATTGAAAATGCGAAGTTTCAAATAAAAATGTTAACTTGACTTTTCCCTCATTAAATTAATAACTTTGAATCGCATCGATAAACGTGTTTTGTTTATAACAACATAAAACTTGACTAGGATCAAATTTTAGAGATTGTAACTAGCACACCTAGATATGGTTTCCTCTCTGATGCTAAGTCAGGATTCTCAATGTAGGATTTCGAGGACGAGTCTGACTTTCTTTTCCGGAACCGACTCTTCAAACCCAGTCATAAACAAAGGCAAGTACGGTTGTGTTTATTTTTCAATTTAGTTAATAATTATAATATTGCAAGATTAAACCACATTGCTACACGAACTCTCTCCTAGAGTATTGATTGTTATTGATTGTGGGATTGGAGGAGTAGTGTAGTGTATTATGACCAATACCCCGCATATTGCATATTGATTGTGCGAGCTTACCCCTCTTACACACGGGGATAAGCCGTATCGTATCACTAGGATGCCGATCATAAGCATTACATACTCAAATCACATTGTTTTCAATTGTGAAAAATTGCTGGAAAATATTGTTCAAGTATTTCAAACTGTTTAAATTGTAAATTTCTAATTATTAGTTGAATTGTTAAATTTTCATAATTGTACTTTGCTCCTTTCCTGACTGGATCCCCACCCCCAATAGGTTCCTTTGATGAAACTGAGCTATTGATAAATAGCTACTACGACCCGGTGCTTTATCCAGCTGTGCTGCCAGAGTCCCAATCGGACGATGTTGATCTTGGGGCTGATGAGCCTACCTTCTAGAGGATGATTTTCTTTTAGTTTTGATGTTGAATAAAAAGACAGTTTTATTTTATCAGTTGTATCGGTTGAATATTTTGCTGGACAAGTTTTTATTATTCGAAATTTAGATGTTGTGACAAAATTTATTGTGTTGTTGTGATTACCTGCATTTGGATACAGCTTACTGCCGCCGTCTCACAACGGTGCAGGCTGGGCATGATCCGATTCGACCCAACAATTGTCGTGACAATTTGCTATATTTGGTGTGAAGTAATCAAAAGCTTTAATAATACAAAGCATATTAAATCTAAACTGATAGAAGTATCATACCAAAAGTCCATGAGTATATTATGAGTCTTATTTCGACATTCTACATGTATCCTTCGAGGACTTATGATAATGAAATAGTAGAGAACAATAATTCAACTTCAGAAGCTTGGATTTTCGTGTCCAATGAAATCAACAATTAGAAAATATGGATGATCAAAACTTATTGAAATTGGAATTGTTTAAAGTTTTTCTTTCAAATTTTAGGGATATTCTAGAGTCAAACAACATTTCAGAAAAAACTTTCCCACTTCAAATGTCCTACTATATTATTTCTTAACCATTGCTCATGGCATAATGAAAGAATATACCATAATTTACTATTGCAAGTTCAATGTTATTTGGAAGGTATCTTCTTGATCCCATCCTCTCCCTCTCTAAAAAAAAAAATATATCGAAGAAATTTCCACATGCATTTGCTACCCGTATATAAATCAAGCTCAGAGAAAATAACACAAAAAGTAATGTCCATTGTCTACCAAAGTTGGATTGTACCAAGAACCAATCCGTAAGGACATACATCTGAAACTACAGATACGTAACATCATACACACTCAATATTGATGTAAAATATTGATTCATATCATCAATTTGGAGAATTTGTTGCATATAAAAGCCTTAAACCAAAATACTAATGGTCATAAATGCTAGGCCAAATGTAGAAAGCAAAATTTTAGAGATATGAATAACAATTTGTATACATAACTGGTGGTGCATAAAGTATTTCTCCTCCAATCTTCTTATAGGACAACCGAAGTCCTTTATGCTCATGACAACACATCACATATTAAATTTATGAAATCATACAAACATTGAAATAATACTAAAATATTCCATCAATTAATTACTCAAAGTATCCTTCTGCCAATAGTTGAGGCTGATCATTTCAGGTTAATATAACTTAGACAAGCTTTGTAGCCAAGAATAATTAATTATTAACACAACAAAGTCTTATTGCACCTAGTATAAAAATAATAATAGCTCGGTGGAAGATCAATTGATTCTACTAGTTGCTCCCTACGTGTGGCATAAATTTGTGCTTGTCAGATCTTTATGGTCATTTAAGCAGTCTACAATATGAGCAAAGTAGAGAATATGTTTTGTTAATTAAAGACATCACATGTATGTATTGGTTCCAAAAATTTTATTGATAGTGTTGGGGGTTAAACCAACTCTTACAATACAACTGATGTCATTATAGCTATACTAGAATCGAAGTTTTCGATGAAGCTGAACATTTTGCATTTGTTTTATTTATATGATAATGTTTGATCAGAAAAATAGTTCGTGCATTCGTTACATCTCCATTAACTATAATCCAATAGACATCAGTAGAAGTCACAAATTAAAGGATGGAACAAAATACATATTTATTTTATGTTAAATAAATATATCCAACACAAGTTTGATAGGTTTGTATAGCTTTAGAAACGTATCATGCCATTATAAGCATCAATCATTACTCAAAACATGTCTATGCAAATAGGTTTTACATTATTTCTAGAGTACTCAACATAAGAATGCACGAGGCCACATATCAATCAATCAATCAATCAGTTAGTGAATGGGCTAGTCTTAGATGATACAGTTTACCTTTTTTTTCCGCATATTTGCATCTGTATCGGCGTCCTTTTAATGGTTTGGAGTTCCTCGGCTGATAACGTGTTAAAAGAAAAAAATATTGATAGCCAGAAAACTGTACGTAGCCTTTTCTTATTGATAACATATAAAGAGGAAATGGAATAGAGGTTGTTTGTTGATATGGATAAAGACATCCATATTTGAATTTATCCAAATCATAACACTTCCAACGTTTATATAGCTATGAAAGAGGTGTTAAAATGAAGTGCAACATAACAGTAAGAAAATTAATTAACTTAAGTATTAAGGGGGGAAAAGCTAAATATATTTTATTTAGTATATAGTGTGTCTGATACATTTTTAGTATGCATTTTGAGCACATGGTCCAGATTTATTTGAATATTTGTACTTCCTAGCTAATTATCATTTTTCTTACAAATTAATATTAGCTAAATTAATAATTACATACTATTACTAATTAATAAATTTTCCTAAAAAAATGAGAACCTTAAATAAAAAAGAAAAAAAAAACACATGAATCCACTTTTTACCCACGTATGCGGAAGTGGACCGAATTATTTTTTCCTAAAACGTGTTTCCGACCTGAAGTAAGAGGTCATGAACATGATAAGCTCTAGTTCCTGTCCCCACATCCTCACACAGATCTCGCCAATTTGGTCTCCACCTCCAAATTTTTCTAACATCTAGGCCTCCTTTCTTACATCCAAACAGGACCCCATAGTGTTGTTGAGCTTCCTCTGTAGAACCATCCACATCTTGGCCCACGTAATAAGTGGGTCATGTAACACCTTTCTTCAACCAGGCTAACAAGAAATTGTATAAATAATCAAAATATACACATCTAGTTCAAATAATCAAACTACAGTAGAAACTCTATAAATTAATACTCGATTATTTAATAAACTCTCTAAGATAATATTTTTGGCCGGTCCCGACTCGGGGATAGGGTGCTAAATTAATAATTCGCTAAAATTATAAGATAATACATTTTTGATAATTTCTTCAGATCCCATATAAAATATAAATTAATAATTTCTTATATATAGCATATTACATGAATGATTTATGAAGGTTTCTTGAAAAATGACTCAATTGCCTTTTGTTTTTTGTTGAAATCAATTTCCCCTTGAATCTCGTCTCTAATTTTTCTTAGCATGGTAAGAACTTCTGGTGTTGTTTTCTCATAGCTCAACAAGAAATTGTTCAATGTGATTGCCGCTTTAATAGCTTCGTTTCGCGAAGGGGGCTCCATTGTAGAACTTTCATCATCTTCTTCATCGATATCATCTTTATTAATTCCAATAACGCTTTCAATAATTTCTTCATCAGTCAACAACTGTGCAACTACATTTTCTTCTGGGTGAGTCAGAACATCTTCGACATCCATTGCATTGCGATAACCCAACTCTTTGATCAAATTCTGGAGTTCTTGAGTGCTTTCACCACCTTCATCTGAGTTCTCAAAAGTCACGTTATCTGTTGATCGAAGTTTACAATGACGAAAGCAGTTCGCAATTGTATTTGCACGAACATCCATAGTCCATGCTGAAATTGCAAGATTCATTGCATCTAACACATTTATTTTTGCTGGATTTGGAACCCCTAATTCATAACCATCCATAGTCCATGCTGGATTTTTTACTATAAATTAATAAAATATTAATTAATATATAAATTAATAATTATTAATTTATCGATTAATTAATAACTCTTTTAATTAATAAATTTTGGTGGTCCCAAGTGTATTATTTTATAGAGTTTCTACTGTACATGATATCATAAAACATAGACTAAATTACAACTTGATACCCTCAATTATTCGAGTTTTTGAACTTGATACCCTCAACTTTCATATGTATAACTTGATACCCTAAATTTTAAAAATGACGAAATTATCCCTACTCTCTCCTTCCCTCCTCCCACCGGCTGTCACCACCCCTGCCGTCGTCACCCACCCCGCGGCTGTACCACCCTCGTGCCCCCTCCCTGTGCCGCGCCCCTAACCTCGCCCTAAAATTTAAGATATCAACTTGATACATATCAAAGTTGAGGTTATCAAGTTAAAAAATTCGAATAGTTGAGAGTATCAAGTTGTGTTAGCCTAAAATATATACTATACTGTTCTTTTAAAAACATAGTCGACGAATGAGATTTGGCGTTTCGTTCCTCTTCGTCGGTGGGAACTGACATTTTGAAGGATTGTACATAGGTATTTACACTCATTAAACCACCAGAAGAAATTTTCTCAACTCTACATTATCAAACACAACAAAACTTTTAAGTCGTCCCCATGACGTGGACATGGAAAGGGGAACCGCGGCAGAAAATTGGCTCTAAGTGAATCAGTTGTAGCACGAGCACGGAGGACGTCTGTAGCATCATCTATGACAGCAGCAGCCAGGAGAGTGTATTCCCCTGGCACAAGAAAGTAGAGCACGAAGGAGCGTGCTACCTCTTGGAGAGGGAGGACCTCCAGGCTGACTCCAGTAAAGAATGCCTACACAAGCATAAATATAGCCTTTAAGTGACAGTAGGAAATAAGAATAATTTTAATCTATAGAAAGCTAACTTTGGAACACAAAGTGATGACGGTGATGGATAATAAGGAAGAAGTTTTGATTTCATTTTAGGAACACAAGTAGCAATTCCTTCTTTATAAGAGCATCATCAGTAGATGGTGCTCAAAATTACATCTTGAGGTCAACGTTTTGAAATAGAAGTAAATGTAGAATGGGTTGGACATGTATGAGTATAGTAGAAAAATGATAAAATGAACTTTATTTTCAAAGATTGTGTGGTCAAAAATTAAAGTAAGAAAAAAATTATATAAATTTGGAATTGAGCTCCAAACCGGGACTTACTATTCTACAAAATGATTTCCTACATTCTGAATCTAGAATTTCTCAGGCCCCATCTATAGCTCTTGTGGGTGGGTTGGGATTGAAAATCTAGAAATTGAACCTATGATGGGTCTTACTATTCTACAAAATGAACTCCTATATTCTAAATCTAGAATCTAGAAAATGGGTTGAGCCTTACTAATGATGCTCTAAGAACTATGAGTTCTGTAGACCAAAGACCCACAGTGTCTTAATAGGAAAATCACAAATTCAATCGTCACAGTACAGTAGAACTACACCATGCTCTTCTGCTGAACTCTTTGGAGTCAGATAAATGTCACCAGAATCATGAGTATAAGTACCAGGTTAACTGGTTAAGGACGTTTAGCTGTCTGCCATTTTAACGAAAAATTAATTGTGACATATGTAGTAGGAAACTCTTATCAACATTAAGAAATGGTGGTAGAAACATCTAAACCAACATTAGCAAATTGTGTAGTTATAAGCCTCGTTAGCAATTCGGCAAATGGAAAAAGTTCGGAACGGCAAAAGTACGAGTATAAATCGGCGCAGTGCAAATAAAATACGTTAAAAAATTGGTCAAATATTTGTCAAATAGAAATATTGAAGTTAGAAACTTCACATTCTTAAACACGTTATCAAATTTGGTTAAGTAAACCGATTTCCATAACGTTTTTTGTGCCAAAATTTATAATAATTATAAGGAACACGTTTAAAACTTCGCATGCTTAAATTTTACATATTGATTCGAATCTTTCAAAAGTACGCAAGTATTACACGTTTATGAAAGATATGGAAAAATTCTCGTATAATAGGAGTTTTATTCGGATGATTGCTAACAAGGGTTATAAGACTAAAGTGGGTTCATTGTGGTCGTTCGGTCTAAAATCAACTTACAGCTCTCTCTCATTTATCTCATTAAAGCTGGCAGGAAATTTTTCCTGCAAAACAAACCTGGGAGCCTTTTGACTAGATCTCATCCCAAATGGAACAACGCTACTTGGTCTTACAGTGAGCATAATCCTGAGATTATTCATATTTCTCAGAGATGTCTTATGTGGATTCCAGGCCATCATGGACGCAATGGCAAATTTTCTTCTAACAAAAAAACTACTGTAGTACCATCCTCAATATACTTTCCATCTTTATGTGAAATATGAGTTCTATGAACTACAGAGTACAGACTGTTGAAATTATTCGATAATATGGACCACACATGTAAAATTAATTGTGTTGGACTATCTGAATAATTAAGCCAAATTAAAGTGGTCTATTTGAAAATTGGCTTAAGGGTATAATTGTCATGGAATTAATGTGTAGATACCGGAGATAATTCTAATTTGATAAGGGGCCAAATTAGAAATATCAAAACACACATATATAAATATGTGTGTATTCATTGGGGTTATGGTCTCCAACTCATACGGCCACCAAAAGAGAGATTTTCTCTTTTTCTCTTCTGCATCCCCATCAACAGAAAGAGAAGGACAAAGGATTCGGATTCTTCTTTGTCATTAAGGGTCGTAGCAAGTTGGAAGATCGAACCCAATAAAGAGACGTTCGTTTCAAGATCCATCAAGTCTAGCAATTGATTCAGGTACGCTTCCGCAATTTAATTTATGTTCTTCATCTCATGAATCGACATGGCACAATAAAATATCTAACAAGTGGTATCAGAGCCTTCATGTTTGATTTATGAGATTGAAGTTTCAGAATCAATTTTTGTTATTGTTCAGAAATCATAGATCCTTCATTCTAATTTTAATTTAGGGTTCCAATGGTTCATAAAATAATATTTATGATATACGAATATTAGATCTACAGTTTCTCAATAACAGATTTCTTGATACACGAATAAAATTTTGTTCCGGCCAGATCATGCTGGACATGTATCCAAACGATACATCCATAATTAATGGACTAGGATGGCACTTATGTTTGTGTTGTTTGATCAAAATTATTGGCAGTACTATACATGGTGGGTTATAATTTATGGTGAAATATAATTTATATATTTTCTTAGTGTTGTACTAGATGGCTAAATAAAGAGAACAACTATTGGGATCTTGTCTTCTACTTCTGAGTTGTTTTCATACATAAACAACTGTTCCAACATGTTTGCACATTATAATTTATTTATTTTATTTTTTGCATATATGGTTCTTCATTGCTTACAAGTACATTGATTTGCTGTCAATCCTTCGTTGATTTGATTGCCATATTAAGAAAATCTTGATAGAATTCATAATTTATGTACAATAATGATCTCTCAGTTCATACTTAAATATTAGATATGGACACATGAGATAATGACCGTAGAAATTCTTCATTATATTAAATATGCATGAATATGCTTATTGCTGGACATGTGATAATATGGAATGTCGGTTAGATTCCAATTACTCATGCTGATAGATATTTGGTGTTACTCAATTTAGAGTGTTTTCCAATCTAAGTTGATCATTGGAGGACAAATTGGAATCAAATATAGACAATTTTATGTTTGGCATAAATTTAGTTTCCAATAAATTTATGTTCTAAGTCATATATTTGATGTAATCTATTGACGTACATATCTTCAGCAGATTATTTTAATATAATCTTTATGGGTTATTTGAAGCAATCTATTGGTCCATATTTTCAGTAAAATATTACATGAATTTTATTATGTTGACAATGCTTAGTTTAGTCAAATTAAGAATATTTGTTTGAATCATGTAAAGAGATTCACATGCTTATGATTATCTTATTTTAGTTGTAATATTTTAATTATGTATGTACATAAAGTTTTGGACATTATTCGATTTTGTAAAATTTAGTCAACATTCAAAAAAAAAATTGGTGCCTTTTGTGACTAGCAATAGTCGTCTAATATTCTAAATAGACCCATTGAAACAAGATGTCGCCAAAGTGACCTCTCTTGCGTAGATAGTCTATGAGGGATGTTAGATGTTTGTGTGTGTAAATTCATGCGAGTATTAGCCGGCCCAAAGGAAGGTTAATACTTGGCCGAATTGCACACATATTTGTTGTAGTGACCCGTCCCGCTCAGTCAATCGAAGGAATAGGAATGCCGACGGCGTTCGGACTTAGCCTTACAACGGCTGCTCGAAGACATCGCTCGGTCGAGGCGACCGCTCGCTCAGGTGGGATAGTTTCGGTGAACTCGCCTCATCTTTGCCTTCACATAATAAATAGCATGTGTCACGACCCGATCCCAATTTCTTGAGTCGACTCGGATCATGCCCAGCCTGCACCGTTGTTGAGACGGCGGCAGTAAGCTGTATTCCATATGCAGGTACAATCAACAACATTTGAAACTATAATTGCCACAACATTTAATTAAACGATAATATAAACTTGTCCATTACAAAGCTTGTCCACAACTTTAACATAACATTTATTTTATTTAAAAGATAAACTAAAACTCCAACTAAGCAGAAGTGTCATCAACATCTCCATGGACCTCGTCTGGGAGCACAGCAGGGTACAGCTCCGGGTCGTAGTAACTACTAATCAGTAGCTCTGAGTCATCAATAGAACCTATTGGGTGTGGGGGATCCAGTCAGGAAAGGAGCAAGTACAATTATGAAAATTAACAATTTGCATAATGAATAGAACTTGCAATATTAAATAATTTTGAAACAATGATTTTCCAACTATAAAACAATTGTGATTTGAGTATGCAGTATCTATGACCGGTTTAGGATGATTCAATTGTATCCTATTGATACGGTCCGGCCTAACCCCATGTGAAGAGGGGTAAGCTCGCACATTCATTAACTATTTGGCTTTGATCATAGATAACTACGCTACTCCCCATTATCCCGATGCAATGATTCAGTATATTACTCTAGGAGAGAGTACGTGTAACAGTTGTGTATTTAACATGCAAAATTTCTAATATTAATTAAACTGTAATTAACCACAACCGTACTTGCCTCAATTTGTTTTGACTGGAAAAATCGGTACTTCGGGATTGACGGTCAGGAACTTCCTCGAAATCCTACATCCGAAAAACTTGTCTCAAAAACCAGAGTTAACCATACTAGTTGAAATCCCTATTTGATCCCTAGTCAATCTTGTTTTAGCTAACAAAAAAAATGCGTTTACTAATGAGTTGCAATTAAGAAATTTCAATTTATACTTTATTTCGGAAAAACTTGTATTTATCAATTTATTGGGAAAACTTGATATTTTTTATTATTATATATATAAAATATATTTTTCTTTTAAATGAGAAATATTGTGGATTTCTTAATTATAATCAATATTAATATTGATTATTCCTAACTTTACGCGCTTGTACAATCCAGAAAATCTCAAAGCTAACATCCTACTTATTACAAATTTTACAGAAAGATAAACTAATGGGCTTATGCCCTTACATTTCCCTAGAATTAAAATAAGAGAAAATTCATTAGTCCTGTAAACTGCCTACAAAATTAAATAATACTAATTAATAATTCTAATTTAAATTGTAGAAAATATATGAGTCTCAGAACTGGTCCAATCATCACTTTACAGTTACTCTGCCTCAACGTCCGGACGGACCGGTACGTTTGCGTTTCACTGGGGCCCATTGACCGATAAGGTCGTTGCCCAATAATAATATTTAGAATAATATTATTTCCAAAAAAATCACTTAAAATCATATTTTAGATTTTGTAAAAATCCGGCAGCACTTCCTCTATTTTCGGTCAACCCAAAAACTGGGAAAGTGTGCTAATTTTTCTGCAAAATAATCCCAAACCAGGGACACCCAATTTATATACAAAACATCTAATAATTATTTCCCGAAATTAATTCGGAAACCCGAAACAAAATTGAAATTCCCGAAACCAATTCAAAATTTCTCAGAAATAATTTCCAAAGCCAATAACTAATTCCAAAATCCACAGAACTAATTTCCGCAAAACTATCGGAAAATCCGAAACCGTTACGTAACCGAAACGTAACAAAAAAATCTGAATTCCCGAAGGAATCGATGGACCAATTATTCATCACAGACTAAACCCAAGGGGAAAACTACGGGACTATCCAGAATTTACCCCAAAACGAAATCCGAAGGGTAGCCTCGGATCCGAAAACGCGAAATAGGAACTCGGGACACGCTGTGCACGCGTCCAGCAGCGGATCGGGGCTGTCGGGGCGGTGGCGGACGGTCGGGAACTGCGGCCACAGTGGAAACAGCGGCAGCGGGCGGCGCCGGGATGGCAGCGGGAAGGGGCGGCCGGCTAGGGAGTTCGCCGGGGAGTGCTCGGCCTGGTGGGGGTCGGCCACAGGGTGGATCGGGCTCGGGTTCGCCGGAAACTTCGCCGGAAATGGGTTTAGAAGGAGAAGTTGGTGTGGGGAAAACAATGGGAAGAGGGGTTTTTATAGGATAAGAGAGTTGGGGGTTACCAGGGGAAGGAAGGCCAACAGCCTCTCGGCCTTGATGATGCCGGCGGCTGGAAGCCGATGGGGTCGACGGGTTGAAGAAGACAAAACCGAAAAGACTTCGGTTAAAAACCATAGAAGCTACAAGCTTCCAACCCACAAAAATGAATGATACTCATTCATTCAATGAATGGGAACTCAATGAATGTTACAGAAACTCATGGCCTAAATAAAAATCTATTAATGGGTTTTTGGGCCTATTAGACTTAGTAATTGAATTAAAAACAAATGGCTTAAATAATAAGAAATAAGTTTGTGGGCTATAAGTAATATATGCTTTAACCAATTTGTTTTTAAGAAAAATATAGTTGGGCTTTAAATCATGATTAAAGAAAATTTGGATTAACAGATTGTAATATCATTTAGAAAATTGCAACTAATAATTTGTAACTCTAAATTAAAAAAAATGTTTTTAGGTTTAAAATGGGTTCGGTGTCTGGCCTGACAATCAAAAGTCCAAGTTTAAATTATTTTAAAAGAATAATTTTACACTAAATAAAATAATATCAATATTAACTAATTATTCTTAATCAACATTTAACATTATTCTTGTAAAATTTTATTTAACAACTAAAAATTAAAAAAAAGAAAAAATAATATGCAAACTAAAAACTATGGGTTTCACAACCTTCCCTCCTTAGAAAATTTTGTCCTCGAAATTTAAGGAGTAGGGTAGGAATTACCTCAGGTCTCAAATAAATACGGGTACTTCTTCCGCATCTCATCTTCTCGCTCCCAGGTAGACTCGCCTGGGGAATCATGCCTCCACATAACTCTGACTATGGGAGTCACTGAAGTTCTGGTCTTCTTCTCGCCTCGGTCCAAGATCGCTACTGGCTTCTCCGGTATAGTGAGGCTCGGTCCGATCTCCAATTCTGAATGATCCAAGACGTGGTTCTCATCAGGTACATACTCTCTGAGCTGTGAAACATGGAAGACGTTGTGCACGCCTTCTAGATTAGCTGGTAGAGCTAACCTATACGCCACTTCTCCAATCCGGCTCAGAACTTCAAATGGTCCAATGTACCTGGGACTCAGCTTCCCAGCTCTGCCAAATCTGATTGTACCTCTGGTAGGAGAAATCTTCACAAAGACTTTATCTCCTTCTTCAAACTCCAGTGGTCGACGACTGCTATCTGCCCAATGCTTCTGTCTGTCCTGAGCAATTCTGAGCTTGTCTCTGATTATCTTCACCTTCTCTGCTGCGTCGGTCACCATCTCTGGACCCAGCAGTACTCTTTCTCCTACGTCGTCCCATGCCAATGGTGTACGGCAACGACGTCCATACAGAGCCTCAAATGGGGTCATACCAATGCTGGCTTGGTAGCTGTTATTATAAGAAAACTCTACCAAGTGCAAATGGTCTTCCCACGATCCTCCGAACTCCAAGACACACGATCTCAGCATATCCTCCAGTGTCTGAATCGTTCTCTCTGATTGACCATCTGTCTGGGGGTGATAGGCAGTACTGAACTTCAACTGTGTCCCCAGGCTGTCATGCAAACTTTTCCAAAAGTGAGAGGTAAAACGAGTGTCTCGGTCAGATACAATGCTTACCGGTACTCCATGAATCTGGTAGATGTGTCGCATGTATAGTGCTGCCAACTTCTCGGTGGATAAACCAACCTTGAAGGGGATAAAGTGAGCTGACTTGGTTAGTCGGTCCACTATAACCCAGATGGCATCCTTCCCTCCTTGGGAACGAGGCAAACCTGACACGAAATCCATTGTGATGTGCTCCCACTTCCACTCCGGAATGTCCAGCGGTTGTAGGAGTCCCGCAGGTCTCTGTCTACTGGCCTTCACTTGCTGACAGATCAAACATCTCGCCACGAATCTGGACACATCTTTCTTCATTCCATACCACCAAACAATAGTGCGCATATCCCGATACATCTTATTGGCTCCAGGATGTATAGAATACTGCGACTGGTGCGCTTCCTTCATCAGTTCATTCTTCAGTTCGCCAGATGGTACACAAAGTCTCGTACCATTCTTCAAAGCTCCATCGCTGGCGATTGAGAAACCCTCAAGTGTTCCCGCCAACACTTGGTCTCTCAGTTTGCAAAGTGCCTCGTCTTGAAACTGAGTCTCCTTGATCTTGTCCATCAGATACGAGCTCACTTGCAACTTCATCAGTACTGAATCAGCATCCAGCTCTATCCTTCTATCTCCAGGCAATATGATCTCTAATCCAAGCTTCTCGATGTCTTCTAGCAGATGCCGCTCCTGAGTCAAGAACATCGCCACTGGGTATCGACTAAGTGCATCAGCGACCACATTAGCCTTACCCGGGTGGTATTGCAGGTCGATGTCAAAGTCCTTCATTAGTTCCAGCCATCTTCTTTGCCTCATGTTCAACTCTTTCTGAGTGAAAACATACTTCAGACTTTTGTGATCTGTGTATATTTCCACTCTCTCTCCATACAGATAGTGCTTCCATAGCTTCAAAGCAAAGATAACTGCCGCCAACTCCAGGTCATGTGTTGGATAATTCTTCTCATGGTTCCGTAATTGCCTAGATGCGTAAGCAATCACTTTCCCATTCTGTTGAAGAACACATCCCAGTCCTTTTCCAGAAGCATCACTGTAGATTGTGAAACCACCGGATCCTGCGGGTAGCGCAAGGATTGGTGCAGTGGTAAGCCTCTTCTTCAGCTCGTCAAATGCAGCCTGGCAATCTTCCGTCCCGACGAACTCTTCATTCTTCCGAGTCAGCTTCGTCATCGGCTCGGCAATTCTAGCAAAGTCCTTCATAAACTTCCGGTAGTAGCCAGCCAAGCCCAAGAAACTCCTGATTTCAGCAACTGAGCTTGGGGTAGACCACTTCTCCACAGCAGCTATCTTCTTAGGATCCACCGAAATTCCTTCTCCTGTGACAACATAGCCAAGAAAATTTACCTTGTCTAGAAAGAATTCACATTTGGATAGCTTACCATATAACTTCTCTTTCCTCAAAGTTCCCAGAACCTTCCTGAGGTGCTCCTCATGCTCTTCTTCAGTCTTTGAATAGATCAAAATGTCATCAATGAAAACAACAACAAATTGATCTAAGTATTCATGGAAAACCTTATTCATAAGGTTCATGAACACCGCAGGAGCATTTGTCAGTCCAAACGGCATGACCAAGAATTCAAACTGCCCATACTTGGTGTTGAACGCCGTCTTGGGAATGTCCTCCTTCCTGACCTTGATCTGATGGTGCCAGATCTGAGATCAATCTTGGAAAACACCTTGGCTCCACTGAGTTGGTCAAACAGGTCATCGATCCGGGGCAAAGGGTACTTGTTCTTGATTGTGATATTGTTCAGCGCCCGGTAGTCGATGCACATCCTCACAGTTCCGTCCTTCTTGGGAATAAACAAGACAGGCGCTCCCCAGGGTGAAGCTCCGTCTCGAATGAATCCCAGAGCCTTCAGTTCGTTGATCTGTTCTTTCATCTCCTTGGCCTCCTTCGGGTTGACTCTGTAGCATCTCTTAGAAATAGGGGAAGAACCGGGGACTAGGTCAATGGTGAACTCCAAGTCTCGGTCTGGGGGTAACCCGGGAAGACTATCTGGGAAAACATCCATAAATTCCGCTATGATAGGGTGCGGAGGTCTGGACTCTTCAGTGACAGAGGTATAGGTAACACATTCCATCTCCTCCGGAGTTCGAGAGATTTCAAACTCCGGTTCTCCAGGTGGACTGAAGACTACACATCCTCGATGACAGTCTATCAGCGCATGCTGCTTACTTAACCAGTCCATCCCTAGAACTACATCATAGTTAGGTAAGGGCATGACAAGCAAAGGTGCTATAAAGTTATGGCCAGCTATGGTGATAGGGCATTCACAGATCTCAGTAATAGGTAAGGGTCCTCCTCCAGTCATAACTCTACAGATTTTCTTGCTAAAGCCAGTAACTATATGGTGTGCAGATATGAATTTGGTGGCTATGAAACTATGAGATGCTCCTGAATCAAATAAAGCTAAGGCAGGGTAGGAATGCACATAGATAGAACCTGATATGACATCTGCTACAGGTTCCTGAGCTGATTCCTCTGCCGTCAGGGCAAAAGCTCGCCCCGTCTTCTGTTGATGCTGTCCAAATTGTTGTTGCTGAGTGGGCAGAGGTCCTTTCTGCTGATTTCCTCCAGCTCTGTTGGCCGCTGAGGGGCAGTCCTTCACTTGGTGGGTGGTAGACCCACAGATCAGACATTGTCCAAGCCTCTTCCGACAGATGTTCACCTGATGACCCGGCCTCTTACAATAACTACAGACAGGGATCTGCTTCTGGGGTGCTACATCATTATTCCTTGCCTGCTGGTGATGCTGGGGCCTGTTGTTGTTGTTGTTGTTGGGCTTCTTCTGATTACCCTGGAAGTTGCTAGTTCCAGGATAATCTCTCTTCGAGCGGGCAGGTTGGCTCTTCTCTATGTCTTGTGCTCGTTCCAGGATCTTCTCATAAGTCTTAGCACCGCCTGAGATCACATAGGTACGAATTTCTTCTCTTAGTCCAAATCTGAACCTTTCAGCACGATCGTCAGGGTCAGCCACCAGGTTCTTGGCAAATCGGCTGAGCTGGCCGAATTCAGCAGCATACTCTCCCACAGTCATGTTGCCCTGCTTCAAGTTCTGGAATTGTCGCTCCATCTCCCGCAACTCTGAAGTTGGGAAGAATTTTCTCTTGAACAACCTCTTGAAGGTGTCCCAATCAACCTGCCTATCCTGGAGTCGGGGTTCATTCCGATACCAGGTGCTAGCTACATTCTGCAGTTGGAGTCCCACTGCTTCGGCCTTGAGGTCTTCTGGAAGTCGAGCGACGCTCAGGAGACGCTCCATATTGTCGAGCCATTCGTCAGCATAGACGATTCCCTCGGTTCCCTTGAAGGGTCGAGGGTTCTGCTTCTTAAAGCTCTCAATATCGCCCACCTTGGCAATATAATTTTCATTAATTAAATGGCCCTATTATTACATAAATTAATCCTTAAATTTATGTGTTACCTTGGCAGGCCTTGGTTCCTGTTGAGCTGCTTCTCCTCTTTCTAGCGCAGCCATTGCCACATTATGGGCATTCTCCATGCCTTCTCTCATAATGGCCGTCTGCTCGCGATGAGCTTCAGCTTGAGTTCTCTGGGCTTCTAGCACTCCTCTTAGCAGACCTATGAGATCAGTGGGGTCCACAGGCACTGGTGGGGCAGCTGGAGTGGGCGTAACCACAGGGGGTTGCATCTCTGTCCGAGAAGATGATGGATCCGTCGTTGTATTATGGGGACGGTCGGCCAACTGCCGAGGTGTAGGATCCGGACTTGATTGGGGAGGTGGGGTATGGTCAGGTGTTGACATCCCATCGCCAGCAGGGTTGGTATTGTCAGTGGCCATTCTCTGGAAGGTTTAGGATATAAACATAAGCAAGGTAGCCTATCTATAGTCAAAAAAAAATATTTAATTATAATATGTTTCGGTCCTATGTTGTGGTAAATTAATGTTCCAATGTTCTAAACATTTCCTAGGTTTTCCTAAGTTGTTGATTGATAGAGACCTGCATGGGCCACCACTAAAAACATGTCACGACCCGATCCCAATTTTTTGAGTCGACTCGGATCATGCCCAGCCTGTACCGTTGTTGAGACGGCGGCAGTAAGCTGTATTCCATATGCAGGTACAATCAACAACATTTGAAATTATAATTGCCACAACATTTAATTAAACGATAATATAAACTTGTCCATTACAAAGCTTGTCCACAACTTTAACATAACATTTATTTTATTTAAAAGATAAACTAAAACTCCAACTAAGCAGAAGTGTCATCAACATCTCCATGGACCTCGTCTGGGAGCACAGCAGGATACAGCTCCGGGTCGTAGTAACTACTAATCAGTAGCTCTGAGTCATCAATAGAACCTATTGGGTGTGGGGGATCCAGTCAGGAAAGGAGCAAGTACAATTATGAAAATTAACAATTTGCATAATGAATAGAACTTGCAATATTAAATAATTTTGAAACAATGATTTTCCAACTATAAAACAATTGTGATTTGAGTATGCAGTATCTATGACCGGTTTAGGATGATTCAATTGTATCCTATTGATACGGTCCGGCCTAACCCCGTGTGAAGAGGGGTAAGCTCGCACATTCATTAACTATTTGGCTTTGATCATAGATAACTACGCTACTCCCCATTATCCCGATGCAATGATTCAGTATATTACTCTAGGAGAGAGTACGTGTAACAGTTGTGTATTTAACATGCAAAATTTCTAATATTAATTAAACTGCAATTAACCACAACCGTACTTGCCTCAATTTGTTTTGACTAGAAAAATCGGTACTTCGGGATTGACGGTCAGGAACTTCCTCGAAATCCTACATCCGAAAAACTTGTCTCAAAAACCAGAGTTAACCATACTAGTTGAAATCCCTATTTGATCCCTAGTCAATCTTGTTTTAGCTAACAAAAAAAATGCGTTTACTAATGAGTTGCAATTAAGAAATTTCAATTTATACTTTATTTCGGAAAAACTTGTATTTATCAATTTATTGGGAAAACTTGGTATTTTTTATTATTATATATATAAAATATATTTTTCTTTTAAATGAGAAATATTGTGGATTTCTTAATTATAATCAATATTAATATTGATTATTCCTAACTTTACGCGCTTGTACAATCCAGAAAATCTCAAAGCTAACATCCTACTTATTATAAATTTTACAGAAAGATAAACTAATGGGCTTATGCCCTTACATTTCCCTAGAATTAAAATAAGAGAAAATTCATTAGTCCTGTAAACTGCCTACAAAATTAAATAATACTAATTAATAATTCTAATTTAAATTGTAGAAAATATATGAGTCTCAGAACTGGTCCAATCATCACTTTACAGTTACTCTGCCTCAACGTCCGGACGGACCGGTACGTTTGCGTTTCACTGGGGCCCATTGATCGATAAGGTCGTTGCCCAATAATAATATTTAGAATAATATTATTTCCAAAAAAATCACTTAAAATCATATTTTAGATTTTGTAAAAATCCGGCAGCACTTCCTCTATTTTCGGTCAACCCAAAAACTGGAAAAGTGTGCTAATTTTTCTGCAAAATAATCCCAAACCAGGGACACCCAATTTATATACAAAACATCTAATAATCATTTCCCGAAATTAATTCGGAAACCCGAAACAAAATTGAAATTCCCGAAACCAATTCAAAATTTCTCAGAAATAATTTCCAAAGCCAATAACTAATTCCAAAATCCACAGAACTAATTTCCGCAAAACTATCGGAAAATCCGAAACCGTTACGTAACCGAAACGTAACAAAAAAATCTGAATTCCCGAAGGAATCGATGGACCAATTATTCATCACAGACTAAACCCAAGGGAAAAACTACGGGACTATCCAGAATTTACCCCAAAACGAAATCCGAAGGGTAGCCTCGGATCCGAAAACGCGGAATAGGAACTCGGGACACGCTGTGCACGCGTCCAGCAGCGGATCGGGGCTGTCGGGGCGGTGGCGGACGGTCGGGAACTGCGGCCACAGCGGAAACAGCGGCAGCGGGCGGCGCCGGGATGGCAGCGGGAAGGGGCGGCAGGCTAGGGAGTTCGCCGGGGAGTGCTCGGCCTGGTGGGGGTCGGCCACAGGGTGGATCGGGCTCGGGTTCGTCGGAAACTTCGTCGGAAATGGGTTTAGAAGAAGAAGTTGGTGTGGGGAAAACAATGGGAAGAGGGATTTTTATAGGATAAGAGAGTTGGGGGTTACCAGGGGAAGGAAGGCCAACAGCCTCTCGGCCTTGATGATGCCGACGGCGGGAAGCCGATGGGGTCGACGGGTTGAAGAAGACAAAACCGAAAAGACTTCGGTTAAAAACCATAGAAGCTACAAGCTTCCAACCCACAAAAATGAATGATACTCATTCATTCAATGAATGGGAACTCAATGAATGTTACAGCAACTCATGGCCTAAATAAAAATCTATTAATGGGTTTTTGGGCCTATTAGACTTAGTAATTGAATTAAAAACAAATGGCTTAAATAATAAGAAATAAGTTTGTGGGCTATAAGTAATATATGCTTTAACCAATTTGTTTTTAAGAAAAATATAGTTGGGCTTTAAATCATGATTAAAGAAAATTTGGATTAACAGATTGTAATATCATTTAGAAAATTGCAACTAATAATTTGTAACTCTAAATTAAAAAAAATGTTTTTAGGTTTAAAATGGGTTCGGTGTCTGGCCTGACAATCAAAAGTCCAAGTTTAAATTATTTTAAAAGAATAATTTTACACTAAATAAAATAATATCAATATTAACTAATTATTCTTAATCAACATTTAACATTATTCTTGTAAAATTTTATTTAACAACTAAAAATTAAAAAAAAGAAAAAATAATATGCAAACTAAAAACTATGGGTTTCACAGCATGTTTTCAACTCGCACAAGTAGGCTTGATAATAAAAGAGACGAATCCACATAGCTAAAGGGAATAATTCTGACAAGTCGAATTGAGTTAGAATATGGAAATGTCCAACGGTCGGCTTAGAGTTGGTGCACGGCGTGCTTTGAAAATGACACTCGGTCCTTCGTCCCGTGGCTTAGGAGAAGGAAAAGTTGGTCTTCGCCACAAGCTAAGAGTTAGCCAAATTCATAGGCGTCGCCCGCATAAATGCTTCATAAAGCATGCACGGTCTCTTCGCCCAAGACGTGGCATAGCCTCTGCTCGCCGACGGGTTAAGTTGTATTGCACGGCTTGTGGCATAAGTCTAGGCACCCCAAATAACTTGGTTGTTCAAAGTCGAACGCATGCACGACATGCTCCCACGATGCAAAGCTTGACGCGGTCTTTGCTCGTCAAGTTGTTGCAAAGTAAGTCAGGCAAGTTATGTTAGGCTATCAGAGTTGTAGCAAGCACGGTCCTACGAGTTCTACGGTTGGGTATAACCACATAGTCTTACGGTCTCAAGGCCCGTCATATAAAGTATGACTTGGGCGATAGCGTTGCGTAGAACGGATGTCGGTTTGAGGCACGATGCACGGACTTAGTGTTTAAGGCATGAACCACGGTTGATTTAATGAGTTTTGGAGAAAGGACTATCGAATAGGCATTGAGTTGAAAGAAATGATATGGTAACATGGAAAGAATGCTCGCGACCGTGGGTCGTCGAGGGGTCTCAAATGATAGAAGTCTTGATATTGGTTTGAAAGAGATGGTAACATTGGAAGAGGAATGACTGTGTGAGACATCAGTTTGTGTCGAGTCTTGCATGGTCATTGGACAACTTGTCGACAAGGGCGATTTGTTTCCTCGGACGACAACCCGGGGCCACGGGACCGTTCCGACCTAGGAGGAAACCGAGGGTGAATGTGAGCGGGATAACTGAGCCGAAATGCAAGTATTCGGTGGACGCTCATCGGGGCTAGCTACTTGCGGTGACCGGTCCATCCTATACCAGCTATGTGTCCAAGATAGCTTGTCATGCTAGTGACCTCATATAGATGAGTCGGCACGGGCGGTAATCCGCGAGTGTGCCTTTAGATTGAGTCGAGTATTGAGTACACTATATCAAGGAGTCAAGTTGAATGTGTGTGTATAGTTTGAACACAATATTGGACCTAAGATTTGGTTGCAACGTAGGCGACGTGCTTTGGCACGAGATGTGACATCGAGTCTTATGTTGTCAGCATATAAGTTGCATAGATATGGTTTGAGTTGTCTTGAGTTTAAGTCAGAAAATGCCGCAAGGTAAAGTTGGTCGAGTGACACTTAGTTCACAAGTTGGATATGTCAGTTGATAATTTAGTAGGGAAGGACCGCGAGGCGGCAAGGGCCTCGAGGCGGCGATATGATTTAGTCTCATTTGAGTTGCGAGGCACGGCCTCAACAAGGACTTATAGCACGATCACACGGGAATGGAGTCTTATCGCGTAGTTGCATCTCTGATTATGGGCCGTAAGGCAAGCACGACTTGATAGGTTAACGTTGTTGAGTCGACGTTGTTGTTGCAAGCACGGGATGGTCTAGAGACACAAAATAGGCCAAGGCGTCGGTCATAAAACTGATCCTAAGATAAGACTAGAAAGACAATTGATAAGAAGGGACTATGTCGCACGAAATAAATCAAACGTGTTGGTTTTGTTTGGGTGGGCGAGGAGCTCATTCCACCAGTACAGTTGAGGTGGAGTTGGGACAACCCATTTAAGCCAAATATGAATCTGACATATTTATGCACGACCCACATAGGCCAAACCTAAATCTAACTCGCTTTAAAACATGTCAACCCAATCCGATCAGTGTAATCCGTTTAATAATGGGTGGTTGGGCAAGTGCAAAAAAGAAAGAAAATTATTAAATTTTAACGACCACTGTCATGAAAAATTACAAATATGTGTTAGGTTCATTACTAACACGAAAACAAAATATAGGTTAACACTGTAATTAATTTATTTCCACATCATGTGAATAAAAAACTATAGATAATAATGTACAAGTAAACATAATTTACAAATAAAATCAGATTAATTCCATGCTCGAAGCATAACATCCGTTAGATAAATTCCAAATACAAATGTTTCACTTGTTATACTTAAGCAATATAACATTTTTGTTATTTCATATGGATAGCGAATATAGCTTGACGAAGTTTGAGGGAGAAGGGAGATGATATTGGAGATGTGATGTTATTGGGGCTAATCACGTGGGCGAGATCTAAGATTGTGAGGGAATTGGTGGAGGGATACGAAAAATATGGATTAGGAAGATACTGATGGTATTTAAGGTTTTCTTCTTAATACTCAAAAGAAGGATGTTATAGACTCAAAGAGAAAATGATACATGAGTAGTGACTTTAGAGTATAGTTTTTTTTATAATTAGTTGTATGGAATAATGAGTTTCTCAACATGGCCTCGCATGTTAAGCATAACTCAAACAATATAATAAATGTGTCAAGTTCGATCTAGCAGGTCAACATCATGACCAGGACCAACCTGCTTATTAATCGGGTTATATGGGCCAACCCGTTTAAGCCTGAACCTATTTAGCCCTGACCTAGACATGCCTACGAAGGCAGGTCAGACCGAAATTTCCACCCTTAATATCAGGATTCCAATCCCACATAACCAACACACATGATTGATTTTTTCAAAAAGAAAGAAAAAGAGGAACTCTTATAACTCCATCACGATTACATATAGTTGTTACATGTATGTACCTTGATATCGTACATGTTGAATTACAATTGACGGAACATATAATTGCCATATAATTGTCGGTAATACCATATGGAATTGTTGGTGGGGTACGAAATATATCTTATTAAAAAAATTGTAACATAGACCATATTTTAAAAAGGTTAAATTATCCTAATGGCATCATAACTATAGCGCTTGGACATTTTTGGCACATTCCAATGCTCGATTTTGGCACCCTAACTTCATAAATTGCTCTTTTGAAGTACATTTCGTTAATTTTTTGGTCATAATTAATTGTGCTTGGTGTTGGTGTTGTAATTAAACGAATAACAATACCGTTTTGTTCACGATAAACTCTTATTTGTAACTAAATTTGGACGAAATATGATTCAAAAGAGTAATTTACGAATTTGAAATGTCAAAATTGAGCAGCAGAAAGTTAAAGTGTCAAAAATGACCAAACCCTATCGTTTGGGTACCAGGATAAATTGTATTAACCGTCCCTTCATTTTACAGTTACTAAAGAAATCACCCTTACTCTGAAACTAATTACATGAACTATCCATATAGTTTATATTTTATAGAAACTTATAACATTGACCACCCCTATGTTCTATAAAATTTATAAAGGAGAGAAATGGTTAGTGTAATTATTTTCAGAATATGAATAGTCTTGTAGTACTTATCAAACATAGGTGGTCCAACCTATTTATCTATTCTACTATATAATAGAAAAATTAGATGGTGAAACTTTTGAATTCCGAAAATACCCTTACATACTTATACTAATTAAAAATAATTCATTAATTTTAATAAGGACAACTTAGTAATTAGGAAGAGTACCCTTTGGTCTCCCTAAAAAGTCTTCCTAAACTAATTAAAAAATGTTAAAATATGTGTAAGACACGTGCACATATGCTAGTTTCGATAATTTTGGGTGTAACTAAAAAAAACTGACACACATACTTCCGGAGGAACCAACCGAACAGATTGGTCGGTTGGTTAACCAGTTTCGGTCAATTTTGGGTGGAACTTGATCGGCATATACGAATATACGATCCAATACTCGGATCCACTATCCCCATCCAGGTTCCACTTCGAGTTTGTCGCATAATCGTGTCCAAGACTCTCTCTCTCTCTCTCTCTCTCTCTCCTCTTAGTCGTGTCGTGTCCTTCAACCATAGCCCACATTTGTCTGATTCATCCCCAATTTCAGTCGATTTTGGGAGTTTACAGAAACCCTAACCATCCAAATCGTCCCCAAATTCCCCCAATTCTTTCTATTTCATCGTGTCGATTCAATCGAGCTTCTCCAAAAACCTAAAATTTTCGATCCAGTTCGTAGTCATGGAGCCGATGGATATCGTCGGGAAGTCGAAGGAGGACGTTTCCCTCCCTAAAGGTGCGCTCTTTACGTAAATTTTTAATGGTTTTTTTGTCGAGAGTTTTTCTTCTTCTTCTGGAAATTAGGATTTTGTTTTTGTATGGAAATCAATCAGGGATTGTTACTTGCCATCTATCTGTTGAACGTTAGGGTTTTAGTTAGAGTTATTTGAAGATCATGGTCTATTATTAGTGTGTTTAAACAAAAAACTTCATTTTTGATGTTAATATAGTCATAATTGCATCGTATCTTTATTTTCATTCGTTACGCCTCCTTCAAATAATTCCTTCAAATAATCCGTAAGTGAAGACGTCAGGAGACACGACGCTGTATGGACATGGAGAGGAGTAGATTTGCTTGTGTTTGTAGTAGTTTCACGTGGGATTGGATAGTGTTGTACATGGAAATAAAGAAAAATAACTTGATTTTCAATATACTATTTCCATAATTGTAACATGTAATATAAGAACTTACCCGTGATCGTTTAAGGAAAAATTTCAGAATTCCGCACAATCTTTACCTGTTATGCGAAGTAAATTCCACTATGTTAATTTTTGGACCATTACCCCGGTCATCACATTGTCCAAGTGGGAGATCTTTTTGGCGAACTTTCTCCTTCTTTTCTCTCCCCTAGCAGGCCTTTGAAGACATGAGAAAACTATATGGACATTGTAACAAAGTTAGCATAGGTCATGGCTTGTTTGTATTTATTTTTGCTTGCTTAATCCACATTTACTTTGGTATAGCCGTGTGGAGGTACATGTTGAGTTGCCCTTGCGTCATACATGGACAATAACTCGAGCTAGACACATTTTTGATCCCAAGTAGAGGAGTGAAGCCTTGTTTATGGATTCTACGTGCCTTCTTGTGTTATTGTCGTATCATGACATGCTGCTTATTCCACAAACTTGTCCACAATATCATGAAGAATGAATGCCATTTTAGTTTTTAAAATGGCCTGACATCTTGATCTTTCACATTGTGGATGTGCTGCCCTATAGATCATAGTACAGTTCACTGGGTGGTAAGTAAATGTTTTGCTAACCTTATCCTAGTAATTCAAGTTTTGTTATGTTGAATGAGTTGACGACTTGGTTATAGGAGGACACTAAATTTTCCATTGCAGACCTGATTGTTGACCAAGACCTACGGTTTAGTTTAACCGGTCTCACCTTGTCATGGGGGGATTAAGAAGTTAATGATCCCTTAGATAGATGTGCTATTTAAACATTGTGATATGGAAAAGGGCTCAACTTTGTTTCTACATTGGCCTAATTGCTTCAACAGAACACTTAAAGAGGACTCAAGCTTCTCTCTTTTTTCTCTCTCTAAAGTTCTGAGACAAACTACTAGTTTCCAAGGCCCGTTGTTTTTAATGTTTGCCTCTTGCCCTTAGCAACAACTAAATAACTTCTTAATTCCAAAGCTTGCTTATACCATCGAATATAAGACTTTTATTTTTGTTAGAAGTATTAGGATTATATATTTTCTTGCATACCTGCCAAAACATGTTCGAATCGAAAAACCATCAGAGTAGGGATGAATTAGCATACCATGTACTCATACTATGAACCACAACGTACTACAAAGTTGATAACACTATCAAACCTGATTAACCCAACCATATCTGATCAACTTAGTTGCAACCTGTTTTGAAGTCAGTTTGGTTGGGAGTTCTCAGACCAGAGGCATGTAGGTTGGATTGATGTTTAGGGTTCTGAGGGGATTGGGTTAGTCCCCAACTTGATCGAATCTGCCTGAGCCGCAATCCTTACCTTAGTATCATGGTCTTTGTTTCTTTTGAAGTCGATGTTTAATGCTAGCTTCATATAGTGCTCGAGATAACATTAAACAATCAAAATAATTCCTGATTATTGGTTTACTACAGTTAATTTTGTCAAGCAAAAGAAGTCCTGATCCTTTATAGTTTTACTAGCTATTCCATTTACAATAGTACACCTACTATTATTTGATCTACTGTACTCAATGATCTATCTTTGTAATAGACTAAACCAATGGATTTTGGCCTAGTACTATGCTATTGTCTGACTTTATTCAATGGTGAAGGAACCTAATTACACTGCTTGGCGATATGCTTGTCAGTCGGCACATTAATCGCTTAGGACCCGTACATTAGAAATGTGAACTTTACTTGTAGCTTATTCATATATAAGGGCCTGATTTTCTCAAAATTAATATATAAGGGGCTGTTTATATCAAACGAATTGAAACTATATGAAACTCGATTCTAGGAATCATATTTCAGTTGTTTGGTATCTTTAGTTGGAATTATGGATTGCAATTCTCCTGAGAATTTTAATAGTAACTTTTCTGCTGAAAAGTTGGGAATCAGATTTCTCTCAGAACTGGATGAGAACCAATTCTTGTGATCTTTTTGCCATCACACATAGAAATCTATTTTTTACCTTATTCTAGAAGAATGTGATTATATAACAATTTATCCAACTACTCACTGAAAATACAATTCCAGAATTCCAACTCTCCAACCAAAATTTTCGAAATTGGAACTGAAGTTCTAGAATTTTCAATCTAAGAGTTTTAGTTTTTTTCGAGAATTCCAGTTTCCTGCGAGTAAACAGACCCTACAAAATAACATAGTGGTTATTAAAATATTATTCTTCACACAGTACTTTTTATTTGACAGATAAAATGCAATGTTATGCTTACTTGTAGAAATGTGATTATGCATTCTAGTCTGATGAGTCTATAAGTTGCATATTTAATGCATACCATTTAAAATTATACCTCCTTTTCATAGAGTGAGGATTACTTTTATTTATTTTTGTCTAAATTGGCACTGCTGGGCACTGATGCAATGTTTCACTATTTTACAGCAACCATGTTTAAGATTATCAAGGAGATGCTGCCGCCGGATGTTCGTGTAGCCAGGGATACTCAGGACCTTCTTGTTGAATGTTGTGTAGGTAATTCATGAAAGATTATTCTTTTATCACAACATCCCCCCCCCCCCCCCCCCCCCCTCCATGACTTAAGGACATGGAGACTACCCACTTTGACGTGAATATGAGATGTTTGATACAAGAACTCTACAAAATCCAGACACAAGAACATGATACAAATAATTTTCTAACTATAAGTATACTCGACATGAATATTTTCTTATGATTTTGTGTTTGCAATTTGCATATCAAGGCTCTAAATGGCGGTGGGCAAGTGCATGGTGGAGAGTTTCCGCCTACCGCCTACGTACCGTTTGGGTGCCTAATACATCCTGTTTATTTGTGTATGACATCCTTCATATGTACGTAAAAACTAAATAAAATTCTCAAAAAGTTGAAGTTAGTTATTTGTAATTTCGAGGATTTCAAGTTTATTCTGTCTTTCGTGCAGAATATGGAGTTGGATTCCTCTAACTGACATTAGTTATAAATTAGAATAAAGAGCGTCCAGGGTCCAGAATCTGTGATGTTCCCTCTTCTTTCATTATTTTATATATAATATATAGCTTTTTCTGAGATAGGCACCCGCCTACGCCGTCTCACATACACCCATGCCGCCAAACCACCGTCGACCGCCTACTCCACCACCTACAGTAAAACTGGTGCGGAGAGCGGCCGCCGCCTCGACCGCCATTTAGAACAATGTTGCATATTAAGGAAAATAGTAAGAACAAAAGATGGGCAGATACATTTGCAATTTTATTACATTTAATAGCTAAGGATATAATACTCTTCATCTTGTGAATATTATACAATTCATTGGTGTGGCGAGTAAACAAGTTCTTATGTCTTAAAAAATTGTCCAAAGCATATTGTCACATGGTGTAGAACATAGATGTTTATAGTGAATGTTGGTAGGGAGACTATGTTCCACGACTACGGATAAGGACACAACACGATATGGGATACAAACATTTTCAGTATAGTCATCTATATTGCACAACTATAGACTTGAATATGGTATGGAACGAACACCAGTCGTTAATTCTTTAGTGGAGCTCTTTGCTCCATAACCGACCCAATTCTGATGGGAGAAGGCATGGATGATGATGGTGGTGATGAGTTTTTTCAAGGGCATCACGTAGCACAATGGTAAAAACTTGGTGCTTCTGTCATGGAGGGTACAAGCCCAAGTTATGTAAATAGCCTCTCCAGAAAATGGAGTAAGATAACTAATTGCATGCATATAGATCCTCCCTATACATTATGGCATATGATACCATCTTTGAAGTTCAATATTTTTGCACGTGGATGAACAAATTTGATAGACTTTCGTTTTCCAAAATGCCCGTTTGCTACAAATACTTGATTTTTGTCTTGCCAAATCTCCAAGATCATTATAGATTTATGGTTCTTGAAACTCTTTGGTAATAACAAAGAGTATATAAGACACATAAGATAGTATATACTCAATTGTTTGCTTTAGAAATGATGATAGATTCTAGTGCTATGAACATGCTGGGTTCAGCGGGTTTAAGGATGAAATCTTCGCCGTAACCCGGTACTATTTTTATCCAAATAGAAGCTGACCTAGACTCATCGGATTGCCGATTGATGGCAGCTGGGTTTTTGTTGGGCTCAGGTTTTTTATGATAACAAAATATTGCTATATTTGAACTTAAGTTTGCCAATCATTTACTCTTTAAACCTAATAAAGCTCAGGTTTATGTATTTATTCAAACAATTGAATCCTAAAAAACCAAATAGTTAATCCTAAAATCCTGAGTTGCACTATATAGTTTGTGAGGACTTGCATTTCAATATCACCCACTTTCGGTGAAACACTGGCCGGCCTAATAGATGCAGTTAATAATAATAACAAAGAAGATAAGATACATTACATTTTTGTGTAATAATCAGTGAAAACAAAGAGCATATGAGGAGCTTTGTAAGAACATCCAGCTATTTTATGATACTCCATAATAAAGGTACCAAGGAGATGCATTATGTTTCTCTTTGTTATGAAGGTTAATAACAAATGGGTAGTCATAGTCATTGTATCTAACAACTTTTTTCAACTTTAATTTTTGAACAACCAATTTTTTGCATCAAGGTAACTGAAGTGCTTAACCAATTTTTCATGTCTTTGGTTACATAGTTTAACAATGTTTGATTTATTAATGTATTTTATTTGTGGTTGAATTCATAATTTGTCTATCAATTTGCATGTATGAAAATTTATTTAACAATAGATACATGATACTTTACATGATTGATAATATAGTAAACAATTCAAGATACAAATATCAACATCGAGTCATATAAAAACATGCATAAGTTGTATCGACATTCGGGCATCATTGCTAACATATAGCTCCACAACACTAGAACAAAACATGGATAACAAAATCAATGAATTAACTTTATAAGTCTAATAGAGTGCTTATCAATTTTTGGTTGGCTCATTTGTTTTTTTTCGTTGGGATTGTCATTCCTTCACTCTTTGGCATTATGTGTCATAGAGATAAATGCAATTCCCTAAAGCAAATTGTATATATTACCTCCTCGTTTAGACTCTTTATATACTAATATAACTTGTAGGGTGCTCGTTGGTTGCATGAACTTAAACTGCAACCCAAAAGGTAGGTTTGCCAGTCGCCAACTGGGCCACATAGGTTTTATGGTATGATCCTATCATGCTCATAGCTACCTTGTCTAGGAATATGGCACCAACATAGAGGTCGATCATAAAACTTTGTCAAATCTTGTATGGAGCTTTCTTATGTGTCATAGAGATGAATGCAATTCTCTAAAGCAAATTGTGTATCTTACCTCTTCTTTTAGATTCTTTATAGACTAGTATAACTTGTAGGGTGCTCGTTGGTTGCATGAACTTAAACTGCAACCAAAAAAGTAGGTCTACCTACTCGCTAACTGGGCCACATAGGTTTTATGATCCTATTATGCTCATAGCTACCTTGTCTAGGAATATGGTACCAACATAGAGGAGGGTCATAAAACTTTATCAATCTTGTATGAAGTTTTCTTATGCTCCATAACCGATCCCATTCTAATGGGAGAAGGTTTGGATGATGATGCTTTTTTTTTTAATACCAAACATTAGCTTACACCACTTGTTTTGAAGTTGATTCTTGGAAGGAGATTTGATAGCCTATAACAGTTTTAAACGTGTCGATTGCTTGTGAATAGTAGTTTGTTGGAAGATTTTGAACTTTCGGCTGAAGTATTAAATGAAAGGCTTTTTTGTTGTTTTTGTAGCTGAAGTGTGTGTGTGTGTATATATATGAACCATTGGCTCATATTCCTACATGAGCCATGCACATGTGGCCCAATAGGAATGTAGTGTACTAGTGCACATGGGATATAAGAGTCCATTCCTATCGGTCCACATGTGCATTGCTCATATCCCGTTTACCCTATATATATATATATATATATATATATATATATAAGACCAGGATATATCCTTTGGGTTGTGGATTCTGAGTATCAGAAACAATCTTCTCATATGGGTTAAGGCTGCCCACATTTTGACCCTCCCCAGATCCTACTTTGGCAGGATCCTCGTGGCACCGTCTGCCCTTTCAAATGAGGGACTTATCAACAAAGGCTAATCAATGTTGTTAAAAGTTTGAACTTTGATCGAGGAATCTGGACCAAAATGATATTAGCCCTTCTCTTGGTTACCCCAAAAACATCATTGTCATACATTACTTGATGATGCTATTCCATGTCAAATAGTTCGGTTGGTATTTCTGTTTTCCCATGGTTTAAAGACACTAGTAAATGAAGCTGTCACTCCTTCCATACCTGATTTTAACTAGCAAGCAAATTAATAGCCTAAGAGATCTTTTTTGGAGCTGAGGGAAGGCAAATGGTACATGATACCATAGAACCATGTGTTTCACTTTGTTTTGCCTGTTTGATAATGCCTTAAAATGTTGACCTTTCAATTTTTGTGCTCTGCTTTTGCTTTGCTCATGAATCATCCCACTTTCCCTTCTTATGGCAGAATTCATCAACCTTATATCTTCCGAGTCTAATGAAGTATGTAGTCGAGAAGATAAAAGGACAATTGCTCCTGAGCATGTTCTTAAGGCTTTAGAGGTTATCCCTGTCACCCCTTTTATGCTTAATTTCGATGCTTGCTTTATGTTTTCATGGATAGAGTACCTCGTTCTTATTATTTTGTATAATTATCTCTCCATTTTTTAACAAGTCCTACATTTTTCCTTAATGATTTATTGATTATAGTGCTGCTACCATGATTTGGAACAATGGATTAGAAAAAATGCAGTAGATTCCTGCTTCATCTTTTACTATCGTATCTGTTTTAATCCATAAAACTTATTTGATATTGAAAATTAATGACTAATGACAACCTAAATAATCAGATAATATCTACTATGTAGGACTGAAGCTATTGGCTCTAAAGCAAATCACTCTTTCTTAATACTCATTCTATTTTGGATGATCCATGAATTATCTAAACAGCATTACAATGTGTAGAGATTCTTTGGAAAGATAAATATACAGGACAAAAGGATGAACATATAATATGCTGGTGTAAAATGAACATATAACTTGTTTCTGTCATGAAAATTGTCAACTGGTAAGTGTGATGCCTAAAAGGTTCACTCCACATAAGGCATAACAGAACTATTTATCTGAAACAACTCATCCATAATGAGGATCAAGGAGATTAGAAAGTGGGCAATAGATTAAGAATGCCTGCAACTATCATTGAATCGGGGCTCTGCTTTTATATTAAGGGCCACCCAATTACACCCCCATCCCCTCGGGTTTTGAACCCAGGGCAAAGTTCGTAGTATCGGCCGATTCCAATATGTAACGGTCATATCATATCGTTTTAGACATATCCTATCAGATACCCCCCCCCCCCAACTGATACCAATACCAGCCGATACCATAAATTTTGGTCTCTTTTCCAGTCAATTTTGCAATAAAAAATTAAAGGAAAAAGAGATAAGTATGGTAAAGCACATTGATTCGATCATTCTGAACATCAACATGCTATAGGGTGTTGATAAATTTTTTTTGCACAATGTAGCCATTACCATTCGTAGTTGTATAAAATAAATTCACAATGATCATACATCGTAATGTTATTTCCAGTGATGCAAAAAGCGGGCTGGGCGGCCGACTAGTCGCTAGTCGGCCGCCCCCGACTCGATCTGGACCTAGGCGGCGCAGCAAATCAGAGAAGACCGCTAGCCGGACCTAGTCGGCCGACTAGGCGGCTAGCCGGACCTAGTCGGCTGACTACGCGGACTATGGCCCTATAGAGTGCCGCCGACCGCCGTCGCCTAGGTCCAGATCGTCGAAGGAAAAAAAAAACCGAGAAGGAGAAAGAAGAGGTGAAGGACTGAAGGAGAGGGAAAAAAAAGACCAACCTCTGCAGCGCCGCCGACTGCCGGGCCGCCGCTTCAGCAGGTATTTTTTTCTTCTTTTTTTGATTTTTGTTTGCTTTTTCTTTTTGCAATTTTCTTCTTCTTCTTTTGAGAGAGCCTTCTTCTTCTTCAGCAGCTTCTTTTCTCTTTACCTAACTTTTTTTTCTTTTCCGAGTCTTTTTCTTCTTCTGTGCACTCAGTGCACTGCACTGTGCTTTGTTCCTTTTATTATTATTATTGTTGTTGCCTGTTGTATATTTAAGCAGTAGCACAGCTGCACAGTGAAAGTGAAGTGAACATTTGAATAATAATAGCAAGTTGTGTCTTTTTTGACTATTGATGTTGCATAGTTAATCCTCTGCCGCCAGCAGCTGTCTTTTTGCTTCTGCACGGTAGAGATTTGAATAATAATAGTAGTATGCAGTAGCACAATGAAGTGAACATTTCAATAGCATATAAATTTTTTTTTTTAAAAACACTAATTTAATTATTTAATATATGTGATGTTATTAATATATTATTTGAGTACTTAAGTTAATACTTTGATGACATATAATATATATTGCATAAATATTTTTTATTATATATATATATATATATATATATATATATATATATATATATAATAAAAAATTCCAAACCGACTAGTCCCCGACTAGTCCGATTAATCCCTAGTTCCCACGAACCGACTAGCGGCCGACTAGCGATTTTTACTACCTTGGTTATTCCATTCAAAAATATATGTTGTTGTGTGTTTTGTGTAAAAGAAAGTAAAAGGAGCAATAATGTATAAAACAAGTAATACATTAGTGATAAGATTATGCATAAATGTAACAAATAATTTTCTACATTTTTAAATTACTTTTTATAAATTTTTGGGTCTCTGAAACCAAGAACCCGAAACTCCGATCGTGAATCGTTGAAATTACCGAACCGAAACCACTAATACTGATACTCATAAGAAGGGCCTGAACCCGATTCCGATAGTGCGAACCCTGCCCAGGACCTTGACTTACCCTACCAAAGGTCTCAACCATTAGGTTGACCAACATGTTAGGATCATGGGTATTGCAAAGTAGAGGTTGTGAAAGAGGAATAAAAGAGCCAAGATAATGCATTAAAGTATGTCAATGGATGCCTAATGCGAGTAAAAGAGATAAGAAGTAGACTAGAGGAAGGGGTTTATTGTCAGCAACAACTGGATGGTCTTTTTTTAGCAAACATATGGATGTTTTGAATATACAGTAAGGGTTATGCACTAAGAAGAGCTGTGGAGGTTGAGACATGAGGGAAGTACTTTCATTCTTGGAGGTAGCAGTGTTGGGTGGTTACAGCTGGAGATAACCTAGTAACTTGCATTACTTGGTGGGAGAGATTGCTTTAAACATTTGCTTGAAACCCAAAACCCTGTCCAATTGACATGAGCTTCTCAGTGAACTTTTACTCCATAAATTCTGCACTTGATAACTAGCTTTTCAATTGATGTTTTATTCATCTTCATAGGAATTACTAGATGTAGTACAGTATCCACTTGTAATTATCAAATTAGCGTAAGACATACAAAATACATTCAAGAATAGAAGAGAGAGATGAAGTAGCTACTTGTGAGAGGTAACTAAATCAAGAAGTTTGTATTTATGCAATATTTAGTTAGAGCAATAGGGTAGATGGAAACGCAGTTTCCTTCATATTTTTATGGGGAACTTTTTTGCAGGTCCCTTAGAACTTGTTGAGAAGTCTATTAGTAGTAGATCCCTTGTAAATGGATCAAATATTTTGGGTTGTACACTTATTGTAGATGTGTATACTACACACAACACAGTCTTTGTTTTGGACAAATTTACCTCTTTGCTAAAGACTAGGATTTAAAAAATTTGTTAGCTCTTGCGTCTCTCTCTCATGTGTCCCGCTCTTCCCCTATGCGTCTCTCTCTCTCTCTCTCTCTCTCTCTCTCTCTCTCTCTCTCTCTCTTCTTATGTCTGACAACTCCCTTTTTCTCTCTCCACCTCCAGCGTCTCAAGTCTCTTCCAAAAAATATAATGATTTTAATTTGAAATAAATTTAGTTTATTCTCTATTTCTCTAAGTATGTAAGTTTGTAAATAGATTAGTAAACTAGAGTTTGAACCCATGGCCTCTCTATATTCCCCATACCAAAGGCCTAAACCACTTGGTTGTCCAACATTTCGTAATGTAAATGAAATTATGAATTTTGAAATATAGTTTGTAAAAAGTATATAACATTTAGATCAAGCAACACAATATTGATGTTAGTAACACAGTATTGATATTAATATTACTTTTTTTCTTTTATTAGTGTTATACTACAATTATATTGTACCTTTTATCTTTTTATCAATATCACGATTAATATCGATATCTATCAATATCGTGTTATTGACAGTGATAGTGTTTGTGTCAATAGTGTTAACTCTTATCGCTTTTGTGTTATTGATATCGATATTTGCTGTGAATATAGTTTTATTATCGATATCGTGCTATTAATATCAATATCCAACTTTTATTATTATCAATATCGTGTTACTAATATTGATATCATGTTGCTTAAATAATGTTATACTTTTTGCAAACTTTTTATGCTATTCATAACGTTTATTACTGATATTTGTTTATTTACGTTACCAAAGTTTGAGCAACTAATTGGTTGAAGCCTTGGTATATATATAGGACGGAGAAAAGAGGAGGTCCTGGGTTCAGATTCCAGTTCATTGATTTTTAGAAACTATTGTTAAAAAATAATAGATACTTATAGATGTAAGGAAATATAAAACAAAGAAAAAATTTCTCTGAGTTATGAGAGAGTTGTCAAAGTAAAGCCCATATGGGCTGTATGCAGTAGACTCCTCAATTACGCCTACAACCCAAAATACTTTAATTTATCTGTCAAAAACCTACTGCTAATAGGCTTTTTAACATATTCCTCAAACCACTTTTTGAAAATTCCCGTACAAGATGTCCCATATTTTAAAAGTTAAGAACTCTTTCTATATTAAGTATGTTATTGAATTGGGGAAATCTTCCAGTATTTTTTTGTTATGCTGATTGGAAGTGTTCAGCTGTAGCTAAGAAGCATGTATACTCGGTGGGCTGTATCAGCCACGATACATGCATCTCAAAGTACATGACATCAAAAACAGTGTCGTGTCGTGTTGCTAACTTGCTATTCCCATATATTATTCGTGTCATGTGCAATCCAAAGTACATGACACCAAAATCAGTGTCATGCTGTGTTGCTATGCCCATATATATTATTCGTGTTTGTGCATGTAAGTTAAGCTGCATGAACACAAATATGAGATTGCACTATACAGACACGGTGACATGGACTCATCAATGATTATTCTGACATGTCTTGATGTATTTTGGAGTCTCTATTGTGTCTAACACGGACATGCCAACAATTGTTGCATGTTCGTGCTTCTTAGGTTGTTATTATAATTTGAGAAATTTTGAGTGGCACCCCACTTTTGTTTACCATATTTACGGTGCACCCCACAGTTTTACAATAATGTAAGGTACCCCCCACTTTGGACGGAAACTGTCAAAAAAATTTTTTTTGACCAAAATGCCCTTGGCTCATTCCTTTTTCTTCTTTCTCCCCCCCCCCTCCCCGCCTCTGCCGTCGCCGCTCCTACCGCTCCCCCCCCCTCCCCGCCGTTGCCGCCGCCGCTCCAAATCTGCTGCCGCTCAAAATATGGGGGGTTCTTACATTATTGTAAAACTGTGGGGTGCACCGTAAATATGGTAAGCAAAAGTGGGGTGCCACTCAAAATTTCTCGTATAATTTTTTGTCAACTATTTGGTACTTGTTTACCACTTAACACACTTGAACCTCTACCTTTTAACACCATTGTTCTGAATCTGAGGGTTATAGTAGTACTAGTATTCTTTTTCTTGTATTTTGTTACAATTCCATTTATTTCTTGAGGATGTTATTCTGTTTGTCTTTTCGGCTTCTATTCCGCCTTGGAGTGCATGACATGGCAGTCTTACATTATTATCTCTTCGTCTACTCTAGGAAATTTGGAGGCTTCCTCCTTGATTGAATGAGCTTAAATTCCATGACCAGAATGGGTATTTGCACACCTATCCAACTGTCCATTAAGGTTGTTTTATGACAAACCCTATCTTGCTCATACTTTGGGCATCCTAAATTTGGCAAGAACTCAAGGAGGGTTGGCACTAGGTTAATTTTTGGCCATTTTGGTAGAAGGCCTAGATAATCACAATTGCCATTTATGTAAATATGTATTGGTATTGAACTACTTTCATAAACGAGAATCTGAAACCGTGTCGTCGCCCAGTCAACGACTGAAGCTTTGGATAACTAGAACTGCGTCGTCACCATGCTAGACGACAGGAGCTCTTTTTCATTCGTTCGAGTCCACAAACATTGTTGGACTCCACCAGGAAATTCTCAAAGAGAATTGTTTTATTGATTAGAAGTTCCAATACGTTGAGGCATGCATGCTTTAAAATAGAAAAAAGAAAATAATCCTAGGATAAAAACAAAAACATGGTCTGATGGTCGTGAGTAGTCTGACTAATTTGATCATATCTAAATAAACAAATTAACTATATACACTTATCTAAAGGATTAACCAAACTAAGTTAGACATCTAATAAACAATTTAACTAGATAGTCTTATCTAGAGGATTAACCTAACTAATTTAGGCTTATCGGAATAAACGAAATACCTACCTAGGGCTAGATCTATCTAAAGATGTGCTACATCAGGTATTATGCTCTTGTAAAATTACATACTTGTAATGAGACACTAGAAAATTTTCTCTCTTAAATAGGGACCTCTCTTCTGTTTCTTGACATAAGCTTTCTGAATACAACGATTTTAGGATTTAAAATGTCCTTTCCTTTAACCAGTGGCTTCAGGAAGGAAAACAAACAACTTAGGTCTAACAGTACGTTTGATCCTCTTTGATGCTTCCATTCTTTCTAAACAAAAATGGGTTTTAAGAATTTTAAATTTGTTCTGAGGTTACGAATGATTAAAGGTGGGAATAGAAGGTTATTGTAGATTCTTCTGACTCCTATTGTCAGATTGCTGAGGCAGGAGTTCAAGGCGAGGGATTCTGTGGCTGATCATGTTTATCAGTCACATTTCTCTCTCTAGCGATCTAGTTGTGTTACAAGTTCATTTATTGTTCTGAATGGGTCTCACCAACATAATGGTAGGGGCCATATTATGAGGATCTATAATTCTCTATCCTGTTGGCATCTGAAAGGTTTACTCTTGACTTTGGAGTTCCTCCACATGTCCTGCACTTCCTGTGCACGATTATATTCCTTTTTTTTTAATAATCCAAACCATACTTAATTGCCAACCGATTGCAATGTATAGCAACACTTATGTAATGTATATCCTCTTAGCATCAAATGAGTAATTGCTTGTGTTTCGTCTGAGCAATTGTCATCTGTTCCTTAGTTAAATGTAAAGACATATATGTTGCACATACATCTAAAAGATGCATGCGTCTCCATTCATCTGATTTTTCTACACCTAACACTTTTAACACCTATTTGTCCAAATGATATGATCAAAGAGAGAATCAGGTTCTCAGTACCTAACACTATTATAACACTTATGTAATGTATATCCTCTTAGCATCAAATGAGTAATTGCTTGTGTTTCGTCTGAGCAATTGTCATCTGTTCCTTAGTTAAATGTAAAGACATATATGTTGCACATACATCTAAAAGATGCATGCGTCTCCATTCATCTGATTTTTCTACACCTAACACTTTTAACACCTATTTGTCCAAATGATATGATCAAAGAGAGAATCAGGTTCTCAGTACCTAACACTATTATATGACTTTTGTTGCCACCAGGTTCTCGGTTTTGGGGAGTATATTGAGGATGTTTATGCTGCATACGAACAACACAAGCTTGATACTCTGGTTCGTATTGTTTAAATTCCAATTTGTTATCTTCTATTATTAGGCTCTAGTGTAAATGGTCACCACTATAAATTTTGCAATATTCCTTCTTTTTTGAAAAGTTGAAATTCCACGGTTGCCTGCAAGGTGTTTACAATGGTTGAGGATATCCAGAAAAAACTGTAGAGTGCAAGTTTCTTAGCATCTCTAGTAACCAATAACTTGTGCAGAACCTCGACCATGGCTCTTTCTACCTGGGAAAATGCATACAAAAATGTTTATAGAACAATCGAACAACAAACCTTACGCTTAATAGTGAATTTGTTGGCAATCTGCAGGACTCTCCCAAGGGTGGAAAGTTTAGTGGAATAGGGATGACAGAGGAAGAAGCACTGGCAGAGCAACAGAGGATGTTTGCAGAGGCTCGTGCTAGAATGAACAATGGTGTTAGTATTACACAAAAGCAATCGGACTCGGATCCAAGCTTAGAGAGCTAACATCCAAATCCTAGCATTATGTCAGTATCTTAATGGGAGATAAATAGGTCTCAATCTCAGTTTGTACTCTGGGTTTGCACTTGTGTAAAAAGAGAGATCGGTCCTCCAGTTTCTAGTCGATACATTTAGTAGTATCAACATAAATGCATATATCCATACTACTGTAATTTGTTGATTACTTCTCATAAGTGCAAGTAATCTTCAATTAGTGGTTTCTTGATTGACCTGTCTGACCAAAATTTCTGCACTTCTGACCGTGGAGTTGATCCTTTTCAATTAGGCACCAGAACAGCCCTGGAACTCCATGACTGGTTTTCTGATTATCTAAAGGATGCTCTTTTTAAAGTATACTGGGACTTCTGGGATGGAATATGGAACTGATGAGTGCAAGTACTCAACTTGGCTGAACTGTTGTGTTCATTGGTACATATGAGCTAAAGTGCATTATGCATAGTTGCAGTATCAGCCGATACCGATACGGTTTGACATTTCCCGGTCTGATACGAACTGATGCCCAATACTGAACAATACAACATTTGAGATTTTTTTAGTCAATTTGAACAAAAAAGACCAATAAAAAATGTAAAAACATAGTAAAGTTATAAAAGCATGTAAAAGAAGTCTATCGCAGGTAAACTCAATAGACAAGGGTGACTACTATTTCATTTAATTTTAAAACTATTAAGAAATAACACAAAAAAATATTTAAAATTATGTACAAATATACAAAAAAAAAATTTAAAATTTTGTATTGGGGTAAAGTGCATATAAACCTTCCTTAGATTTGTCTCGTTAGCAAAATAAGACTCGTTAGAAAACTTCAGTTTACCCCACCTTAGATTGCCCAGTGAGCAAGAAGCCCCTACCGTCTATTAGCCGTTAGAAATGGCTGTTATTGACTTTTTTAAATTAAAAAAAAAACTACATAAAATACCCCCCACTCCTCCCTCCGTCGGCCAGCCCCCCGAACCCCCCCCCCCCCTCCCCCCTCCAGCTTCCTCCCTCCGCCGGCCAGCCCCCTACCCGCCCCCCCACCACTGGAGAGAGAGAAGAGGGGGGGGGGGGGGAGTAGGGGAGGGGTAAAATCGTTTTTTAGACATATTTTAACGTCTGTTAACGGCATTGGTACAAACTGAGCAAAAATAAAAATGCAGGATTTTTTTTTCTTCAAACTATGAGTCTTTAATTGTATTTTTTTTCACATCTAAAGAGGGTTTAAATGCACTTTACCCTTTTGTATTGCCAAACTATCAATACCGTTCATCCCGATAAAACTAATGGTTTTTTTTTACAATCCCATAATTTTGCGAACCAAACTAGACATAACTATTTTTTTTAGAAAATTTACTGTAATGAAATAATTTTTGTATAAATTAGTACAAATGAAACAAGTTTCTAAAAATTTGAAATAACGAAAGTTGCCGCCAACTCAGATGGCGGAAAAATAAAAGCAATAAAAAAAATATTTCGAACCAAAAATTCAGCCATTTGAGATGACGGAAAAATTTAAAAAAAAATCAGCCATCTAGATGGCGGAAAGAAGAAAAAAAAATCGGCCATCTAGCGGAATTTGAGGGGACGGGCCCTCGCTTGAACCAAGTGGTGGTTCATGAACCAAGTGGTGGTTCATGGGTTGGTTTGTGCATGGTGGTTCATGGGTTGATTTTTGTGGGTTTTTATTTTTGTTAGGTTTTGTGGGTTTTTTGATTGGTTTAATTTGGTTTATAACGGCTAGCTATTGGTTTGATTGTTTGATTTGATTTTCAACGGTTATATTTGCAACGTATACTTACTTTTCCAACGACTACCTGCATGACATACTCTATAAAAAAAATTCAATCTTATTCTTGTAGACATCCCTCTCTCTATTGTTCTTAGTTTCCTCATTCTCTTCCCACTTTCCATAGAAGTTGATTGTAGTTTTTACTGTTACAAAACTTACTCTTTCCTGAAGAAGAAGAAGAAGAAGAAGAAGAAGAAGAAGTCAGCAACTCATTTTTCGCCATGGATAGAAGTCTAACAATATTATGATCGGTTGGTGGTATACTTAATGGGTTAGCCTACGAAGGAGGTTTAACTGAAATTATTTTAATTGATCGAAATCTTTCGTTTGAGAGTTTACGTAATCTAATTATTGATCAATTTTTTATTGATTATGAATTTTTATTGGTACATATTTTTCAGTCTAATTGTATAAATTTAGCTAGTGAACAAGCATAAAAATTTATTCTTCAAGTTAATATGCAATCACTATATATTAGCATTTTTGTTACTCCACCACCACCACCACCCTCACAAAATAGTATTAGTGCTCCTAGTTCTTCTCATCAAGTTATTCCATTTGCTAAAGAAGAACATGTAATAGATGATAGTAATAATGACGATGAAAATAGTGATGATTTAATTAAAAATTTAGGTGATGAATATGATGATAATGTTGATAATGTTAGCACTCCTGGATTATTTATTGAAAAAAAATTTGTTACTCCATCACCGCGTAGGTTCGGTCAAGTCTACCAAAAAAGGTAGAAAGCGCAAATCTACCTTATCTGATGAGTCCGGGAACAAAATTGCGCTAATTAAGCCTAGTAAGTAGGCTCTATTGCAAGCAATGACCTGAACATATTATGAATAAATATTATATCTTAAATTAAATTAACAAATATATTACACAAACAATAACATTAAATGTTATACTTACCGGATCATCATCTACTAAGATCTCTTGCTCGCCAATACGATCTAGGCGCAACAAATTGTGACGGAGCCAAGTAAACGTCACTAAGTTTTTTTCATGTAATTTTGGCACGTCACACCTAGGTACTCCATTATGGAAGTCTGAGCGGAAAATGATTCATCAAATATTATAGTTTCACCTGTAATAGGTAATCCTAAAATATTATAGGTTCACCTATAATAGGTACTCCATTATGGAAGTATGAGCGGAAAATGATTCATCAAATATTATAGGTTCACCTGTAATAGGTAATCCTAAAATATTTGCCATATCTTTTAAAAGAATAGACATTTCTCCAAAAGGGAGCTGAAAGGTATTTCGTTCTGGCCACCAACGCTCAACTAAACTGAAGATCAAGTCTCTATTGTGTTGTAAAAAGTGTATTTGGTCAATATACTGAAAGCCAAATACTCCGATCAATGCCACTTGCTCGGCACTCAACTTCCAATAACCTAGGCCGTCTCATAACGCCATGAGACATGCTCTCGTAATCGTTCACCAGCATTATAATCATATAACTATATATGAAATACATAGGCAAAGTTATTACTAGAAATGTAAAACATATTAATTATATTGACTAGAAATGTAAAACATTTTAATATACCTCTCCGGTAAATATTAAACTAGATATATGCAATTTACGCTTCTGGAGTATTAAATCAGTAATAGGTTGTCACGACCCGCTACCCAAATTGTTGGGCCGGGCCGAGTCATGTCCAGCATACGCTTGAGATAAAGCGTAGTAACCTGTTCTTAAAAATAAACAATATAAGATCAAAGTGTGCTAACAGTTTCATTTGTCATATTGAAGAAAAATCATCACAAACACAAAATCATCTAGCATATGAATATGTTCAAAATACATAACCAAAATGTAAAACTGGATACAGGTTCAGTAACAAAATACATAGTCTAGACAGTCCTGCTCTCAAAGTCCAGAGCGACTAAAATAATAAACTAGACGAGTTTTCCCGCAGGTACATCCTCGTGGGGTAAAGCCTGATCCTTGATGGTGACCCCATAATAGGAATCACATAGCAACTCCTCCTCGGTAAGTATACCTACAACGTTATCCTGTCAGGACGGGAGCAAGTACTGATTCTACAAACTAAATATACGAAGCATGGAATGAACATAGGTGTAATAAACAGGAATCATGGCATATCACAATCTATCATGTCAAGGATACATATGTCATGGCGATATATGTACATGTAATGTTTAAAACTGGAGCATGTACGTGATCGTCAATAGGTGTAAAATGTGATGTGGCACAAGTATATAAAATGTACTTCCGTACAAGTAAGCAAGCGATAGATGTACATACGCACAAATACAGCTGGTACGCCTACGACAAGGTGTACATATAAAATGTCAACCTTGCTCGGTACATACGTACGGGAGAAGGGACATGATCACGTACTCAACTATCAGTTTCCCCAATGTCCCAATAACCATCATGTGAGATATACAAGAGCTTTTCTAAGCATGTAAAGATACTGGGACAATATAGATCATGGTATGTACTGAGAGCAGTTAAAGCATGATATGACTTGCAGTTCAAGAAACGGTATTTTAACATAGTTTATCATATGCAGTAAATAAAGTTTGTAGGGGTACTTGCCTTGAGCAAAGCAAGGATAAGAATATATAGCTATAGATGTCCGGTGTCCTGTCAAAATGATATACAATCTCAGTCTCTAAGTTATGATTAAGATTTACACTAGTGGTGTGACACGGCTCCTAATAGGATACTAGCTAAGTGATGCTCTAGCAGTCCAATGTGGGGTGTTACAACATCTAGACCAACACGTAGTGTCTCTACACTAAGGTAGGGTAAGGTCCCGTGTCACGTCCCAAAACCAGAATACCGGAGAGCGGGGGAGTGACTCAGCCAGCTACGTATTACGGGTAGATGAATACCGTATAATACGATCAATATTGTCTAAAAGACGAAGGGGTGCATACTACATGAAAGTCTCACTAGGGTTACTCAACATCTATTGTCCCAATCATTAAATGAAAAGCAGTAAGTAGAGAACATGTGAGAATGAGCAGTATGGCGTCCCAAACGCTCAGTCAAAATGTTCTTTAAGATCTGGCTTTACAAAATATAGCCATATGATATAACAAGGTGTGAAACCCGTAAAAATCTAATTTTTATTATTTTATTATTATAGAATTTTCGGTAGATTTCTAGTTAAATTAGGTTATTAATATCATTGTTAATATTATTATTCTTATTTTATATAGTTTATTATTATTATTATTATTATTATTACATGTATTATTATAGTAGTTATTATTATTATTATATTATCAGTTGGTTAGGAAAATTACTAATTTTAAATAAATAAATAAAAATGAATTTTATTTGTGTATCGAACCCAGATCCGAACCCGTTCTCATTTCCCGAAATCGAATCGGAATTAATTCCGATTACCGAGATCGGTTTCGTATATATTTCAGTTAAAGTTATTTATATTATATAATGAAACCCTTAATGGAATATCTATTCCATTCATTTCTTTTCTTTTTTTCTCTGAGAGTAATTAACTCTCTGTGGGACTTTCCCTTCACCTCCCGAAACCGAAGCCGCCGCCGACTTCTCCCCTTCCGAAACCCCCGACCACTCTTCCCCTTCCGTAACTCCCGTTCACCATTTCCTATTTAACCCCCTTCCATCTCTCACCACACCAGAGGAAGAGCACCACCACCATTTCTTTTCCCAAACCCAACCCCCACAAACCCTCTTCCCACCGCCAGAGCCCCGCTCCCCACTCTTCCCGACCCGACGCCGGAGCTTCCCGAGGCCGACCACCCGTCGACGCCGCCCGACTCCGGTGACCGACTCCGCGGATCAGCCCCGGCCGACCCTCTTCTCCGGCCGCCGTCCAGCGGAGCCGCACCCCGCGAGCCCCTTCGGCAACCCCCGCCGGCGCCCCCTCCGGCGATCGCGCGCCCCGCGCCGAGCTCCCCTCGCGCGCGCCCCTCCGGATCTGTCGGCTTCCCCGCCGACAGCACCCTGTCGCCGCTCCCCGGCGCCCGACCCTCGATTCTGAGGCCGTCGCCCGCCGTCCGACGACCGTACCTCTCGGTGTGCCCCAGGCCGACCGTCCTGTGCGCGCCCTCCGGCACCGACGCCCTTCGTCGCTGTCCGATCTACCTCGGCTCCGCCTCCAGCGGCTCTGTCCCGAGCTCCGTTGCCTTCCGCGAGTTTTCAGTGCTTCCCACGGGTTCTGGTTCCGTTGTCTGCACTCTCGGTCGTGGTTCCCGTGGACCGTTGCTTTCCAATTTCGTTCCCGAGTTTTGTCCCGCGGCTCCCCGACCAACGGACATGGGTAATCTCTGGATAATCACAGTAGTTCGTCCCTCCAGTCTATGATGATTTTGGTCCACCGATCCCGTTCCGGGAATTCGGTTTTGTTTATATGTTAGTTTCGGAATTTCTGAAACTTGGTTCTGTAGTTTTCCTTATCATGTTGGATTTTCGGGAAATAGGTTCTGTGGTGGTTCTATTGGTTTGCATTCTCGGAATACCCGAGTATTTCGGGAAAGTTCTGATAGTTCCATATTTTGGAATTCCCGAGTAATTCGGAAAGATTTTGTATTTATGGGTTTCTCGGAAATTCCGAGTTCGTTTTGGATATGATCTGAGTTTTTCCATATTTTGGGATTTCCGAGTTATTTTCGGAAGTCTTTGTAATTTTGTTGGTTTCGAATTTATTTGGGTGTTGGTTTTACTTGGAATAATTGGGTAGTTTCGGATTTTCCGAAGCTAGTTTGGTTTTATGAAACTTCTAAGTGATTTAGGAATTATGATATATTGATTAATATTTAGCTTTTGTGATTTTGGTTCTTCCGAGGACCATTTCGGGTTTTCCGAGGTTCATCTCGGGTTCTCCGATTTCTAATTCGGGTTTCCGAATGTTCTTCGAAAATACATTTTGTGTGCTATTACTATTGTGATGGAAGTGAATTAATGGGTTTTCCCTGGTTTGGGATGGTTATTTGGTGGTTGTGGCGTATTTTTCCCAGTTTTGGGTTATACCGAATATAGAGGAGATGTTGCCCAAATTTTTATGAAATTTCTATAAAATGAATTTTAATCGGTTTTCGGAAAATAATTTAATTTGGATTTTCGGGCGACGACCGTACCGGTCAGTGGGCCCTAGCTAAGTGCAAACGAAACCGGTTTTGCCCGGACGTTGAGGCATTAGCTATAAATGACGATTGGACCAAAAATCTGAGACTCATAAATATTTTTTAATATATTTTATTTTAAATTGTAGGATAATTTTAGAGACTAACCAAGTTTTATTCTTATTTAAATTCATGTAATGGTCTGTAAGGGCATAAGCCCATTTATTTATTTTGGTGGGAATTGTAATAGTTAGTTTTTTTTTCTTTATTTTGTTTTTATTGTTGATTTGCTGCGAAAACGAAATATGTTAATTAATTATTATTTTTATAAAAAGAAAAATAATAAATGTTTTATCATGTTAGAATTTTTAAATTATATTATTTAGATAAGAAATTCACGTATTTCTCACTTAAAGAAAAGTCCTAGTTTTTTTATACGTATAAATATGAAACTACCAAATTTTGCCAATAAACTGATTTATACAAAGTTTTTCCGAGATTAAAATGTAAAGTGAGTTTTCTTCGTAATTTTAATACAACTCGCTAGTAATTGCGTTTGTTGTGATAATGTAAGAAAAGATTAAAATTGACTAGGACAAAATTCTAGAGATTGCAACTAGCACACCTAGATATGGTTCAATATTGGTTCTAAGGCAGACTTCTCGATTGTAGGATTTCGAGGACAAGTCTGAACATCAACCCCGGAAGTCAACCTTCATTCCAGTCATATAATTAAAGGCAAGTGCAGTTATGTCTATTTGGTAATTTATCTAGTAATTGTTTTATTGCAATTTTAAACCACATTGCTACACGGAACTCTCTCCTAGAGTTTGAATATTGACTCATTGATTGAATCTGATTGACTCGGGATATTGGGGGAGTAGTGTAGCGTCTATGACCAATACCCCTATATTGCATCATTGATTGTGCGAGCTGATTCCTCCTATACACGAGGATAGGCCGGACCGTATCATTAGGATATAATTGAATCATCCCAAGCCGGTCATAGTTCGTTACCTACTCAAATCACATTGTTTTCAATTATAGAATTGTGAAAAATATTGTTAAAGTATTTCAAATTGTTTAACATTGCAAATTTCAAATTATTATTTGAATTATTGGATATTCGTAATTGTACTTTGCTCCCTCCTGACTGGAGACCCAACATTTTAGGTATCATTGATGAGGCTTTGTTACGTGATCCCAAGACGAGGAATTCGAGATTGCTGAGCTGTTTTGCCTAGAGTTTTCTTTTATTCATGATGTATAAAAAATGGTTTAAGTTGTATCTTTTATTTCATGTAAAAGTTTAATAAAGTTTTAATTTTCGAATGTTGAGTTGTGACAAATATAGTGTTGTTGTATGGTTACCTACTACTGAACAGCTTACTGCCGCCGTCTCAACAACGGTGCAGGCTGGGCATGATCCGATTCGACCCAAGCAATTGGGACCGGGTCGTGACATGTTTTTAGTGGTGGCCCATGCAGGTCAGAACAACAACTTAGGAAAACATACCTAGAAACAATTAGAACACTAGAACATCAATTTGTCACAACATAGGACCGAAATATATTATAAATAAATATTTTTGTTTGATTATAGACCGGTAGGCTACCTTGCTTATGTGTGCGTCCTAAACCTTCCAGAGAATGACCGTTGACCAAATCCTACTGGCGATGAGGTGTCATCTCCAGATCATACCCATCTCCTCAACCAAGCCCAGGGTCCTTTCCCTTGCGGCTGATTGACCGTCCTCATAATGCACCCAGTGAAGTTTTCCCTACACTGGCAATTTCTACCTCATCTCAAACTGAGATGCATTTCCTTGGTGGAGTATTCATTTTTGTTGCTCCACCAGTACCAGCAAACATCTTCCAAATGGTTGTCCTATTCCAAGAAATCCTGGAGATCCAGAAAGTTCAAGATGAAGCCCAGCAGGAACAGATGAATATCACGAGAGAAGACATGAAGAACGTCATGATGTAGCCTTAGATATCTCCAACCAAGTTAGAGCAGAACTTTGTCCTAGGAAGGATACCCCTGAAGATATTTGGGTCCCATCAAGTACTCTACTTCCGGCAGCCTTGTCGTAAGAAGCTATGGGCTTGTAACTACTGCAAGAGGCCTGGTCATCAGACCGTTAGTTGCCGCAAGAGATTGGGACGATGTTTGGCATGTGGATCTGCTAAACATCGGGTAAAGGACTGCCCTTATCTGTTTATCAAGCCAGAGCTCATAGGCCAGCAACACCTGTTAGGCCACAACCTAGGGACTCTCTTTCTATCCAGCAGACCCTGCCTCCTACATTAAGGCATGATTCAGACTCGAAGATCATAGAAGATGAAGGACCAGATCAATGAGGCTCTAGGATTTATTCAGGGTGGAACTTCACCTTAGGGAGCACTTATCTTGTTTTTGCCCAAGAAGGATGGAACAACAGATGTGCATCGGTTACCAGACACTAAAGAACAAGTGCTCTCTGTCCGGATCGAGGATCTGTTTAATCTAATTGTGTGGAGTTAGGGTGTTTCGAAGTTTGATTTAAGATCTGACTACCACCAAATCAGAGTCGGGAAGGAGGACATTTCCAAGACGGCGTTCAAATACCAAGTAAGGATAGTTTTCTGTGGTCAGGACATTAGACTGACAAATGCTTCGGCTGTGTTCATGAATCTCATGAACAGAGATTTCCATGAGTATTTGAATCAGTTTATCTTTCCCATAGATAACCTTCTGATATATTCGAAGACTGAAGAAGAGCATGAAAAACATCTGATGAAAGTTCTGGAAACTTTGAAGAAAAAGAAGTTTTATGGTAAGCTATCTGAACGTGGATTTTTGACAAGGTGGATTTTTGGCCATGTTGTCAAGAGAAGAAATTTCGGTAGAAGATAGCTGTTGTTGAAGAGTGGTACCCCAAGTTCAATTCGGAAGTTCTTGAACTTGGCCGGCTACTATCAGAAGTTCGTGAAGGATTTCGCCAAGATTGCTGAGTCAATGACGAAGCTCACTTGGAAGAATGAAGAGTTCATCTGAACGAAAGTTTGCCAGGCGGCATTGAGGAGCTGAAGAAGAGACTTACCACTACACCAATCCTTGCGCTACCCGCAGGAACCGGTGGGTTCTCAATTTACAGTAATGTCTCTGGAAAGGACTGGGCTGCGTTCTTCAACAACATGGAAAAGTAATTGCTTACATGTGTAGGCAACTACAGACTCATGAGAAGAATCATCCCACACCTAATTTGAATTGCTGCAATTATCTTTATCTTTGAAGCTATGGAAGCATGATTTTTATGGAAAGGGGGTGAAATATATACGGACTACAAAAGTCTGAAATATGTCTTCACTCAGAAAGGGCTGAATGTTAGACTAAGAAGATGGCTGAAGCAGATGAAGGATTTCGACATCAACTTGCAGTACCATTCAGGTAAGGCTAATATGGTCGCTGTTGCACTTGGTCGATACTGATGGCGAAGTTCTTAACCAAGGACTAGCACCTGCTAGAAGACATCGAGAAGTTTGGACTGGAGGTTATAATACCTGGAGATGAAGGATGAAGCTGGATGCTGATTCAGTATTGATGAAGTTCGAGGCTGATGGACAAAATCAAGATGACGTAGTTTCAAAACGAGGCACTTTGCAGGCTTAGAGATCAAGTGTTGGCAGGAACACTTGAGGGTTTCTAAATTGATCAGCAGTGGAACTCTGAAGAATGGTACGAGACTTTGCGTATCGGCTGACAAATGGAGGAACGAGTTGATGAAAGAAATGCACCAGTCGTAGTATTCCATATATTCAGGAGCTAATAAGATGTATCGGAATATGCCTCCATTGATTGGTGCTATGGAATGAAGAAGGACAATTCCAGGTATGGGATTTGATGCGAATTTGTCAATATGAGGAATTTAGCAAGAGAACAACAAGTTTGTTGCAGCCGCTGGACAATTCGGAGTGGAAGTAGAAGCATATAACAATGAACTTTGAGTAAGGATTGCCTTGTTCCCAAGGAGGGAAGGGCACCAATTGGATTATAATAAACCGACTGACTAAGTCAGCACACTTTAATTTCCTTCAAGTTGGTTTATCCACTAAGAAGTGGGCAGCATTGTACGGGAAGCACATTTACCGGATTCATGGAGTACCGCGGGACGAGCAAGCAGAGAGGTCAATCCCGATGCTTGAAGATGTATTGGGATTATGTGTCTTGGAATTTGGTAGGTCTTGGGAAGACCAAATTGTATTTGGTGAAGTTTTTCCTACCAGAGGAACAATCAGTTTTGACAGAGCTGGAAATTGAGGCTAGATACATCAGGCCATTTGAAGTTTAAGACGCGTTGGTAATAGTGTACCAGTTAGCTCTACCAGCTAATCTTGAGAGGTTGCAACGTCTTTTACGTCACAGCTCAGATGTTACATTTCGGATCCGAGTCACATTTTGGATAATTCAGAACTGAAGATTGGAATCAACCTTTCAGTGCCAGAGAAACCAGTTGCAAGCCTAGTCAGAGTTAAGAAGAAGATCAGATTTGAGCCATCATTTAAACTCCTATTTTCTTATCTTTTCGTTCTAAACTTGACTGATGCTGCTAAAGTAGCCTAGTTTTGCAAGCTATCTTTTTGTCAAGCTTGATCATGACGGTATTTTATTGGGTGCACCCACTAATATATTGTCTAATCAGGACCGGTGCATGATGGTCTGATCAACCTCGTGTACTTTGGTTCGCTTTTGTATTTTTTTCTGCATGGATGATATCATAAATGAAATTTGTCCCTAAACCGTCTCATCCACGACTGCCTTGAAAATTCTTATTGTTGGACCTGAGTTACGGGCGTAGTACCCGTAGCTGTTTGATTTTCCTACTCTACCTTTTAAATTTCGAGGACGAAATTTTCTAAGGAGGAAAGGTTGTGAAACCCGTAAAAATCTAATTTTTATTATTTTATTATTATAGAATTTTCGGTAGATTTCTAGTTAAATTAGGTTATTAATATCATTGTTAATATTATTATTCTTATTTTATATAGTTTATTATTATTATTATTATTATTACATGTATTATTATAGTAGTTATTATTATTATTATATTATCAGTTGGTTAGGAAAATTACTAATTTTAAATAAATAAATAAAAAAATGAATTTTATTTGTGTATCGAACCCAGATCCGAACCCGTTCTCATTTCCCGAAATCGAATCGGAATTAATTCCGATTACCGAGATCGGTTTCGTATATATTTCAGTTAAAGTTATTTATATTATATAATGAAACCCTTAATGGAATATCTATTCCATTCATTTCTTTTCTTTTTTTCTCTGAGAGTAATTAACTCTCTGTGGGACTTTCCCTTCACCTCCCGAAACCGAAGCCGCCGCCGACTTCTCCCCTTCCGAAACCCCCGACCACTCTTCCCCTTCCGTAACTCCCGTTCACCATTTCCTATTTAACCCCCTTCCATCTCTCACCACACCAGAGGAAGAGCACCACCACCATTTCTTTTCCCAAACCCAACCCCCACAAACCCTCTTCCCACCGCCAGAGCCCCGCTCCCCACTCTTCCCGACCCGACGCCGGAGCTTCCCGAGGCCGACCACCCGTCGACGCCGCCCGACTCCGGCGACCGACTCCGCGGATCAGCCCCGGCCGACCCTCTTCTCCGGCCGCCGTCCAGCGGAGCCGCACCCCGCGAGCCCCTTCGGCAACCCCCGTCGGCGCCCCCTCCGGCGATCGCGCGCCCCGCACCGAGCTCCCCTCGCGCGCGCCCCTCCGGATCTGTCGGCTTCCCCGCCGACAGCACCCTGTCGCCGCTCCCCGGCGCCCGACCCTCGATTCTGAGGCCGTCGCCCGCCGTCCGACGACCGTACCTCTCGGTGTGCCCCAGGCCGACCGTCCTGTGCGCGCCCTCCGGCACCGACGCCCTTCGTCGCTGTCCGATCTACCTCGGCTCCGCCTCCAGCGGCTCTGTCCCGAGCTCCGTTGCCTTCCGCGAGTTTTCAGTGCTTCCCACGGGTTCTGGTTCCGTTGTCTGCACTCTCGGTCGTGGTTCCCGTGGACCGTTGCTTTCCAATTTCGTTCCCGAGTTTTGTCCCGCGGCTCCCCGACCAACGGACATGGGTAATCTCTGGATAATCACAGTAGTTCGTCCCTCCAGTCTATGATGATTTTGGTCCACCGATCCCGTTCCGGGAATTCGGTTTTGTTTATATGTTAGTTTCGGAATTTCTGAAACTTGGTTCTGTAGTTTTCCTTATCATGTTGGATTTTCGGAAAATAGGTTCTGTGGTGGTTCTATTGGTTTGCATTCTCGGAATACCCGAGTATTTCGGGAAAGTTCTGATAGTTCCATATTTTGGAATTCCCGAGTAATTCGGAAAGATTTTGTATTTATGGGTTTCTCGGAAATTCCGAGTTCATTTTGGATATGATCTGAGTTTTTCCATATTTTGGGATTTCCGAGTTATTTTCGGAAGTCTTTGTAATTTTGTTGGTTTCGAATTTATTTGGGTGTTGGTTTTACTTGGAATAATTGGGTAGTTTCGGATTTTCCGAAGCTAGTTTGGTTTTATGAAACTTCTAAGTGATTTAGGAATTATGATATATTGATTAATATTTAGCTTTTGTGATTTTGGTTCTTCCGAGGACCATTTCGGGTTTTCCGAGGTTCATCTCGGGTTCTCCGATTTCTAATTCGGGTTTCCGAATGTTCTTCGAAAATACATTTTGTGTGCTATTACTATTGTGATGGAAGTGAATTAATGGGTTTTCCCTGGTTTGGGATGGTTATTTGGTGGTTGTGGCGTATTTTTCCCAGTTTTAGGTTATACCGAATATAGAGGAGATGCTGCCCAAATTTTTATGAAATTTCTATAAAATGAATTTTAATCGGTTTTCGGAAAATAATTTAATTTGGATTTTCGGGCGACGACCGTACCGGTCAGTGGGCCCTAGCTAAGTGCAAACGAAACCGGTTTTGCCCGGACGTTGAGGCATTAGCTATAAATGACGATTTGACCAAAAATCTGAGACTCATAAATATTTTTTAATATATTTTATTTTAAATTGTAGGATAATTTTAGAGACTAACCAAGTTTTATTCTTATTTAAATTCATGTAATGGTCTGTAAGGGCATAAGCCCATTTATTTATTTTGGTGGGAATTGTAATAGTTAGTTTTTTTTCTTTATTTTGTTTTTATTGTTGATTTGCTGCGAAAACGAAATATGTTAATTAATTATTATTTTTATAAAAAGAAAAATAATAAATGTTTTATCATGTTAGAATTTTTAAATTATATTATTTAGATAAGAAATTCACGTATTTCTCACTTAAAGAAAAGTCCTAGTTTTTTTATACGTATAAATATGAAACTACCAAATTTTGTCAATAAACTGATTTATACAAAGTTTTTCCGAGATTAAAATGTAAAGTGAGTTTTCTTCGTAATTTTAATACAACTCGCTAGTAATTGCGTTTGTTGTGATAATGTAAGAAAAGATTAAAATTGACTAGGACAAAATTCTAGAGATTGCAACTAGCACACCTAGATATGGTTCAATATTGGTTCTAAGGCAGACTTCTCGATTGTAGGATTTCGAGGACAAGTCTGAACATCAACCCCGGAAGTCAACCTTCATTCCAGTCATATAATTAAAGGCAAGTGCAGTTATGTCTATTTGGTAATTTATCTAGTAATTGTTTTATTGCAATTTTAAACCACATTGCTACACGGAACTCTCTCCTAGAGTTTGAATATTGACTCATTGATTGAATCTGATTGACTCGGGATATTGGGGGAGTAGTGTAGCGTCTATGACCAATACCCCTATATTGCATCATTGATTGTGCGAGCTGATTCCTCCTATACACGAGGATAGGCCGGACCGTATCATTAGGATATAATTGAATCATCCCAAGCCGGTCATAGTTCGTTACCTACTCAAATCACATTGTTTTCAATTATAGAATTGTGAAAAATATTGTTAAAGTATTTCAAATTGTTTAACATTGCAAATTTCAAATTATTATTTGAATTATTGGATATTCGTAATTGTACTTTGCTCCCTCCTGACTGGAGACCCAACATTTTAGGTATCATTGATGAGGCTTTGTTACGTGATCCCAAGACGAGGAATTCGAGATTGCTGAGCTGTTTTGCCTAGAGTTTTCTTTTATTCATGATGTATAAAAAATGGTTTAAGTTGTATCTTTTATTTCATGTAAAAGTTTAATAAAGTTTTAATTTTCGAATGTTGAGTTGTGACAAATATAGTGTTGTTGTATGGTTACCTACTACTGAACAGCTTACTGCCGCCGTCTCAACAACGGTGCAGGCTGGGCATGATCCGATTCGACCCAAGCAATTGGGACCGGGTCGTGACACAAGGTATACACAATCGTTATCAGCTGTAGTCTGACTTAGTTACAATTATGTAAAAGTAAGTGCAAGACTATCCGACTAACATGTCGGTGCCAAGAGACAAAATGTAAAGTAAATAGCAAAACGAGCGGGAAAGTAAGGAATCCACTCGTGTCCTCCTGCGATCATCCCTCTAGTATTGACTATCTTGGAGGTGGAAGTAAGCTGAGTCCTCGAGAGCTGGCTCTAAATCTGGCCATGCAAAACCAGAGAGGTTAGACCTCTAATAGCAAGTACCACAAGGAAGCACGACATGAAAATTAAAACCAGTGGTAAGAGTTAAGAATATGATAAATAAGTCTTCGCTTGCTACTGGGGTTCACACAACATCACGACACGTCAAACCAACTTTCCAACCAAATAAGGACATAAGTTGACCCGTCATGTCCTGACATTCTGATCATCTCAGTTAGTTAAAGAAGTGAGTACAGTACACAAACAAATCAATTTAATCGACAATACAACTACTACGGCTTGCTAACTGTAAGTTCCAAGTTACCCTGGAAGTATGCAATAAGGGATTCCTTAGTACTTACAATGTACAAGCAAGGCTAGTCTACCCAATAATCAATTACGCCAATCATGAATTAGACGAGTTCCAGCAGGACGCCCGTCATCAATATATGTAAAAATATAAGCAGATACCACTCCCTGCCCGTGTGGCAGATTTGCAGTATCTGTGGGAACCAGCCGGCATGTTGGGACACTAATTGTCTTGAGATGGCTGCCATGTAAGAACTCGAAAATCCATTCTCTCCATGCAATCGTTATTTTATTTAACTTAATAGTCCCTATGTTGATTGAAATCTTATGCCGTGGATCATGGTCATTTAGAATGAGTACTTTCGTATAAAGTACGATATGCACAACTCTACAACGATGTCCGCGCGGTTAGGTTATAGGTCTTACATAGCGTAATGCAACAATCAAACTTAGCCACAGAATAATCATGCCTTGACTGTAAGGTACACATGCTGCTTTTGTAGAAAATAAGTTAAAGTTTGCACGTGTCCATATGCCAATGTTCGGGATCGGCTAGTCGATTGCAATGGTTCATGGTTAATATGAACGTGTCTCATTCAATTTCAATAAGACGACTAGCCAGTCTCTTAGTTCCAACTAGGAACGCATGATTAATCATTAGTCGAGGTAACAATCAATGTCAATTCGTGACAAAGCATGAGAGTCAAACTAGTATTTAGTATGGTCGAGTCTATAACTCTTAGGGTTAAATTCCAGTCATTCTGGGTATCCATAAATCGATCGAGACACAGGACACATTCCATACAACAATATGTATTGAAAATATTAACATATCATGATTATAGCGAGTTCATGTCAAAAGGTATAAGGCTATAATAAGGGATGACATGCGCCCAAGGAGTACGCCAAAGGAAGTACGCATAAAGGAAATAGAGTTACGCATAAAGGAATAACGTTTACGCGTAAACTTGTACGCGTAAAGGAAATAGCATTACGCGTGAACTTGTACGCGTAAAGAAAATAGGAAATCATGTTACGCGTGAATTTGTACGTGTACAGAAAATCATGCTACGCGTAAACTTGTACGCATAAAGGAAGTACCGTTACGCGTAAAGGAATAACATTACGCGTGAAGGAATACGCGTAAAGAAACACCCGTAAAGGAAATACATTATGCGTGAGTGAATACGCGTAAAGAAATAACGTTACGCATGAATGAATACGCGTAAAAAAATAACATTACGCGTGAAGGAATACGCGTAAAGAAATAACATTACGCGTGAATGAATACGCATAAAGAAATAACATTACGCGTGAATGAATACGCGTAAAGGAAATACGCCAAGCCAGAGTAGACTTGCGTAATCCAGATTCACGCTGACACGAATGATCGTAGGCGTAGAGCTTGATACTATGCGGGCACGTATAAACGTGGGTGTAGAGGACCTTCAGAGCTCCAAATTCCGTGAATCCCAATCTAAGCCAAAAATGGGACTTCCATGGATCAAAGTGGGGTATAACACAAATCTCAACAACCTGGAATGATCAAAACTTGAAAATAAGAAAGTTTGATAGATCAAAACCACCAAAATTTAAAAATGGTAAATTTCTAGATCTACAAAAATAAAACTTTCGAAGTATAAAATTTCAAGTTCTAAACTATATATCTTAGAATCACAAGAGAAAGATAAATGAACCACAAAAATGGGTTCTCATGTGGAAGCAAGATGCACTTGCCTATAGGTTGGGTAGGTGGAGAGAGTTATGAGGAAGAAAAAGAGTAAATGAGAATAAAAAGTAATGAAGAGAGAGAAAGGGTTGGGCTTTAAATGGAGATGATGGTAGGTAGGTTGGGTTCATGATGAACCATCCTAAACCAAAACAAACCAACCCAAGCCGAACCCAAGTCAAAATAAACCAAGAGCAAAACAAAAGCAGAAAATAAAATACAGAAAAATAATTAGCGTGAAATTAAAGAAATTAAATACAGAACAAATGCATGATAAATATTAAATAAATACATTCAAGCAGTACATGTATTAAAATACGTATTCTGGGAACGGGGAGTGACATCTCTACCCTCCTTAGAAAAATTTCGTCCTCGGAATTTCAAATCTAAGCAGGATAGAAACATCAGAGCTAAACTAATCCAAGTACAAGCAATTTTAGCGAGCAAGCAGTCATCTTACAATATCAATAGCAAGTAAGATATCTATGTTTATCAATTGACGACATCCAGCAATTTCTACTCACAGGATGATAAGCATGAGGAATCAAGACAATCAAGATACACGGAAAAAAATATATCTTGTGAGTCAAATAGGTGCGAATACCGTGATCAGATATCATCCTCACGTTTTCACGTTGACTCTCCTAAGGAGTGATGACCCCAAGCAACACGGACAAGGCTAATTGTTCGGTTCTTGAGTATCTTCTCCCTTCGGTCCAAAATGGACACCGGCTGTTCCTCGTAAGACAGGTTGGTACCAACAACCAGCTCAGAATGATCGAGGATATGGCTTGGGTCCGATACATACCTACGCAACTGAGATACATGAAACACATCATGCACCTCTCATAAAGAAGGTGGAAGGGATAAACGATATGCAACATCGCCTACCCTATCAAGGATAGCAAATTGGCCTATGTATCGCGGACTCAACTTTCCGCGAATGCCAAATCTAATGACCCCACGTGTAGGTGAGATCCAAAAGAACACGTGATCCCCAACAGAAAATTCTAGCGGCCTACGATGCTGGTCTTCCCAATGACGATGTCGATCTTGCGCAACTCGAAGTCGCTCCCTAATCCCCTTAACCACTTCAACCATCTGAACAATCATCTCTGGGCCTAACATCTTCCTCTCTCTGATATCATCCCATGCCAGTGGCGACCTACACTTCTTACCGTACAGTGCTTCGAATGGCGCCATCTGGATACTGGTTTGATAACTGTTGTTGTACGAAAATTTGACTAAGTGCAAGTGACTCTTCCAAGACCTTCCAAAATCTAGGGTGCAAGCTCGTAACATATCTTCTAAAGTCTGAATTATTCTTTCTGATTGCCCGTCCGTCTGTGGGTGGTAAGCCGTACTAAATCTTAACTTGGAACCCAGACTATGATGTAAACTCTTCCAGAAATGTGATGTAAAACATGTATCTCTATCTGATATAATACTGACAGGGATCCCATGCTGCATATACAACTCTGCCAACTTTTTTGTAGATTGCCCTACTCTAAAAGGAAAAAAATGTGCCACCTTCGTAAGCCGATCCACTATCACCCAAATATCATCCTTACCACTTGGTGCTCTTGGTAAACCGGTCACAAAGTCCATTGTGATATGCTTCCACTTCCATTTCGGGATAGGAAGCGGTTGTAATAATCCAGCTGGCCTCTGTTGTTCTGCCTTCATTTGCTGACATATTAAGCAACGAGAAACGAATCTAGCTATCTCCCTTTTCATTCCGTTCCACCAGAAGTGCTGCTTGATATCTTTGTACATTTTGGTCCCTCCGGGGTGTATAGAATACTGAGAATTATGGGCTTCTACCATAACCTCATGTCTGATATCTCCACTTGGCACACATAGACGTGATCCAAATCTAAGTGTACCATCTTCATGAATTTTTATCTCCTTCCTGAGTCCTGACTCACATTCTGTCCTAAGCTTCTGAATCCTTGGGTCCCGTGCCTGAGCTGCCTTGATCCTGTCTACCAAGTCGGATTGAACTCGTAGACTTGCTAGAATTCCTATATCACTAGAAAGTATAACCTCGATGCCCATCTCTTGAAGATCTTCTAAAATGTGTTTTTGTGATGTCAACATAAATGTGCCGTCTCTCATGCTAAGAGCGTCTGCTACCACATTAGCCTTGCCTGGATGATACTGAAGCTTTACGTCGTAATCCTTGATCAACTCTAACCATCTTCTCTGTCTCATGTTCAGTTCCTTCTGAGTAAAGATGTACTTCAGACACTTGTGGTCTGTGTACATGTCCACTCGATCACCGTACAAGTAATGCCTCCAAAGCTTCAAAGCAAATACTACTGCTGCCAACTCCAAGTCATGAGTCGGATAATTCTTCTCGTGGTCTCGAAGTTGCCTGGATGCATATGCTATCACCTTTCCATGTTGCATTAGGACACGCCCAAGTCCCTTTTCTGACGCATCATAATATACAGTAAAATCTCCGGGTCCAACCGGTAATGTAAGAATAGGTGCCGTGATCAACTTCTGCTTCAAATTCTCAAATGATGCCTGGCACTCTGTCGACCAAATGAATGGCACATCTTTCCGTGTCAAGTGGGTCATAGGTGCTGAGAGTCTTGTAAAGTCTGATACGAACCTTCTGTAATATCCTACAAATCCCAAGAAACTTTGCACATTTGCTACGGTATTAGGTATTGGCCAACTCTCTACTGTTTTTACTTTCTTGGGATCCACTGCTACTCCAGCCCCTGATATGATGTGCCCTAAGAATGAAATGTGATCCGTCCAAAACTCACACTTGCTGAGCTTGGCATACAACTGGTTCTCTCTCTCAGAACCTGTAACACTTTCTTGAGATGATCTTCATGCTCTTCTTCACTAGCTGAGTATACGAGGATGTCATTGAGGAACACAACGACAAATTAATCTAAGTACGGCATAAAGATGCGGTTCATTAAATCCATAAATATTGCTGGAGCATTGGTCAAACCAAACGGCATTACTAAGAATTCGTAATGCCCGTACTTTGACCTGAATGTCGTCTTGGGAATATCCTCTTTTCGAACTCTCACTTGATGATACCCTGATCGAAGATCTATCTTGGAGAAAACCCTTGCTCTGCTCAACTGATCAAACAAGTCATCGATCCTTGGTAGTGGGTACTTGTTCTTTACTGTTGCCGCGTTGAGCTTCCTGTAGTCAATGCACAATCTTGATGACCCATCCTTCTTTCCTACAAGTACCACTAGTGCTGCCTATGGTGATTCTCTAACTCGAATGAACTTCTTCTCCTTCAGTTCCTCTATGTGTTGATACACCTTGGCCTGCTCTGAATCCGCCATTCTGTAAACTCGATCTGATATCGGTTTAGTTCCAAGTGCCAATTCTATACTGAACTCAATATCCCTAACCGGTGGTAGACCTGGAAGTTCTTCAGAAAATACATCTAGAAACTCTTCAACTACCTTGGGGACTAGAACTTCTTCCATTGCCGTCACTACTCTTTGTTTATGTTGGTATGTCTCTGATCTGACTAAGGTGAACCGCTTCATGCCTGGAATATTAAAAGATACATTCCCTCTACGGCAATCTATTGTCGCATGTCTGTCTTTCAGCAAGTTCATGCCTAAGATAACGTCAAAATTTCCAACAGAAAATTCTATCAACCTGACGGGTAAGGAACGCCCGCAAACTACAATGCTACACGCTAGAATAACTCTACTAACTCCTACGAGCCCATTACCAGTGAGTATATTCAACCTTCCTGGCAATGCCTCAAATTCTATTCATAGTCGTGTCGCAAATTATGCATATATAAATGAGTATGATGCTCCCAAATCAAACAATACTACTGTGGGATATGAGGCGATGAGAATGTTACCTGCCACAACATCTCTCGATGCCAATGCCTCTTCCAAGGACAGATTGAATGCCTGCCCTCGGCCTCCTTGTTGGTTCCCATGCTGCGGCCTACCCTGGTGTTGCTGCTGGCCCCTGCCTTGGTGATGCTGAGGTGGTCTTTGTTGTTGCTGCTGCATCGGCGGTCCCTGCTGTCGAAACATCTGAGCCTGTGACATCAACGGGCGTTGTGCCAACAGTCTCACTGCTACCGCTGGTCCTTGATACTGGCCTGCCCCTGGTGCTGGCAGCACAGAAAATTGTTGCACTGGTCCTCCTGACCTCGAATTTATGGGACAGGTGGAAACCCGATGATCTGGACTTTCACATATCAAACACTGTCCGTTCAATGCCCGACACACACCTCTAGTGTGCCCTGCCTTCCCACAATAGGTATAACCCGCTGGGGGTTGCTGGTTCTTCCTCTGCTGCTGCTGCTGCTGTCTTATTGGTGGTACTGGCCCTCGGATCGCCACATCGTGAATGCGAATGCCAAGAGATGGTGCTGTTATTCGGGGCGCTACTCCCCCTCCTCCTTCAATCTGATTGCGAGATCTCTTCTGACCTCCAGTCCTTGATGTGATCCTCTGGATTGTGATCTCATGCCTCCGGGTTGTCGTCAATACATCATCTAAAGTCTGGTAGTTGTGCCCCTCTATCAATTACAAGAGTTCAAGATGGAATCCTTGCTGAAATCTCATAGCCCTCTGGCTCTCCGTTGCTACCATCTCCGGGACAAACCTACTCAGTCTGCAGAACTCTGCTGCATAAGCATCCACTGTCTTGCCAGCCTGCTCAAACTTCTGCTGTAGCTCAAACTGTGCCACAACTCCATAGTACTTCATCTTGAACCTTGCAGTAAAATCATCCCAAGCTATGGGATGTCTGATGCCCACTTCTTCTGATTCCTACCAATCACGTACGAGGTCCTGAAGTAACAACTTTACTTGATCCACATGTTCTCCCGTCGACACCTTAGCCGCTGTTAAAATAGCCTCGATGTCCTTAAGTCATGCATCTGCTGAAATGGCATCTTCCGTGCCCTCGAAACGATGGGGGTTGTACTTACAGAACCTGGTTGACGCCCCTGAGTCAGTCCTTACTCCCCTTTCCAAAGTCGTTTGCAATCCTTGGTTGAGCAATACATTCTGCTCTTACAGCTGAGTGTGCATGTGTTGCTGGGCCAACATCTGATGTTGCTGAGTAGCCATTATCCCTCTTATGATTTCCAGAAGGGCTGGTGTGTCTACTGCCATAGGGGTAGGCAGAACTGTTGGTGGTGTTGGAACCTCCGGATACTGCGGTCCAGCTGTTGGTTCCACTATCACCTCTTCTTGAATGTTCTCTTGAGGTAGTATTGGCCTTTGTTGATGACCAACATGGTCATGTTGATCATGTTGCCCTTGTTATTGCTGTCCAGCTCTAACAGATGCGGACGAGGTGCCCCTAAGAAAAGGGACAAGAGAGCAATCAAACGATCGGACAGGAAAGATCAATGAAGTCAAAGGATACTGAAATGTCAAGTAGGGTCGAGAGTAACGAATCATGAGATCAAGGGAAAATATGTGTGATTGAGACATCCTATAAATTAAAATACCCTACAAGTCTGAAATCAAACCTGCATGGGCCACCACTAAAATCTTGTCACGCCCTAGAACCAGAATACCGGAGAGCGGGAGAGTGACTCAGCCAGCTACGTATTACGGGTAGATAAATACCATATAATAGGATCAATGCTGTCTAAAAGACAAAGGGGTGCATACTAAAATAGAAGGAGAACTTAACTAAAATAGAAAACTGAACCAATATAGGCTAACAACACGTCAATACCCTATACAACAATGGCCTATATATAGATACCAATCGACCCACATCCTATATGCTAATATCACCTGCAATCTATCTATGTATATAGACCTCTCAGTCTTAGGTGAAGCTACAACTATACTCAAGGACAGGCTCTAGTCATGGGTGCCTCTCTGGAAATGGTAAGGAAAAAATAATAATAAATCATCAAAGCTGTAAGGAATACTAACACAATATCTCTCGATGTCAATGCCTCTTCCAAGGACAGATTGAATGTCTGCCCTCGGCCTCCTTGTTGGTTCCCATGCTGCGGCCTACCCTGGTGTTGCTGCTGGCCCCTGCCTTGGTGATGCTGGGGTGGTCTTTTTTGTTGTTGCTGCATCGGCGGTCCCTGCTGCCAAAATATCTGAGCCTGTGACATCAACGGGCGTTGTGCCAACGGTCTCACTGCTACCGCTGGTCCTTGATACTGGCCTGGCCCTGGTGCTGGCAGCACAGAAAATTGTTGTACTGGTCCTCCTAACCTCGAATTTATGGGACAGGTGGAAACCCGATGATCTGGACTTCCACATATCAAACACTGTCCGTTCAATGCCCGACACAGACCTCTAGTGTGCCCTGCCTTCCCACAATAGGTGCAGCCCGCTGGGGGTTGCTGGTTCTTCCTCTGCTGTTGCTGCTGTCTTATTGCCGGTACTGGCCTTCGGATCGCCACATCGTGAATGCGAATGCCAGGAGATGGTGCTGTTATTCGGGGCGCTACTCTCCCTCCTCCTTCAATCTGATTGTGAGATCTCTTCTGACCTCCAGTCCTTGATGTGATCCTCTGGATTGTGATCTCATGCCTCCGGGTTGCTGTCAATACATCATCGAAAGTCTGGTAGTTGTGCCCCTCTATCAATTGCAAGAGTTCAAGATGGAATCCTTGCTGAAATCTCATAGCCCTCTGGCTCTCCGTTGCTACCATCTCCGGGACAAACCTACTCAGTCTGCAGAACTCTGCTGCATAAGCATCCACTGTCTTTCCAGCCTACTTGAGGTTGATAAACTTCTGCTGTAGCTCGATCTGTGCCACAACTCCATAGTACTTCGTCTTGAACCTTGCAGTAAAATCATCCCAAGCTATGGGATGTCTGATGCCCACTTCTTCTGATTCCCACCAATCACGTACGAGGTCCTAAGTAACAACTTCACTTGATCCACATGTTCTCCCGTCGACACCTTAGCCGTCGTCAGAATAGCCTCGATATCCTTAAGCCATGCATCTGCTGAAATGGCATCTTTCGTGCCCTCAAAACGATGGAGGTTGTACTTACAGAACCTGGTTGACGCCCCTGAGTCAGTCCTTACTCCCCTTTCCAAAGCCGTTTACAATCCTTGGTTGAGCAATACATTCTGCTCTTACAGCTGAGTGTGCATGTGTTGCTGGGCCAACATCTGATGTTGCTGAGTAGCCATTATCCCTCTTATGATTTCCAGAAGGACTGGTGTGTCTACTGCCATAGGGGTAGGCGAAACTGTTGGTGGTGTTGGAACCTCCGGATACTGCGGTCCAGCTGTTGGTTCTACTATCACCTCTTCTTGAATGTTCTCTTGAGGTAGTATTGGCCTTTGTTGCTGACCAACATGGTCATGTTGTTCATGTTGCCCTTGTTGTTGCTGTCCAGTTCTAACAGATGCGGACGAGGTACCCCTAAGAAAAGGGACAAGAGAGCAATCAAACGATCGGACAGGAAAGATCAATGAAGTCAAAGGATACTGGAATGTCAAGCTAGGGTCGAGAGTAACGAATCATGAGATCAAGGGAAAATATGTGTGATTGAGACATCCTATAAATTAAAATACCCCACAAGTCTGAAATCAAACCTGCATGGGCCACCACTAAAACCTTGTCACGCCCAGAACCAGAATACCGGAGAGCGGAGGAGTGACTCAGCCAGCTACGTATTACGGGTAGATGAATACTATATAATACGATCAATGCTGTCTAAAAGACGAAGGGGTGCATACTACATGAAAGTCCCACTAGGGTTACTCAACATCTATTGTCCCAATCATTCAATGAAAAGCAGTAAGTAGAGAACATGTGAGAATGAGCAGTACGGCATCCCAAACGCTCAGTCAAAATATTCTTTGAGATCTGGCTTTACAAAACATAGCCAGATGATATAACAAGGTATACACTATCATTATCAGCTGCAGTCTGACTTAGTTACAATTATGTAAAAGTAAGTGCAAGATTATCCGACTAACATGTCGGTGCCAAGCGACAAAATATAAAGTAAGTAGTAAAATGAGCAGAAAAGTAAGGAACCCACTCGTGTCCTCCTACAATCATCCCTCTAGTATTGACCATCTTGGAGGTGGAAGTAAGCTGAGTCCTCGGGAGCTGGCTCTAAATCTGGCCATGCAAAACCAGAGAGGTTAGACCTATAATAGCAATTACCACAAGGAAGCACGACATAAGAATTAAAACCAGAGATAAGAGTTAAGAATGTGATAAATAAGTCTCCGCTTGCTAATGGGGTTCACACAACATCATGACACTTCAAACCAACTTCCCAACCAAACAAGGACAAAAGTTGACCCGTCATGTCCTGACATTCTGATCATCTCAGTTAGTTAACGAAGTTAGTACATTACACAAATAAATCAATTTAATCGGCAATACAACTACTACGACTTGCTAACTGTAAGTTCCAAGTTACCCTGGAAGTATGTAATAAGGGATTCCTCAGTTCTTATAATGTACAAGCAAGGCTAGTCTACCCAATAATCAATTGCGCCAATCATGAATTAGACGAGTCCCAGCAGGACGCCCGTCATCAATATATGTAAAATTATAAGCATATACCACTCCCTGCCCATGTGGCAGATTTGTAGTATCTGTGGGAACCAGCCGACATGTCGGGACACTAATTGTCCTGAGATGGCTGCCATGTAAGAACTTGGAAATCCATTCTCTCCATGTAATCGTTATTTTATTTAACTTAATAGTCCCTATGTTGATTGAAATCTCATGCCGTGGATCATGGTCATTCAGAATGAATACTTTCGTACAAAGTACGATATGCACAACTCTACAACGATGCCCGCACGGTTAGGTTGTAGGTATTACATAGCGTAATACAACAATCAAACCTAGCCACAGAATAATCATGCCTTGACTGTAAGGTACACATGCTGCTTTTGTAGAAAATAAATTAAAGTTTGCACGTGTCCATATGTCGATGTTCGGATCGGCTAGTCGATTGCAATGGTTCATGGTTAATATGAACGTGTCTCATTCAATTTCAATAAGACGACTAGCCAGTCTCTTAGTTCCAACTAGGAACGCATGATCAATCATTAGTCGAGGTAACAATCAATGTCAATTCGTGACAAAGCATGAGAGTCAAACTAGTATTTAGTATGGTCGAGTCTATAACTCTTAGGATTAAATTCCAGTCATTCTGGGTATCCATAAACCGATCGAGACACAGGGCACGTTCCATACAACAATATGTATTGAAAATATTAACATATCATGATTATAGCGAGTTCATGTCAAAAGACGTAAGGATATAATAAGGGGTGCCATGCGCCCAAGGAGTATACGCCAAAGGAAGTACGCATAAAGGAAATAGAGTTACGCATAAAGGAATAACGTTTATGCGTAAACTTGTACGCGTAAAGGGAATAGCATTACGCGTGAACTTGTACGCGTAAAGGAAATAGGAAATCATGTTACGCGTGAATTTGTACGCGTAAAGAAAATCGTGCTACGCGTAAACTTGTACGCATAAAGGAAGTACCGTTACGCGTAAAGGAATATGCGTAAAGGAATAACATTACGCATAAAGGAATACGCGTAAAGGAAATACATTACGCGTGAGTGAATACACGTAAAGAAATAACGTTACGCGTAAATGAATACGCGTAAAGAAATAATATTACGCGTGAAGGAATACGCGTAAAGAAATAACATTACGCGTGAATGAATACGCGTAAAAAAATAACATTACGCGTGAATGAATACGCCTAAAGGAAACACGCCAAGCCAGAGTAGACTTGCGTAATCCAGATTCGCACTGACACGAATGATCGTGGGCGTAGAGCTTGATACTACGCGGGCACGTATAAACGTGGGCGTAGAGAACCTCCAGAGCTCCAAATTCCGTGAATCCCAATCTAAGCCAAAAATGGGACTTCCATGGATCAAAATGGGATATAACACAAATCTCAACAACCTGGAATGATCAAAACTTGAAAATATGGAAGTTTGATAGATCAAAACCACCAAAATCCGAAAATGGTAAATTTCTAGATCTACAAAAATAAAACTTTCAAAGTACAAAATGTCAAGTTCTAAACTATCTTAGAATCACAAGAGGAAGATAAATGAACCATAAAAATGGGTTCTCATGTGGAAGCAAGATGCACTTGCCTATAGGTTGGGTAGGTGGAGAGAGTTATGAGGAAGAAGAAGAGTAAACGAGAATAAGAAGTAATGAATAGAGAGAAATGGTTGGACTTTAAATGAAGATGATGGTAGGTAGGTTGGGTTCATGATGAATCATCCTAAACCAAAACAAACCAACCCAAGCCGAACCCAAGTCAAAATAAACCAAGAGCAAAACAAAAGCAGAAAATAAAATACAAAAAAATAATTAGCGTAAAATTAAAAAAATTAAATACAGAACAAATGCATGATAAATATTAAATAAACACATTCAAGCAGTACACGTATTAAAATACGCATTCTGGGAACGGGAAGTGACATCCCGATACTAAAATATCTCAAAAATGCATAAAAACACACAAGTCAATATTAATCAATTAATTATTCAGACCGTACATTGTGTTCTAATAATTATCAAGATAGTTATATAGTTCTAAATTAGATGAAATAATATACCAATTTGATCCTTATTAATTATAGTAATTTATTATAAATTGTTTGGAATTTATAATCCAGTGTAAGTATTTCTTAAAAATCAGTTTACAAGTGTACATTGAAAATGAGTTCTGGTTTCCTATTTTTAAACAGTGGCAAAATAGTAAATTAAATCCTAAACAAATTATATTAAATTGGCTTAAATAACATAGTATTTTATAATAATTTTTCTGTAATTTATTCAGAATTAGAAAGTTGTCTGAAAATTCAAATATCATAAAACACATATTCTTAAATTAAATAAATAATTATTTAATGTATTTGTCCACGTATTTGAATTTGAACCGAAGTCCAGATACGGGACCCGAGGCCATGAACCAAGTCCAACATGACTCGACTAGACCCCGAATATGTGTAGGCTCACCTAAGTCCAATCAACCCATGCTAGGCTTGGACTTAGAGTGATCGTTTGCACGAAATACGTAAAATCGTAAATAAATACATGTAAATAAATGAATTTAAATTGCAGAAATTGAGAGCGTACATATTACAGTATAGACACTGTATTTATAAAATACATATTACAGTATAGGCATTGTATTTATTTACATATTACAGTATAGACACTGTATTTATAGAGTACATATTTAAATATTACAGTATAGGCACTGTATTTATATTGACATAATTTAAATGACATAATGGAAATGCAAGATAAAAATATAAATATAATTTAATGTGATGTGTTTATCAAAAACACAGAAGTAAAATAAATGTTACATTGATATTATTTTATCATATTTTATTTAGGCATATATATATATATATATATATATATATATATATATATATATATATATTTTTAGGCATATATATATATACATTATATATATATATATAATATAATTAGCGATTTTTTTTTTAGGCATATATATATATATATACACGAAGTTCGATGGGGGTCGTCGGCGGCGTGCGGTGGTCGGGTTGTAAATATGGTTAGGGTTTCGACTTAGGGGGGTTTTTATAGGAAAATTTTGGAGGTCAATTTGGGTTTTTTTAGAAAAATTAGGGTCTAGGGTTAGGGTTTAGGTCGATGTCGCGGTGGCCAGTCGTCGTTCGGCCAATGGCCTGCCGACGACGAGGGTCTGTTTTGCAGAAAAATCCTCCTAGATTCTCAATTTGCAAAACAGACCACCGTCTTAGCAAAATACAAAATCCTAATTTGCAAAACCTATCCCGCAGTGTTCTGTGCAAATATTAATTTGCACAGACAAATTAAATATTACAGTTTTGATTTAAAACATTTGATTTAATTGCAAACTGTTATAAAAATAATTTAAATAATTGCAAAATTATATTTTAAGTCTTAAAAACCATTTAAAAATTATTTAAAAATTCTAAAAATTTTCTAATAATTATAATAAATTATTTTAAGGCTAAAATAATCATTTGCACTTAAAAATCCTTAATTTAAAATATTTAAATAACAGGGGCTTACATAGGTCCTCCGGGGATACGTCCATCATTTTGACTCGTCATCTGTACTCTCCTACTTCTCTTTCTGCTCAGTGTCTTCTTCCTCCTCGGATTACTTCTTCCTCCTCAGCCTCTACTTGTGTGTGTGGTGTGAAGTGTTCTGCTTCTCTCCTTTTTACAACAAAATGGTAAGAGGAGTTCATCTCCCCACCTCGTGAACCCCCCTCACTGTCAACATGTGAACCCCCCTCACTGTCAACTCGTGAACCCACCTCTCACTGTCATCTCTCTGGCCCCCTCTCCCAACTCTATCTCTTTGTCTTGTGCTATCTTCAACCAGGGCCGGCCCTGAGCTGTTGGGGGTCCAAGACAGAACTTCCAAAATGGGCCCTCATACATAATGTAAAAAAAAAAGTATAAATAAAACAAAATTTTATAATAGTCAAGATTTGAACCAAGGACCTTTTAAATGTAAGTCTTGCATTATAACCATTGCACCACAATATTTTTTGTTAAAAAAAAGACATGATACATACTAGTTCTATTATAGACAATTCCATGTCAGTGTCTCCTTTCGTCAGGTGGCCCTGGGCCGTCGCCCGGCCTGCCCTGAGCCAGGGCCGCCCCTGTCTTCAACTCGTGAACTCTCCACCCATTACTAAGAACCCACCACTTGAATTTTATGTTCCATGCATTACTAAAAAATAACACACAAACTACCACTTGAACCATTCAAGTGAACCAATGGAGGGGCCCGCCTGCCCTCATATTCAGCCATCTCAGGTGCCTGAATTATTTCTTATTTCTTCTTCTTCTTTTTTTCGGCTGTTTTTTTTTTCTTTCGTTTTTCGCCATCTGAGATGGCCGAATGTTTTATTCTTAATATTTTATATGGACTTTCTATTTTTTCGTCATCTGAATTGGCGACAAATCTCGTTATTTTAAATTTTTAGTAAGTTGTTTCTTTTGTAATAATTTATACAAAAATTATTTCGTTACAGTAAATTCTAGGCTAAATTGCAACTTGATACCCTCAACTATCACACTTTTTCAACTTAATACCCTCAACTTTTATAGGTACCAACTTGATACCCTAAAATTTTTTTGGACCAAATTGCCCCTTCTCTTCTCCCCCAACCCCCCCTCTCCGCTGCGGGTGGTCGGCGGGCGGCGAGCACGCACGATCGGACGACGGGAGCAAGGCCGGAGCCGGGTAGGGGGTCGTCGGGGCCGGGGGTGGGTAGGGGGGTGGTCGGTGCCGAGGGGAGGGGAGAGGGGGGGATGGCCGCCGGGGGGTGGGGGGGGGCAAGTACCAGCCGTGAGGGAGGGGGGGTGTCGGGGCCGGGTTGAAGGGAGGGAGGGGGATGGCCGCGAGGGGGGGGGGGGGGGTGGGGGTGGGGTTGGGGGGGGGGGGGGGGGCGAGGGTAATTAAAAATATTAGTTGAGATATGGTATTAAGTTAGTACCTATCAAAGTTGAGGGTATCAAGTTGAAAATTTTGAATAGTTGCGGGTATCCAGTTTTAATTTAGCCTAAATTCTATGTTATTTTTGTCTCCCCCAAAATGGCCCTTCTCTCTTTGAGAAAAATCCTAACAGCAACCCCCACCCCTTCTTTCTCCGTTGCACATCCGCCATGGCTCTCCATCTCAAGCTCAAACCCAAAACCCTAACCCTAACTCACATCCGCCCCTTCTCCTCTTCCACTTCCCCGTCACCCACTCCTCCACCACCACCGGACGACTCCAATGGCGGCGGCCAGCCCAGACCCCCATCCCCTCCCTCCTTCGCCTCCTACTTCAGCGACATCAAGCAGAGACTCAAAACCCCTCCTCCCCCTCACCGCCGCATCCCCACCGAACCCCCTCCGCCTCCTCCCTTTCCCTCTTCCCCCAACACCTCGGCCTCCTCCTACGACGACATCCGCCGGAAAATCACCGAGTTCCGACTAAAATCCACAAACCCTAACCCTAACCCCACCCCCTCCTTCCAGGAGTTCTTCAAGAACAGCGTCTCCGCCAACAAGCCCTGCCCCGACGCCTCCGGGAAGCCCGACGGCGGCGGCAGCCTCTCCTTAAACTTCATCCGCGATAGCCTCCGCCAGTCCCGCTCCTCCCCGGGGGAGAACACCAGAACCCGCTCCTTCCCGACCAACTTCAACCTCAAGGCCTTCCAGGAGGGCCTCTGGAGCCCCTACGTCTCCTCTGCCGACAGGCTCCCCGAGTCGATCGTCGGGCGCGAGCTGCCGGAGAAGAATAAGGGGGACGAGCCGCAGGCAGCGGGTGTCGATGCGGAGACGACGAAGGCGCTCAACACGGAGCTCTTCAAGATGTACTCCCCGGAGGAACTCGGGGAGAAGCTGCGGAGGCTGAGGCCGGCGGCAGCCGCGAAGACAGGGAAGGACTGGTTCTCGCTGAAGGAGCTCAACGGACGGCTGGCGAAACTGAGGGTGCTGGAGGAGAAGGAGACCTACCAGGACCGGATGGGCGAGGTCTCGTTCCGGGACATCAGGGAGAGCTTAGAAAGACGCAAGGAGGCTGATGCCAGTAAAAAAGTCGATAGTAGGTTTTTTTTTTTTTTTTTTTCTTTCTTTAACTCGAGTTTTTTTTTTTTTTTGGAGTTTTGATCATAGGGTTTATAAGCATTTGTTTGAATCTGAGCAGTGCATAGGCTGTCAATCTTGGGGAATCTCGGCATGAACGTGACTCCGTCATTTATGCTTAAGCCGCCGCAGGAGCAACTGCTGGAAAATGTAAAGTGTTTGCTGGTTGGTTTACAATTTGTTTGCGAGTTGGAGATATTAATGTTGGAATTCTTTTTCTTGCTTGCTTGTCGTAGTACTTCCATCCTGACCACTTGTCATCCGCGGAGAAGATGAAGATGGAGCTCTGGAAGGTTAGGGATGAATTTAAGATGTCGGAGTCGGATTGTGGTTCTTCTGGAGTTCAAAGTAAGTACTTATTAGTTGGCATAATTAGTTTACATTTCATACAGACGCTCTTTCCTTTTTGATGGTTTTTGTTGGACTTCTAGAAATATTTTATATCGAATTTCTAATTGGGACTTGTTGTTGATGAAAGACAGCAATATTCCATGTTGTACTGATCTTATTGAAAAAGACATGTAATTTGTGCATATAATAATCACGAAAACTGTTTATGAAGCTTTTAATGATGTGTAAATTCATCACTGTTAGGAAAGGTAATCTAGAGGAGAAGTGGAACCTAGAAACCGTAGAAGCGATTACATCTGATGAACACGAAATATACGAGTCCACAACCTATGAGCTTAATCAGCATAAAATTATTGAATCTACATCCTTAGTTACTAACCTGTCTACTTACACGGAATCTACGGTATTTGATAGCAGTCCACTTACTATACTAACTTGCATAAACATAAGTACCAAGAGGGTTATCATAGATTCCTGTATCCCTCTTCGGAGCTAGATTAATGAGATCTCATAACCAAGGGTACTTCCAGATGACTTCCAAGGTTTTGGGGGCAATTGTGGTTATGACTTAAGAACACATAGCAGCAATTTTGTGTTCAAATGCAGTGGTAGAATCTGGTCAATAATCAATATTCTTTGCTTGAATACTATGTTTAATATTCTCATTGCTAATCTCAGCTCCTATATCTGATTGAAAGTTTAAAACGAGGCTACTCTAGCTGAAAATTGGTGGATGCCTCCATCTGTTCTTTCCCTTCTAAGAAATTTGTGGAGGAGGGATTTCAGCATTGCAGGCTTGATTTATTTTCTTCCCGAAGAAATTAAAGGGTCACTTTGGAGGCTTTTTCTTTATTGTCCTTGAGATCCTTTGGACCTTTGGTAAAAAATCAATTTTGTGTTTCTTCTTTAATTTATAATCTCAATATTTGCATTTCCAGTTTCGTATCAACATTTATACATTTCTCCCTAACTTTATTTAATACATTTCTATTTTTATGCACTTTGTGCCCCTTGTGTGATGGATACAGAATGCCCTCAAACATAAACATGTCTCATCCACCACACACCCACCGACACCTATTGTGAAGGTATTTTTTGTTATGTTTATGGGTACTGGTCGGTCATTCCATCTGTCTAAAGTTTGATATGGTATTATTATCCAATGGGTCTGGGTTGTTCTATACTTCTATGCTTATAGAATTTATTATAAGTTGTCTAATTTTCTAGCTTAAGCTGTATGAAAAAGCAACGCCAATGAATACCAAAGGATATTTAAGTATATAAAAAAGAGCAAGGATCACATAAGATAGGAATGTTCTGGAATACTAGTGTAGATGGTGGCTTGAATGCCAATAGTTACTTAAATTGGGGTTCACTTCGATATGTAGCAAGGGCACAGGATACGCTACTTACTATGTACATAGGACAAGATGGGTAGGCTGAACCATTATGCCATCATCAAGGTAGTCAAAGCCGCAAAGGGTCCATATTGTCCGAGGCACAATGCGCACTTAAGACACGCGTCCGAGCAAAATGTGGCACAAAAATAATAAATAATAAAGATGTACATAAATAAATAAATTACTAATATAATAAATAAAAAAAACATGTTAAAAGTTTAACACAACCAAGTGAACTGGGAGCAGGAGTAGTAGCAGACAACAAAATAAACAACGATTGATGTTCTCTAACAAAAAGTTACAAAATGAAAGGAACACAAATTATAAAATAAAAGTAGAACCAATAGAACAATCATTCTTTTTCATCAAACTCGTCCATGAAATCAGCGTCACCATCATTACTCCCATAAGTATCATCCGATTTGAAATCCTCAATCTCCTCCATATCTTCATCATAATCAAACTCATCATCTTCAACTTGCAGATTTGATGTTGTAGAAACCCTAGTGCTTGAAGTTGTAGGAGCAAATATTTGATCTTGATGTCGTTTGTCTTGTGTTTGCTGGAGGCTCTTCAACCCCCATTGCTTGATCCACATCTCTCAATGAGAGTTGTTTATCATCGAAAATTAGCTCATCTTTATCATTTGAATCCTCCATCTTTTCAATCAACCACTCGTTGCTATTATCAATATTTTATAAGCATATGAGATCAATCTCATCCCTCCTATCACAGCGAGCTTTGAGTTTTTGATTATACTTGATGTAAACCAAGTCTTGTAGTTTTTGGTGCTCCAATTTGTTTCATCTTTTTGAATGAATATTTTCACGAGAGAAAATTAATGAATGCATTTATCAAAAAAGAAGTATGGATCGTTATAGTATAATAAAAAATATATTTGCTCAAATATACTCTAATTTTTTTCACAGGCAGATGCACTACATGTTAGACTAAGAACTTTGATTGTGAAGTTTCATAATTTAGGAGTTTCACCACCATATAAATCCCACCACATAACTGTATGGTAATTGTATTATTAGACATGAAAGTTGCAACTAGTAGTAGTACTGGTAAGTAATAACTAATAAGCAAAATAAAATATTGTTACCGGACGATTTGTTGCTCCTTGATCTTTTGGCAAAGTTGGAACCAAGAGACCTGTTAAGTAATAGTGTATTAGCCAAATGGGCCTTAGTCCCCCATCGGATAGAATAGTAGAAAGAGGTTGACTACTTGACTCCTCTCCTATATATATGTAATCTCTCTGTTATTAATGAATTAACATTATTCTTCTCTACAAGACCTATAGATTTCTTGTACAACGACAACTCATCCATAATTTGGTCATATAACTCCTGAGTTGGAACTAGCCTTTCTATGTATGCATACAATCCGATGACAACTTCTTTATCAACCTCAATATTAGAATTGTTGTAGAAGAAATGAGGGTTCAAAAAATGACCCGCAATATGCAGTTGATGATGAAGGTGTGTAGGAAATAGGAATGCATTAGTATTGGCTGATTTTTAAACCTTAATCACTCGCACGGTATCAAGGATTGTCCACTTCATACCACAAATTTCATATATCATGCTAGAGTTCTTTTAGAAAAGGCTTTATGGTTGAAACTTAAATTATCAATTCCAACCTATGAATGATCATCATTTTCTTGTTGAGTTTGAACGGCAGTTATTTTATGCTTTAAATGGGTAAACATACTTAAATATACTGGTCTTTGTTTTATCTTAACTGCAACTTTTTATTTAGTTGCAGTGACAGTGCTTTGAATTTAAGATCTATGTTTTGTCTAGTGAAGGGAATTTGCTATGGTAGACATGACTGCTCGACACTATATCAATTGTACCTTGACACCACATCAGTTGACACTATGTTGGTTTCTTAATCTGAGTTACTGGACACAGACATGACTGGAACAAACCTATATCAACACCACATCAATTGTACCTTGACATGAGCACAAACTCAGCAGCATTTCTACCTTGAAATAAGCATCATGTACATGTTGTGACATGTCTGCTGGATTCATGCCGTGTTGGATACAGACACCTGGAATGATGTTGAAGTGTTCGTGCTTCCTAGCCCATTAACATTGTTGATATGTTGCCGCTTTACTGGTATTTCTGTCTTGAATCAAGTGCCAACGGATCCCTGTGTATGAATTCAGAGTTGATCCCTTCTCAGTCAAGTTTCATAATATTTCATGCAAAAGGCTTTTGATAAATATAAAGGTTGAACCTTTAATTATCAGGGAACTTGGAGAATGCTTATCATCACTTCAAGTATTAATTCAACACAGTTCCACAGGAGTACTTCAAAAACATGAACCCTGTTGTCTGATAAAGGAAATTGAGTATAATTAGTGCAAGCAGTCGATAGTCTTTAGATGCCAATATTTGTTTGTTCTGGATGCAAATACCGATATGGATACATGAATAGATATGGACGCCTGTCAGACATGGTAACAGTTTTGACTTTGAACTTATACAAACATGCTATTGTGTGTGCACAATTTTTTGTTGTCGGCAGGTTTATGTCGTAGTGGCAGTGATTCTGGATTATCAGTGCTTTCTTGCTCCTAATCAATGCTATCTTGTCACCCTTCTATTTGTTGCTTAGCCTTGAGACAAATGCTGTACATCCTGTAATCTATAAGCCTAGTTTACAATATAAATTAGCTATTTCCAGTCTTTGGAAGGAAATATATAACTTACTGGCCAAAAAAGAAAAGCCCTGGAAGGCCAAAAATAATTGGGAATTTAAGGTTGAAGCTAGCTAGAAAGATATAAGGGTGAGGATGGAGATGAGAAGCGAATATAGTATTAAGATTTACAAGTATGATAGTTTGCTTTTTAGCAGAAAGGGAATCCAGCATTGGTTGTAGAGAAACTCCTTGAAGGTTGTTTGTTAGTTTTGTAAGCAGAAACTTAATTCAGCTTGTAGACAAACTCCAGTGAAGGGGTATGTAAGAGAGGTGCTAGGATTTAAGTTTCTTTCTTCTTCTGGGTGTGGCTTGAACCTAGGACCTCCACTTGCTGGGCTACCCCCTGGTGACTGCTAGGAATTAAGTTGGGGACTTCTCCGAGTATGCGAGAAAATGATAGAAAGAGAGTACATATCAGATTGAAACCAAACCTTCATAAAGAACCAGCTTTTTATACACATTAAGGGAACCTTTGGATGTTTTTATAATTAAAAGTATAATATTAAGTTAAAAAGAGGACTTTTGCCGAGTATGCTAAACATAAGAGATCACATATCAGGGCGAAACCAAACCTTCATTAAGAACCAACATTTTTATACACATCAATGGAACCTTTCGATGTTTTCATAATACAAACTAATATTTATCTCCAGTCTTTTATGGGGGAAAAAAACAGCAAAACCTTACATCAAAGTTGTGGGATCAGCTAGTTAAATCCATTTCTTTAAGAATCCATTGAGCATGCTAAGTGCCATGCCCTCAGTAACATTAGCAAATATTATCCTTTCATTTCGTTTAACCTCAATCAAAGTTCGTTTAGTCCTACATTACTTCCAGCCAAACTTTTTAGATATGTAGATTTGTCATTATGCTGTGGTCGCTGATTCTGATAGACGTAAAGAAGCTATTGTTATAGATAAAAGGAAAAGCAAAATTATGATATTTGATGGTTAAACTTTTAGTTGAATTTTCGAAATCCATAATTACATATTTTAAGATTTGGGATGCCTCTAATCACTAAATCCCAAGATCATGAAGTATCTTCTCTAGGCCCACAGCTGATATCCCAAAATTATTGTGATTAACAGATTTTAAGATTTTGGATGTTATGTGTATTTGGCAAATAAATTTTTTTTGGAAGGAAACTACTGGATGTTATAACTACTTCCACTGGTTGTATGGCTGCAATCAAGCTGAACCAAGCATATGATATTTATTTAATTATTTGGTTTGATTTATCAAGCTGATCTCGAGGTTTTGCTTGAGTTTTGAAGACTATGTTCAATCTTGAGTGGCTCAGGAGCTCTGCTCAATTGGTGCTTGAGCTAGAGTATGTTGTACTTGCACCAGCCTAGAGGAACAGAACACACTAGCATGTTCTTCTTTGGAAAATAGTAGGCAGAGCCAAACATGTTCATTCATAGAATAAACAAGTCAAAGAGGTTTTAGTAACAGAAAGCTAGAAAACATGTATCGCTAGCACCGAGCACTATCATCGAATTATATATATAGTTTCTTTATTGGTAGTTATAATTGCGATCTGTTTCTTATTTGACGAGAAATCAATTTTCCGCTGCAGTTGCCCAGCTCACGACTAAAATCAAACATCTGTCATCTGTTTTACATAAGAAGGTATATGATCAGCTGCTTTGTTGCAGATGCATTTGTTTGTTTTTTCCTTCCATTCATTTTTGTAAATTTTTCTTGGGTTCTTCCTGTGTTTCTCTACAGGACAAGCATTCAAGGAAGGGCCTGCACGAAATGGTCCAGAGGAGGAAGAAGCTCCTCAAGCATCTTCGGAGGACCGACTGGGACACATACTCTCATGTCCTGTCAAAGCTTGGCCTGAGAGATGTTCCGGAATACAAGACTCCAAACTACAAGACCTAGACTCTAATAAGCAAAGGATGGCAGGTGGCTTTGCAATTTGAAAGAATGCTTTTACCCAGAGCTGATTTTGCATGTAAACAGACGGTCAGTTATCGGCTTTTTTTCCTTTAATAATAAATCGGTTTATAATTTTATACAAGTGACCGAGGCAACTTTTCTCTTTACTTCTTTTTTTCCGTAGACCGAAGATCCCACAGCCCCTTTGTTGGAAAGGGAAGGATATTTATTTTTGCTTGATGTCTTAAATTGTAGTGTTACTAGTAAATGTTTTGTAGGCTTTACTGAATGGCGAGTGTGTTTGATGGTTTTTCCGTTTGCAAAATGGACTTCGAATAAATGGACTTCTTCGTTAATTGAACAAGTGCTGAGTTAAAAATTGCAGATTCTTTTGTATAATAGAGAACTTAAACTGCAAATCATTTACAAATTCCTTTGATAGTACCAACTCTGCAACTTTGAATGTGACCATGTGTGGCTACAAACACACTGGTTTAGCTCACAATTGATCTTAGAGCAAGGTCAAGGACATGTTGATATATATATATATATATATATATATATATATATATATATATATATATATAGAGAGAGAGAGAGAGAGAGAGAGAGAGAGAGAGAGAGAGAGAGAGAGTCCTGTTGTTCTCGAACATTGGATCGAGTGGGCACGCTAGGGGTGCAACTCGGACGGGTTGAGTCGGACTTGAGGTCAACCCGAGTCCAATCAGATAAATCATAAGCCTAACCCGAGTCCAAGTTTGACCCGACATCCGGTTGAACATATGAAGCCCAAACCAAGTCCGGATGCTCGGGTTGGGTCGGGTTCATCGGGCTCTAGTATAATATTTGAAATAATTTTAAACAAAAGTAATACTAAACACATAATCAAATAGCAATCAAGGCTTGATCATTACAAAATACAAACTAAAATAAGATTTAGGATAAGGAGTTGAAAAGTTTGGGTGAAAAAATTTAGGATTTAAACTTTTTATTTAAGAAGTACATATATATATATATAGAAGGGAGGTAGGGTACCGCCTCATGAGGGGGTGTCTACTTGTTACCCCCCATGCTATCATCATGCACATGGGTGCATGATGATAGCATGGGGAGGTGACAAGTAACGCCCCCAAAGGGTGTCACCTCACCTCCTTTACTCTCTCTCTCTCTCTCTCTCTCTCTCTCTCTCTCTATATATATATATATATATATATATATATATATATATATATATATACGTGCTTTGCATGTATTTCAATTAGAATATCATAAGGTCATCTATCGGCTTTCCATTTGACTATTCATGTGTGTGCTTTCTTTTTATAATGCTAAGGGATTCGAAGTACGAATTTTATTCGTTTTTTTATTTTTATATTGAGAACAGCAATCTTTGGAAAATAGTAATGACATAAAAATTTATTACAATTGGAACATGAATAGTTGTATGAAAAGAGGAGACTTCATAGTATGCAAACTTTATTGCTTTGACTCTTAAATATAAATGACATGCAAGTTGACATAATATCATGTTTATAAATTATTCAATGGCATTTTAGGAATTCAAAAGCTTCACCACCAAAATTTTCTATTATATAGTAGAATAGATATATATACCTCTAGGGGCGGATCCACATAGAAGACAGTGGAGGCACATGCCCCCACCGGATTTTCGAAAAATGAGATTTCAATATAGCTTTTATGATACTTTGCTAAAATAAGCAAATATATTTTCAGCCTCCACTATTTTTGTTTCTTTGAAATGGTAGTCCAACTGCTAAACTATTCATGTTTTATAATGTAGGTCTTAGGCTCGACCATCACAATAGTAAAAAGTTTTACAAATTTATTTTTCTATTTTGTCAAGCCCCCACTAATTAATATTCCTGGATCTGCCGCTGTATACTTCTAGCCTAGTGGTTAAGAGAGATGCATGCGACCCGAGTGGTCAGGAGATCGATTCCCTGTGGGAGTGTTCGCCACAATTACCTTCTTTCCAAAACAATATATATATATATATATATATATATATATATATATATATATATATATATATATATATATATATATATATATATTTTGGGTAATCCGGTACATGAACCGGAGCCCAACGCAATTTTTTATCGGGTTCAAATATTGTAACTCAAATTTGAACCCGAACTCGAGTATTTTCAATCCTAACCCAACCCATTAACGGATTTATCCGATCGGGCTCGGATTTAGCCCACCCGAGTTGCACCCCTAGGGCACGTGCCCCTCCCCCCCCCCCCCCCCTTCCGATCCGATGGTGCAGAGGGCAGGACTTTGGCGGAGCCCCCCGCGATATATATATATATATATATATATATATATATATATATATATATATATATATATATATATATATATATATATATATATATATATAAAAGAAGGGATTCATATCCCCTCATTTTTTGCATCCCCAAGTGTCACGTCCCGCTCCCGTAGGAGCGATCGTTCTCGCTAAGGCGTGATGCCGCGTGAGCCTAGATTGCGCTCACGCAAGGCAGGTCCATAACGGTCGATTACAGACTAAGCGACGGGGGTCATCGCACAGAAGTCCCAAGCAAAAACATTGAATAATCAGTAGCGAAAATTTGAAGCAAAACACAAATCATTCAAAATGTTATTTTATTGATATTGAACAAAGATTATAATGTGGGCACGAGGCCAAATTACAAGTCTCTCAAGCTCACTTTTCTCTCATATTACAAGTCACTCTGCTCTCTCTCATTCCTCAATACAAGCTTTAAGGCGACAAGTAGCAGATTCTACGGAATGACGATGTCCATACATTATGTCCCGTATAAGTTCTGACTCCATGCGGCCGCACGCCTCGAAACACCAAGGAACTCCGTGCCTCGACGCATCCAAGCGAGCTCCGCGCCATCAGACTTCTATCTGTGCCTGCACATGAAAACTGTGTGGGTGTCAGTACTCAGCTGTACTGGTGGAGTGAGCTCCTCGTCCACCCATACAAAACCGACACGTTCATTTACTTTGTGCAGCTTAATCCCTTTTTGATTGTCTTTCTAGTCTTACCTTTGGATCAATTTAGAGACGCCTTGGCCTATACTTGGCAACGCAACGACAGGGTCGTGCTATACTCTATTCGTGACTTCAATACATATTCGAGGCAATGCCTCACCAAGTAGAAACTTATGCAAACTCGGCCGTGCCAAGACTTTCACTCGTTTTTATGTGCCTCTAGACCATTCTCGTGTCAACGATGTCAAGGGGACGACTCGTGCTGGTCGTGCCAATAGACTTTGATCGTGCCTTAAGATCGAGGTCGTACCTCCCAACTCAATGCAACTTGACCCAACTTGTCCTTACGGCCCTTTTTAGACTTAACTCGGAATGACCAACCCAACTTGTGTAACTTGTGTGGACAACTCAAACTCGACGTCTCATTTCGTGCCGAAGCACGTGTCTTTACTATAGCCAACTCTTAGGCTCCAGAATGGTGTTGCAACTGTGCACACCTAACCCGCACCGATTCAAGGTTAGCGCTTGCCATAATTACGCATTGTTAACCCAACTTGTAACTTGCTAGTACTCGACGCAATCCAAAGGCATACACGCGGATAGCCACTTTTATGCCAACACATCTATATGAATAGTCACTAGCAATGTCAAGCTATACTGGATCTTTGCATACGGTGACTAATCGCGTGCGAGGTACGAGCTCCCACCGAATGACCTGCAGCCTATATTGTAAAGGTTCACTTCAATCGAGTCGTACCGTCAATGAAGGCCGTACAATATCTGTAATTCCTCCTAAGCCGACACGAACCCGGTGCCCCGACGATCGTTCGAGAAATTCCCCTTGCGCGCAAGTTATCCAATGACTATGCAAGACTCAACTCGATCTACCAAGTCCTTCCTTAATCATGACCATGCTTTCCAACTTTCTATCGAGACTCCCAAGTAGCGGGACCGATCTCGTTAACTTCCTTATCGAGACTCCCAAGTAGCGGGATCGATCTCGTGAACTTCCTTATCGAGACTCCTAAGTAGCGGGACCGATCTCGGCGACAACCAGTCGTATGAACTTCTATCCTTTGAAATCCAGGGAACGACTACTAAGTAGTCTTCCATCTTAACTTGAACAGAACGTGTTCCTTTGTCTGTGGCATACTTAACCTTAAACCAGCCGTGGCTCGTGCCTTAGACTGACTTGTTCTCTGGGCGACACTATCGCTCAAGTCACATACTTTATATGACGAGCCTTGAGATCGTGGGGCTATGTGACTTGACAACCGCAGACAACAGGGAACAATGCTTGCTATGACTTCGATAGCCCAGCCAAACTCTTGTCTAACTTATTCGTGCAACGACTTAACGAGCAAATGCTATGCCGAGCCTTGCATCGAGAGAACGTGCCGTGCACGCGTTCGACTTGAACAACCAAGTTCTTTGGGTGCCTAGACTTACGCTTCAAGCCGTGCTCTGCAACGTGCACTGTAACTTAACCCGTGGGATGAACAAGGCAATGCCAAGCCCTGGACGATGGGACCGTGCATGCTTTATTAAGCATTCATGCGGACGACGCCTATGACTTAGGCTAATTCCAGCTTTGTGGCAACTTAGCAACTTAGACCAACTTTCTTCTCCCATGCCACGGGACGAAGGACCGAGTGTTATTTTGAAAGCACGCTGAGCACACTTCTAAGCCGACCGCGGGACATTTCCATATTCTAACTCAGTCTGACCCAAGTTGGGATTATTCCCTTAGCTATGTGGATGCATCTCTTTTATTATCAAGCCTACTTGTGCATTTAAAAACTTTCGTTTTATTATTGTGAAGACCAAGCTGAGGCATGTTTACCGAAGCCACCCACCTGAGCGAGTCTTCGAGCAAGCCGTTGCGTGGCTAAGTCCGAACGCCGTCGGCGTTTCGATTCCTCCGATTGACTGAGCGGGACGGGGCACTACATCATACACCACTCAGAAAAGTTCGTCCTCGAAACTAACTGAGTACTTACTCATCGACTTATCACTTTATTCAACATTCTATAACTCTCGCACACACTACGCCTATGCGTTTCTTCAATCCGAGCCACGCTCGCACTACCATCAATCTTTCTTTTAGAACACGATTTCAAAATCCTCGACACTTTTCCATTCCTCAAGTCTCACTTGAATTCAACGTATCACTTGGTTGGATCGTGCACATATCCCAAGCGTCCCCAAAATACATGCATTTCAGCCAAGCCGCGTGATAGAGAATTCGTCATTCTCACTCGAGTTGTATCGTGCATATATTCAGACGTCCCTAATATATGCATGTCAGCCGAGTCTCGTAAGGGGTATTTTCATGTTCTAGAATCATTTCATCCATCCATACCAATCTTCAAGATCAATCATTCCAATGCTAACTCTTGCAACATGGACGTCTCGCCTAACCCGCTAGGCCATTTCTCAATGCTAAAGTCAATGTCAGGATTGGAATCATAGTTCCCTAACAATAATGCCAATACTGACCCCAATCCTAGGGTCAAACCAAGTTGATAGTACGGGATTTTCTACCTAAGCTCGCATCACTCAGATGTCTAAACATCGAGCATATATATCTCCTATTCGCACTTGCAACACTTAGTCCAAGGGGTCCAAGTCATTCAGCAAAGCCATCCTACACTGAGTCATCTTCAACCATTTCCTCGACATATCAATATCGTTCATCCAACAAGCAACTTGCATAGTCTATCTTTTCAAACATATTCGATATAATCCGTCTATCTATTTCTCCCAAGTCAAGCACGCTACGACACGACTTGTCGCTAAACCATTATTCTCATTTTATATTCCTTAAGTCATTTATCCCAATTCACGTAATCGATCACAAGGTCGTCGGACTTTAACAATATGTCACGTCCCAATTTCACATGAGTCCGATTATCCACGGTCGGCATGAAATCATCATGCAACGCTTCCGCGGAATAATCGTTCGCATCGGAGCGTAACTCTTGTTTTGAGTCTAGGTTCTCGATATGCAGATTGGATGTCCTCAATCCTCAAGTTTACTCAATCATCAATCACAAGTCCGATCAATCATCGAATCCACCTTCGCCTCAAACCACAATTCGAAGCAATCCAAATTGCCACATCTTGATTTGTCGAGTTCGATCATTCCTGCGACATGAATCACCATGTTCGCGCTCACGCGGAACGATCGTCCCCAAATCCGACGTGACGCATGGGCGAGGCTGGAGTTGCGCTCGCGCAAGACAAGAACGTCGACATTATGGTTATCGACGTAACCATCAAGTCACGATCATTTTCATCCAACATTCATTTCATCAAATCCCAAGCATAGCATCCATCGGAACAATAACATTTTGCACGATCGTCATTCCTCGAATCAGAGTACCCCCGAGTCATCGCATATCGATCTTTGATACGCCTCAATACCATCGATGATATACGTAACCTGACGATCTTCATTTGCAATGAATTTCGAGTCGTGCGACTGATGCTATCGTACGAACTGGATAATCTCCTCGACATTCAAGATCAAGTTCGATCATTATCTCCCAAACCCGTTACATGTTCAATTTGTTCAAATCCAAAATCACGTACATTCATCCGACTATCTTAAGTCATCGAACAACAATTTCATCAATTTGCCTCAATCCTTGCTAACTCAAACCATCGATATGAGACCCGTCTCACTGTATCGGTATTTTATACGGATACGTATTTATTTGAGCCTATTTCGTATTTATCGATTTGCGTGATATTTTTAAAATTTCCTAAGTGTAGGATTTCATGACTTGGTTTAACTTGGATTTGGTTTTATTGGGTTTGGTTTAACTTTGACTTGGACTTGGTTTGGTTTAGTTTGGTTCTTTATGAGAGAGGTGTCTGGTTTAGATTGAGTGGAGAGGGATGAGTGGTGGAGATTGCTTGGGCTTGTTATATAAGCCACCTACCACTCTCTCTCCTCCATTATTTTCATTTCATCTTCATCTTCTTCCTCCAGCCCAAGGCAAGTACACCTTGCCGAATGTTGGACGATCTTAATTTCGTTTGTTCCATTTTCTTCCTTGTTATATTCTAAGCTTGTTTAGAACTTGGAGTTTTCTATTTTGATGGTTCGATTGTTGTAGATCTAGCTTTGAAGTAATTTTAGTTTTCATGGGTTTTGATCTATTTAATCTTGTTATTTCCGAGTTTGATGGTTCTATGTTATAGAGCATTTCATTATGCCCCGTTTTGACCCAAGGAAGTTCGGATTTGGACTCTGGATGAAGGTTTTATGAAGCTTGAGAATTTGGCTCTCATGGTGTTCTTCTTCTCGGAATTTTGGAGAAGAAGAACAGTACTTGACTTGACCGCATGAACATTTCATGCGGCAAGTGTTCTCTTCAGCCGCATGACTGGAAGTACTTGAGCCGCATGAGGGTCGAACTCATCTAGCCGCATAAGTCTACTTCCTCACTTAGCCGCATAGGTCCCGGCATAATCCGAGCCGCATGAACTTGGTCCACTTGCAGCCGCATATGACTTGTATTCCCTCTGACCGCATAAGCTCCTGAATAGACTTGGCCGCATGGGTTCCTAACTGAGCCGCATGCACCCCCTTCGTCTCCTGGCCGCATAAGCGCATGGCTCGTCCAGCCGCATAAGACTCACTGAGCGCAGCCGCATAAGATCCCTTTATTCCCTGGCCGCATGGGACTCGACTCGATTCTGCCGCATAGCCCTTGCTCTGCGAGCCGCATGAACCCAAGTCCGTTCCAGCCGCATGAGAACCTTTTCCCCGTGAGCCGCATGGCGTTGTATCCCTTGTAACCGCATAGCGCCTATCCTCCTGGCCGCATGGAATCCAGCAATCTCGAGCCGCATGAGTTTCTACTTTCAGCCGCATACACCCTGACCTGTCCTGAGCCGCATGAATTCATCCCCTGAGCCGCATGGACTTCCTTTGCCTTGTTATATTATTATTATTATTACTCTATTATTATTAGTATGATAACTAGGCACGTGATTTATTGAGTATTTTTACGCCCATTTTATATCCTTACGCCTTTTTGTCCTGAACTTGATAAATCCCGATTTGATTGACATGATTGAAATGACAATTGTACATGATATGGTGTGACAAGGAACTGACATGCTTGGCAGTGATCCGTAGTGGTGCACTCCTGACATGATAACTTGACATGATAACTTGACCTGATAACTTGACCTGCTATACATGACACGGTAGTGACCCGTAGTGGTGCACTCTTGACAAGTACCCTGACAATGCTTGATAGTGGCCCGTCGTGGCGCACTCTTGATAAGTAATAATGATAATGATAGTGGTCCGTCGTGGCGCACTCTTGACAAATCAATTCATTGGCCTGGACACCGTGGATGATTGTGCTTGTATAAACTACTAGTCCGGTTGTGTCTTGCATCATGTCTAGGACATGAATCCCTGAGTACCACGGTCAGGGATTCATACTGAATCTGGCTAGGTTAATGACTAGATTGATCAAGTAGTTCATGGAGAGACTTTCCCAGTTACCTGTTGCCCCTTTGATCCCGGCATTATATATATATATATATATATATATATATATATATATATATATATATATATATATATATATATATGGGATTTGTTGCTATCCGTCGAGATGAGCGCACTTCCAGCCCGCCGTCGAGCGTGGTACCTTAGGACACATGTATCTTACTACAGTGTGTCTGCTATATCATGCTATCTTTTCCTTTTCTTGCTGGGGTCACTCAGGTAGTAACAAGCAGGTAACTGGACTTGGAAGAATCTCATTGCATCTTGCTAGTAACTAGGATTGTGATAACCCTAGTTAGTTAATGTAGAAAGCCGTAGGCAATGATTGGCCGTGATTGCTTGGATGGAGTCTAGTCCAGTATAGTATTGTCTAGAAGTGATTGATTGCAAGATTGTACCAGAATGATTGAATGATTGTCACTCCAGATTGTTACTATAATGTTTGTACTCTGTATTGTCACTCTATGATTGTCACTTAATGATTGTCACCTCTAGCAATAAATGATCAGAGACCAAGTTCCGTACAGGCGAAGGGTTACAATTCCGGTCCTTGTTTGGTTAAGGGTTGTAACCTGGTTTCCGGAACAGTGCCTTCTTCCTCTCTTCGTATATTGCCTGGCTCTATTTATTTAACATGTTCTCCAGTTTATTTTATGTTAAATGATGATTTACTTACTGTCTTCCTATGTTCGGGATAAGTGCATTGGTACTGCACGAATCTCGATCCTCCTTTACTTATTGCTTTCTCTCCTTGTTGAATGCTAATGATTGCTGGTTTTAAGTTCATAGTTCGGCCTCCTTTGTGGTACTTGCTATTTGGGGTCTGACCCCACTGGTTTTGCATGGCCAGGTTCTGATAGAAGAGCCCGAAGGATTCCACCGCACCATCTACTCGACGGTGACCAGCCGGAGCACCAGAGTGCCTCAGTGGGTTTCTTTTTCATCCTCCCACTGATATGTAAATTCTCCTCTTGTAACGTTTAGCCCCGAGCACGTGTTTAGCTCGTGTTTTGGTATTTTCCTTGATATTGTACGCCTACGGGCATAAACATGATATGTGTATTCTAGACTATAGCTAGTCCTTATCATGTACGACTAATACTCTAGCCAGTCATCAGTTCTGTGGTACTGGCTTCATGATCATTCATGTATATATGGTTCGGGACGCCTTACTATTGTATGTATGATGATCGTACTCTTTGCTCTTGTATAATTGCATGTGATTGAGATACCTAGGATTGTTAAACCATAGGATTGACTGATGGCTTGTAGAGTAACCCCCATGTCTTGACAGCTTATACGTGATTTCAGAGTATTAACGTACTTTGGGATTGCGTAGCTGGCTATGTCTGCCCCCGCTCTCCGGTATTCTGGTTCTGGGGCGTGACAATCGAGCAACATCAATTCCAATCCTTTGAGTCATTCTCAAATATTCGAATCACTTTCACGCATGCTATCATCAAATCGTGCTAACTTTTCATATACGATTGACATATCGATTTTCTCGATCAAGTTACTGTTCGTTACACCTTAACTTTTTCTTCGATTCAATTTATCCTTTCCTTATCGCTTGCATTTCGCGCTCAATGCAAATTCCAATCCCGTGCGCATCGATTATAATTCCGTTCGAAGCAACTCATCGAAATCTTCAAGATTATAATTTACTCAATGATACTTGATCTAAGGCTTTGCATACATGCGACGCTTGCTGATAGACTCATTGGGATCCCGCATCCTCAATCGACTAACATCCCCAAGGCTATCCCATACACCACTCAGGGATGAAGTCATTTAACAAATCCTCGAAACAAGTTTTGAATCATACTTCGGATTTTCGTACGAGCCCAAGCACGCTCATCTATATCACATCGACGATAACATCTTCTAATGGCACCCCTATCGATAGTCATCCCGTATACTCAATCGAGTCTAACTCATTGTCGTCCGACATAATTTGAATCCCGCACTCGACTTTGCTAAGGTCGACACGATTCTTGGTGTATATGTCCAGCCCAACTTAGCCAACCGTTATTTACTTGAACTTTTGTTCAACTAGATTTCTTTCGTGCGATTTTGCAAAATATTTAGACTTATTGTATGGACATGTCGTGGGACATTTGAGAGAGAGTGCATCAACGATATCAATTTGCGGAAGCAACACTTCAGAGTTTGCGAAAACATCAGAGTTAAAGAATTCAATCGAAAGTCCAAGGACGTAAAGCCGTGCTCTGATACCATTATGTCACGCCCCGCTCCCGTAGGAGCGATCGTCCTCGCTAAGGCGTGATGCCGCGTGAGCCTAGATTGCGCTCACGCAAGGCAGGTCCATAACGGCCGATCACAGGCTAAGCGACGGGGGTCGTCGCACAGAAGTCCCAAGCAGAAACATTGAATAATCAGCAGCAAAAATTTGAAGCAAAACACAAGTCATTCAAAATGTTCTTTTATTGATATTGAACAAAGATTACAATGTGGGCACGTTGCCAAATTACAAGTCTCTCATGCTCACATTTCTCTCATATTACAAGTCACTCTACTCTCTCTTATTTTTCAATACAAGCTTCAAGACGACGAGTGGCAGATTCTACGGAATGGCGACGTCGATATATTATGTCCCGTATAAGTTCTGACTCCATGCGGCCGTACGCCTCGAAACGCCAAGGAACTCCGTGCCTCGACGTAAGCGAGCTCCGCACCATCGGGCTTCTACCTGTGCCTGCACATGAAAACTGTGTGGGTGTCAGTACTCAACTGTACTGATGGAGTGAGCTCCTCGTCCACCCATACAAAACCGACACGTTCATTTACTTTGTGCAGCTTAATCTCTTTTTGATTGTCTTTCTAGTCTTACATTATGATCAATTTTAGTACAGAGACGCCTTGGCCTATACTTGGCAACGCAACGACAGGGTCGTGCTATACTCTATTCGTGACTTCAATACATATTCGAGGCAATGCCTCACCAAGTAGAAACTTATGCAAACTCGGCCGTGCCAAGACTTTCACTTGTTTTTATGTGCCTCTAGACCATTCTCGTGCCAACGATGTCAAGGGGACGACTCGTGCTGGTCGAGCCAATAGACTTTGATCGTGCCTTAAGATCGATGCCATGCCTCCCAACTTAATGCAACTTGACCCAACTTGTCCTTACGGCCCTTTCTAGACTTAACTCGGAATGACCAACCCAACTTGTGTAACTTGTGTGGACAACTCAAACTCGACGCCTCATTTCTTGCCGAAGCACGTGTCTTTACTATAGCCAACTCTTAGGCTCCAGAATGGTGTTGCAACCGTGCACACCTAACCCGCGTCGATTCAAGGTTAGCGCATGCCATTATTACGTCTTGTTAACCCAACTTGTAACTTGCTAGTACTCGACACAATTCAAAGACATACACGCGGATAACCGTTCTTATGCCGACACATCTATATGAGTGGTCACTAGCAATATCAAGCTATACTGGATCTTTGCATACGGTGACCATTCGCGTGCGAGTTACGAGCTCCCATCGAATGACCCGCAGCCTATATTGTAAAGGTTTACTTCAATCGAGTCGTACCGTCGATGAAGGCCATATACTATCTTCAATTCCTCCTAAGTCGACACGAACTTGGTGCCCCGACGATCGTTCGAGGAATTCCCCTTGCGCGCAAGTTGTCCAATGACCATGCAAGACTCAACTCGATCTACCAAGTCCTTCCTTAATCACGACCATGCTTTCCAACTTTCTATCGAGACTCCCAAGTAGCGGGACCGATCTCGTGAACTTCCTTATCGAGACTCCCAAGTAGCGGGACCAATCTCGTGAACTTCCTTATCGAGACTCCCAAGTAGCGGGACCGATCTCGACGACAACCAGTCGCGTGTACTTCTATCCTTTGAAATACAGGGAACGACTACTAAGTAGTCTTCCATCTTAACTTGAACATAACGTGTTCCTTTGTCTGTGGCATACTTATCCTTAAACCAGCCGTGGCTCGTGCCTTAGACTGACTTGTTCTCTAGGCGACACTATCGCTCAAGTCACATACTTTATATGACGAGCCTTGAGATCGTGGGGCTATGTGACTTGACAACCACAGACAACATGGGACAGTACTTGCTATGACTTCGATAGTCCAGTCAAACTCTTGTCTAACTTATTCGTGCAACGACTTAACGAGAAAAAACTATGCCGAGCCTTGCATCGAGAGAACGTGTCGTTAGGGGTGAGCAACGGTTCGGTTCAAATCGAACTGAATTTGTGAAAACCGAATAAACCGTAAACCGTAAATTTTAAAACCGAAAACCAAACCGTTTTTAAAAAAACCAAAATAAACCGAACCGAATTTAAAAGGTTCGGTTCTCGGTCGGTTCGGTTTAGTAGACCGGATGGGCCTTTATATCAAAATTTAATAGCAATAATAATACAGAGGAAACAACAGCAAAATAATAACATATAATACAGACTGACAAATGATGCAATAGTTACATTTACGCCCAACTAAATAATAACGTAGGTGAACCATAAGTTGACCCGTATCCGGCCCACTCCGGTCCATTTTGAACCGTTCCAATGGGCGAACACTGGTTCCTAGTCAGTCCATTGATGACAAAGACCGCAAGGAACGACTACGTAAAATGTGCAGTCAGTAATAAATGCAGCCTTCAACCCAATACTGTCAGTAATAAATGGAGCCTTCAACCCAATACTTTATGTCCACTCAGTCAACCCAATAGCGTCAGTTATAAATGGAGCCTTCAACCCAATACTTTATGTCCACTCAGTAAAGTATCCCCACCCACCCTACGTCCTTCCAGCCTCCCACTACATCAAATTTAAAACATTATAAAAATTCATAAACCTAACTGTCATCAATAATCAATACTAAAGCAAACGTAGTAATAGTAACAATTATCATTATTATTGATGTTAAAACAGGTTTCAACTCCTAATTCCTTTTTTTTTCCTCCTAATTCCAATAAACGGAAATGAAATTTGAGAGAGATATCTGAGAGGAATTTGGAGATGGTGGATGATGGTGTGAAGAGCGTGCTGACGAAGCGGCTGCAGCTGGTGGAGAAGTGGATCGACGACGCCCATAACTTCAAGCAGGAGTGCAAGACCGAGAAGCTCTAGGCGCTGCTCCGGTCGCCCGCCCGAGTGGACCTCTACGAGCGGCCCATCGACGGATCATGGACGACACTGAGCAAGTCCTCACGAGGCCATCGCCCTCGTCTCCAAGTGTTGTGCCACGGGCCTCATGAAGCACCTCTTCACCATCATCCCCGCCGCCGAGAAGATGTCCACCCACCTCGACAACTCCCTCGGAGAAGTCTCCTGGCTCCTCCGCGTCTCAGAAAAGAGAGACAGAGACAGAGAGAAACAGAGACAGAGAGAGAGAGAGAGAGAGAGAGAACATGAAACCTTAGATATGAGGATGGAGACTCAGAGAGAAGAGGAGCACAGAAAAGAAAGAATGGTAGGGAGAGAATGTTTTTAGGTTTTTTTGTATATATACTACTGTACACTTCAGTTTTCGGTTCGGGTCGGGAACCGAATTTCAAACCCGCAACCCGAACCAAAAAATGAGTTTTTCCTCTCCTTCAAATCGAACTCCGACCCGAAATGTCCAAAACCGATCCGAATTCTTAATCCGCGTCGGTTCGGGTCGGTTTCGATTCTAAAACCGAGATTTGCTCACCCCTACGTGCCGTGCACGCGTTCGACTTGAACAACCAAGTTCTTTGGGTGCCTAGACTTACGCCACAAGCCGCTCTGCAACGTGCACTGTAACTTAACCCGTGGGACGAGCAAGGCAATGCCAAGCCCTGGACGATGGGACTGTGCATGCTTTATTAAGCATTCATGCGAACGACGCCTATGACTTAGGCTAATTCCAGCTTTGTGGCAACTTAGCAACTTAGACCAACTTCCTTCTCTCAAGCCACGGGACGAAGGAACGAGTGTCATTTTGAAAGCACGCTGAGCAAACTTCTAAGCCGACCGTGGGACCTTTCCATATTCAACTCAGTCTGACCCAAGTTGGAATTATTCCCTTATCTATGTGGATGCATCTCTTTTATTATCAAGCCTACTTGTGCATTTGAAAATTTTCGTTTTATTAGTGTGAAGGCCAAGCTGAGGCAAGTTCATCGAAGCCACCCACCTAAGCAAGTCTTCGAGCAAGCTGTTGCGTGGCTAAGTCCGAACGCCGTCGACGTTTCGATTCCTCCGATTGACTGAGCGGGACGGCGCACTACACCAAGCACTCCCATGTTAACAACCGTTGGATGTTGTTTAAGTCATACAATTTTAACCGTTGATATGAACCATTTAAATCAATGGTTAACATTAGATGACTTAAAACAACATCCAACGATAGATAACATGGGGATGCTTGGGGACGCAAATTGTCCCTCCAATACGTCCCTCCTTATATGGCAGCTGAAGTGACATGTTAAATAATATTATGTGGCATCTGACATTGCCGATGACATGGCAAATTTTAACCCAAAAAGTTAATTACCAAATTTTGTCCATGTTAATTTAATATTAATTAAGTTAATATTAATATTATTTTAATGTTAATATTAATATTAATTCATGTTAATATTAATATTAATATTAATGTTAATATTAATATTATTGTTAATGTTAATGTTAATATTAATTAAATGTTAGTGTTAGTGTTGATGTTAATATTAATTTTAATGTTAATGTTAATTTTAATTTTAAAATTTGTCATATCAGCTACCACATCAACATGTCTCGTCAACTGTCACGTAAGAAGGAACGGTTTGGAAGTACAATTTAGAGTACCAAATAGTATTATTCAAAAAAGAATCAGTCCTAGCACGACCAGCCTAACTCGGAGCCAGATTTTTGTGCGGACCAATCCGGACCGGCCCACCCAACACCACCTTGACAATGGAGTTCTACAAGTTTGTATCTGGTCTTTTTCCTGTTAAACTTTTTCTTCATTTGACTCCCAAAGCCAATAGCACTCGTAGGATGTGCAGGCCAACTAATGCACTATTATGTCAAAGAAAACTTTTATTTTGTACAAAGGTCATCACATGCCAACCGACAGTGCCTGTGAACCCGGTCTATTTACCTCGTTACTGTCCGCCCAAAATTCAACCATTACAGTTTGAACCGGAGTAAATATTTTTTTTTCATATACTTTTTTTTAGATTGTATACGAAAGTTGTATATTGTAAATCTACTCTCAATGCATTGAACTTGTAAAAAATGTACAACTTTAGCATAGTGGTAAGGTCATTCTGACATTTTGTTTACAAATTTGAGATAAAAGAGTTTGTAAGTGTCACCATGATCCTCAAATTGTATTATTTATCAATATTTGATAAAATTTAAATTAAATTTTTGTTTACATCGTCGTTTAATTTCGTAAGATAATTCTAGCTAGCCTAGAACGCACCAAAAAAAAGAATATAAGATTACATGGAACCAATAAACACACACACTTTTTGGTACTGTATACTATTTTTTTCTTTCTTGTCTAAACTAGTAAACTGAAAAACTATTTTTTTTTTACTTCTTCTACAGCATCCCCAAATTTAAGTTCAATTCAAAATTACCCACATATATCTATACTTTAAAAGGGTTAATTAGTTGTACCCCCCTATGATTTGTACGTATTTTGGTAACTGTCCTTATTGTTTTAAAAATAAAGAACACCCCCCTGGTTTATAAAGTAATTAGTTGTACCCCCCTGCTGCATAGAAGAAAATGAGTGAAAAATTAAGCAGCCAGGGGGGTGTTCTTTATTTTTGAAACAACGGGGATGGTTACCAAAATACGTATAAACCATAGGGGGGTACAACTAATTAACCCTCTTTAAAAATCCATTCAAAGTGTTTTGATCTCTCTTTTTCCATTTATCTCAATCCCAAAATAGTATTTAGTATTTCTTTTAACATTTGAATTAACTTTTACCATCTTGTTTGTTTTTGTTGCACTTTTCAAATGGCCCTAAAACCGGCCGGTTCACAAATACACGAACACAAACCAAACCCTTAAAAGGGCCAATACAGTAAATTCCCATTTAAAGGAAAACTCCCACTTATCAATCTCTGTTATAAAATAGTAAAATCCTCCATTCCTTCCTTCGTTTCCTCCATCTCCATCTCCGTAGATCTTAAATTTCCCCAAAAAAGAAGCCAAAAAGAAAAACCTAACGCTTGATCCCCATTTCCAGATCTGGAGGCCATGGCTTCCTCCCCAAAGCTCCTCCTCCTCATGTGGGCCCTCCTCCTCTCCTCGAGATCCTCCCATGGCTTCTACCTCCCCGGAAGCTACCCCCACAGCTACAAGGCCGGCGAGACCCTCTCCGTGAAGGTCAACTCGCTGACCTCCATCGACACCGAGATCCCCTACTCCTACTACTCCCTCCCCTTCTGCAGGCCAGCCGAAGGCATCAAGGACTCCGCCGAGAACCTCGGCGAGCTCCTCATGGGCGACCGCATCGAGAACTCCCCCTACCGCTTCGACATGCACTCCAACTCCACCGACGTCCTCCTCTGCCGCACCGACCCCCTCACCAAGCCCGACCTCGACCTGCTCAAGAAGCGCATCGACGAGATGTACCAGGTCAACCTCCTCCTCGACAACCTCCCCGCCATCCGCTACACCAAGAAGGACGACTACTCCCTCCGCTGGACCGGCTACCCCGTCGGCGTCAAGGTCGCCGACTCCTACTACGTCTTCAACCACCTCAAGTTCACCATACTCGTCTCCAAGTACGAGGACGCCAGCGTCGCCGGCGTCATGGGCACTGGCGACGCCGCCGCCGAGCTCATCCCGCCCTCGGGCGGGCCCGGCGCCCCGGGCCCGCCCGGGTGGATGGTGGTCGGCTTCGAGGTCGTCCCCTGCAGCTTCCAGCACGACACCGAGTCGATCAAGAACGTCAGGACCTACGACAAGTACCCGGCTAAGATCCAGTGCGATCCCAACACCGTCGCCATGTCGGTCCGGGAGGGCCAGCCGATCGTCTACACGTACGAGTACTCCTTCGTCGAGACCGACATCAAGTGGCCCTCGCGCTGGGACGCCTACCTCCGGATGGAGGGCGCCAAGGTGCACTGGTTCTCCATCCTCAACTCGCTGATGGTGATCGCGTTCCTGGCCGGGATCGTGCTGGTGATCTTCCTGAGGACCGTGCGGCGGGACCTGACCCGCTACGAGGAGCTCGACAAGGAGGCGCAGGCGCAGATGAGCGAGGAGCTGTCCGGGTGGAAGCTGGTCGTCGCGGACGTCTTCCGCGCGCCGGCCAACCCTGCGCTGCTCTGCGTCCTCGTGGGCGACGGCGTCCAGATCCTCGGGATGGCGGCCGTCACGATCCTCTTCGCCGCCCTCGGGTTCATGTCCCCGGCCTCGCGGGGTGCCCTGGTCACCGGGATGCTCTTCTTCTACCTCTTCCTCGGGATCCTGGCCGGGTACGTCGCCACCAGGCTGTGGAAGACGGTGCGGTGCGGGGACCCCTCCGGCTGGGCGTCCGTCTCGTGGCGCGCCGCCTGCTTCTTCCCCGGGATCGCGTTCTCGATCCTGACCACGTTGAACTTCCTGCTGTGGGGGAGCCACAGCACTGGGGCGATCCCGTTCTTCCTGTTTGTGGTCCTCATCCTGCTCTGGTTCTGCATCTCGGTGCCCCTCACGCTTGTTGGCGGCTTCCTTGGCGCCCGGGCGCGCCACATTGAGTACCCCGTCAGGACCAACCAGATCCCGAGGGAGATCCCTCCGCAAAAGTATCCGTCCTGGCTGCTGGTCATCGGAGCCGGGACCCTCCCCTTCGGCACCCTCTTCATCGAGCTCTTCTTCATAATGTCGAGCATATGGATGGGGCGGGTCTACTATGTGTTCGGATTCCTCTTCATAGTGCTGATGCTTCTCGTCGTGGTGTGCGCCGAGGTCTCTCTTGTACTCACCTACATGCACCTCTGCGTCGAGGACTGGAAGTGGTGGTGGAAGTCCTTCTTCTCTTCAGGATCGGTGGCTCTTTACATCTTCCTCTACTCGGTGAACTACCTCGTGTTTGATCTAAAGAGCTTGAGCGGTCCCGTGTCCGCTACGCTTTACCTCGGATATTCACTCGTCATGGTTCTTGCCATCATGCTCGCGACTGGCACGGTCGGGTTCCTCTCGTCCTTCTGGTTCGTCCACTACCTCTTCTCGTCCGTGAAGCTGGATTGAGTTTTTACTAGTAGGAGAAATAGCACTGCTGATGAAGATTAAGGTGCTTACTTTTGAACTACACTAGATTTGGGTGTTATAGATGAGAATAAAACTCTAATATGTGCTTCTGTTATTCTTTATTTAGTTGGATATTTCTACATGATTTTTGCCGTAAAATGATGTAATAGGTTGTAACTTTTCTAGGATTTACTTTCTCATTTAGCCTTGTTAGAACAGAATCATTGTCGAAGGAATGATATCTTACATTGCTTTCTTGCTACAGTTCTACTTTGGAAGTGATTATGTTTGCCTCACAAGTCGCAAGTTACTCATCACTTCATTGGTATAATTTAGTTCTTCACTATTATTTTATGAGATGTATACATTTTGTATGAAGTAATACCTACTGCAAGGTTGGCCTCCTCGAGTATAGTTTTATGCAACTCACCCTTTAGCTCTTTTGATAGTAGAGTCTAATGTAGTAAATTTGACATTGCATACATTGCCACCAACAGAGGGCTAATGCATCCAACATATGAGAAGTCTAGATTGGAATGACAAGAAAGATTGAAGGTGGAAAATCTGATCATTTGAGTGAGAATCCGCATATGGTTGTAGAAATGGGTCTTTTGGATTACACTGGCTTTGGATGTTATGGCATATACAATTTCAAACACACTTCTTGTCAAAAAATTAAACTGATGTTTGTTTTAAACTAAAGCAGATAGAAATCTAGATTATATAATTTTACAGATATGATATTACGAAGGAAATAAGTCAACAAATTGTGTTGTCTGTTAGACATTTGTATTTGTTCAGATACAATTCTGGTAAGGTGAATACAATAAGAAGAAACCATATCTATATCCATGCTTTAAGTGAATGGATACAGGATCACAGATATCCATATTTGTTAAAGAGCTTGAAGATGGAGCTGCATTTGGTTTGGGTATTGAGAGCAGTGACATATATGGGTACCCATTCAACACACCCCTTGCATATTAGGGGTGTAAATGGAGTGCATATTAGGGGTGTAAATGGAGGAAGATATGGAATGCATAATCGTTTAAACCATACTTGTCTTTCTCGTTGCAGATATGATTAGTTCCAAGGTTCGCAATATCGGTATCAGAATAAGTATTGGACCATTCCTATGAGTATCGGGATCGGCAGTATCGGCGGTTTCGGATCGGAGTATCGGATTTTTTTGGTATTGGAAATCAAATAATTATTAACATTTTAGAAAGTATATTTTATACATTTAGACATAATTTAAAGTATTTTTGGTGTTGTTTCTTAGCAGTTTTGAAATCAGAAAATTTACTGTAGGATAAGAAAATATATACAAATTAGTAGTAACGATAGAAGTTAGGAATTTTTGTAAAAACGATATGATACGACAGATGGTCTGTCGGAATTTGGGATGATGTCCAAATTCCGACAAACAGTCTGTCGGAAATTGGACGACAGACTGTTTGTCGGAATTTGGACAGACCATCTGTCGGATATCAATCAAGCTGGTCGGGGTGGGGGTGGTTTGGGTTGGGTCGGGTTGGTTCGGGTTGGTTGGGGGAGTAAAGAGTAGTTGGTGGTTGGGGAGTTAAAAGTTGAGGGGAGGGGAGTTGCTGTGATGTGTTAGTAGCAAACCGAGAAGAAGAAGAAGAAGAGGAGGAGGAGGAAGAAGAAGAAGGAGAAGAAGAAGAAGGAGAAGAAGAAGAAGAAATGGTTAGTTTAATTTTTTTTTTAAATTATATTTATTACTCATATTCTCTAAGAAGAAGAAGGAGTGAAGTGTTTATGGTTAGACTAATTTTATAATTTTATTTATTAAACAAACACTAATGCTCATTCCTAATAAAAAAATTGTATCCTAACACTAATCTAGATCCCAACCCTAACTTGAACCTAATTAGACCCCAACCGTAACCCTCTCCCTAACCCGTAAACTAAACCCTAACATAATCCAACCCTTAACCCTAATATAAACCCAAACCTTAATCTATCCCACTCTTAACTGTTTCCTAATTATATTAAAAAGTTTACTAATAACCTTAACCTCCTAACCCTAACTCGTAAACTAAATCCTAACCTAATCCAAACCCTTACCCTAATATAAACCCAAATTAATCCTACCATTAACCTTTATCCTAATCGTATTCAAAATCCTAGTAATAATCTTAATCATAACCTAATGTAAACCTTAATCTTGATCCTAATGTAGATCATATTTATGACTATTGAAATATGCGTTTTGACAACCATCTTTTTACAGATGGCTAGCCAAAACGATGGTCGTATACCAGGGGCCAACTACAGAATTGATTATGCAGCAACGCGAGTAGCACATATGTAGTCTGATATTTACTGGAGAGGTATATTAAATTTTAATTGTGTTAGTCAATAAAATTTATATTTTATATGTTTAGTAATAACATAGTTTGTATGTTTTATATATAGTTATGTGATTATAAAAGGAAAGTGCGGTGTCGAGAACACAATACATGGCGCTATGAGGGCTAACTTGGTTTTTGGAAAGTTGACTAGTGACCAAGAAGCTTTATTGCACGTATTTGGTTTTCAGTACCTTAATCAAATACGTTTTCTACGTCACGATAGAGACTTGATTCTCAGTCTAATAGAGCGCTGGTGGCCCGGACGAAATACATTCCAGCTACCTTTCGGAGAAATGACTATTGTGCTTAAAGATGTTGCAAATATTTTAGGTCTACCTATCACAGGTGAACCTATAATATTTGACGAGTCATTTTCCGCTGAGACAACGATCATGAAGTACCTAGATGTGGAGGCACCTAGATTGAAAGGCAAAGGCCTAGTGTCGTATACATGGCTTCGTCAGAATTTTATGCACATAGATCGTATTGGTGACGAAGAATCTCAGTTGATGAGGAACGGATAAGTATTATATTTATGGTTAATATTTATGCATATAAATTATATATCAATTTAGTTTAGCTATTTTTTTTCATATTCTGTTCAGGTCATTGCATGCACCAGAGCCTATTTACTAGGCCTTATTAATGCAGTTTTGTTTTCCGACGCATCGGATATAGTAAATTTACGATTTCTGTTATTTCTGAAAGATTTGACAGAACCGACGAGTCATGCTTGGGGAGCGTCAATGCTGGCATATCTATACAGTGCTATGTCAGATTTTGTGCAATTCCAGTCAAAGGACAAATTGATGAAAAATTTAAATGGATGCGTTACATTGGTCCAGGTACGAAAATTGTTTGAATTTGGTATACATTTAAAATTTGTACACTTATACCCTATATTTTTTAGGTTTTGTCCTACGAGCATATTTCTATCGGTAGGCCACTTTCCCGTATCAGTAGCGACACACATGTATTTTCGATAGCTTTACGGTGGACTACTGATGCGGTAGATCCCGCACACTGTGTTTACTCGGTTGCCCCGATATATCGGGGGCAATTTGATTCACTAAAGATTTCAGAGGTAAATAAAATTCATCATTCTACATCTATTTAGTTTATTCTGTTTTATTACCTTATAATTATTTGCCCAAAAACAAGTTCAAATGGTACATTACTGTATAAATCCTTATCCTTCTGAGATAGAACGAACAACATATGAATTAAGTCTCCATAGGTTTTACATAATATACCATGGAGACATAATGTATCATCCAGCTGATCGGGTTATGCGACAATTCGGTATGAAACAACATATACCCGAAGACCTGCCTCACTACAATCGTGGTAGAGGAAGTGCAACCACAAGAGCCCGCAAATTAATTCCTACTTGGAATTCTAGACGAGACGCATAACATCTCACATTTGTCTCAGAACATAGCTACTATGGAGGACTGCAAGTTATTTTAAATTTGTTTTTTCTGTATCATATATGCTCATATTTTTTCCAACGGTACAGTATACGGGAATATTGCATATAGATCTTGGTGGAGATCTCCAATTATGAGCAACAGACGCTACATATAGTCTGCGTGGATTTTATGAACATATAACAAATGTTTGCGTGGATTTTATGAACATATAACAAGAATTGATGTAAGTAATTTTTTTTATTGTAAACCAATGTTTTACCTTACATAAGAACTAACGTAAATAATGTGTTATTATTTTAGGTTCCAGCTTTGGAGCAAGCATGTGACAACCCAGATCCTGAAGTGTTAAGAACGACAGTAAGGAACTTTGTGGCTTGGGTGAAAGCGGATCCGGAGCCTCCGAACCCTCCGCTACATCTTCCGCAAGATTATCCTATAGGCATTATTAGCCAACGTCAACCACTTCCCCGCAAGGTTAGGCACCATGTCACCAAACCGTTCCCCGATAGTCTGCCTCAGCAAGCTGACGATATTCCGCCTCAGCAAGCTGGCGAGATCTTGCCTCAGCAAGCTGACGAGGTCCCGCCTCAGTGGGCTGGCCAGGGGACTTTCCAGTGGGCTGGCCAGGGGACTTCCCAGTGGCCTGACCAGGGGACTTCCCAGTAGGCTGGTCAGGAGACTTCCCAGTGGGCTGGCCAGGGTTCATCGCAGTGGGCTGGCCAGGAGACTTCGCAGTGGCCCGGAGTGACAGATTGGTTTCAAAGCTATGGTTTGGATGGAAATTATTATACACAGATACTAACTGCTCCATCAGCACCAGCACCCACGCAAGACGAAGATGGTGATGCGTCCGAGGAGAATACGATGCGGAGGAGAGCCCGACTCAATCTCAGAGAAGTTGATCGTCCAGACTATTGGAAATTAGACAGACAAGGAAGATAGATGAATATTTTGTACTTGCATGATGTTTCCTATTACAGTTACTTGTATGATGTTTCCTATCTCAGAGAAGTTCATTCTCTTGGTTGATCTGTACAACTCCTTCTTCAAGAATCTTCGATGCAGTAATTGCAATGGTTTAGGACACAATAGAAGGAGTTGTACAGATCAACCAAGAGAATGAACTTCTCTGAGATGGGAAACATCATACAAGTAACTGTAATAGGAAACATCATGCAAGTACAAAATATTCATCTATCTTCCTTGTCTGTCTAATTTCCAATAGTCTGGACGATCAACTTCTCTGAGATTGAGTCGGGCTCTCCTCCGCAGCGTATTCTCCTCGGACGCATCACCACCTTCGTCTTGCGTGGGTGCTGGTGCTGATGGAGCAGTTAGTATCTGTGTATAATAATTTCCATCCAAACCATAGCTTTGAAACCAATCTGTCACTCCGGGCCACTGCGAAGTCTCTTGGCCAGCCCACTGGAAGTCCCCTGGCCAGCCCACTGGAAAGTCCCCTGGCCAGCCCACTGGAAAGTCCCCTGGCCAGCCCACTGAGGCGGGACCTTGTCAGCTTGCTGAGGCGGGATCTCGCCAGCTTGCTGAGGCGGGATATCGTCAGCTTGCTGAGGCGGGCTATCGGGGAATGGTTGGGTGACATGGTGTCTAACCTTGCGGGGAAGTGGTTGACGTTGGCTAATAATGCCTACAGGATAATCTTGCGGAAGATGTAGCGGAGGCTCCGGATCCTCTTTCACCCAAGCCATAAAGTTCCTTACTATCGTTCTCAACACTTTAGGATCTGGGTTGTCACATGCTTGCTCCAAAGCTGGAACCTAAAATAATAACACATTATTTACGTTAGTTCTTATGTAAGCTAAAATATTGGTTTACAATAAAAAAATTACTTACATCAGTTCTTGTTATATGTTCATAAAATTCACGCAAACATTGGTTATATGTTCATAAAATCCACGCAGACTATATGTAGCGTCTGTTGCTCATAATTGGAGATTCCCACCAAGATCTATATGCAATATTCCCGTATACTGTACCGTTGGAAAAAATATGAGCATATATGATACAATATGAAAAAACAAATTTAACTTTAAAATAACCTGCAGTCCTCCATAGTAGCTATGTTCTGAGACAAATGTGAGATGTTATGCGTCTCTAGTCTGGAATTCCAAGCAGAAATTAATTTGCGGGCTCTTGCGGTTGCACTTCCTCTACTACGATTGTAGTGAGGCGGGTCTTCGGGTATATGTTGTTTCATATCGAATTGTCGCATAACCCGATCAGCTGGATGATACATTATGTCTCCATGGTATATTATGTAAAACCAATGGAGACTTAATTCATATGATATTCCTTCTATCTCAGAAGGATAAGGATTTATACAGTAATGTACCATTTGAACCTGTTTTTGGGCAAATAATTATAAGGTAATAAAACAGAATAAATTAAATAGATGTAGAATGATGAATTTTATTTACCTCTGAAATCTTTAGTGAATCAAATTGGCCCCGATATATCGGAGCAACCGAGTAAACACAGTGTGCGGGATCTACCGCATCAGTAGTCCACCGTAAAGCTATCGGAAATACATGTGTGCCGCTACTGATACGAAAAAGTGGCCTACCGATAGAAATATGCTCGTAGGACCAAACTTAAAAAATATAGGGTATAAGTGTACAAATTTTAAATGTATACCAAATTCAAACAATTTTCGTACCTGGACCAATATAACGCATCCATTTAAATTTTTCATCAATTTGTCCTTTGACTGGAACTGCACAAAATCTGACATAGCACTGTATAGATATGCCAGCATTGACGCTCCCCAAGCATGACTCGTCGGTTCCGTCAAATCTTTCAGAAATAACAGAAACCGTAAATTTACCATATCCGATGCGTCGGAAAACAAAACTGCATTAATAAGGCATAGTAAATAGGCTATGGTGCATGCAATGACCTGAACAGAATATGAAAAAAAAAATTTAGCTAAACTAAATTGATATATAATTTATGTGCATAAATATTGACCATAAATATAATACTTGTTCCTCATCAACTGAGATTTCTTCGTCACCAATACGATCTATGTGCATAAAATTCTGACGGAGCCATGTATACGACACTAGGCCTTTGCCTTTCAATCTTGGTGCCTCCACACCTAGGTAATCCATGATCGTTGTCTCAGCGAAAAATGACTCATCAAATATTATAGGTAGACCTGTGATAGGTAGACCTAAAGTATTTGCAACATCTTTAAGCACAATAGTCATTTCTCCGAAAGGTAGCTGGACGTATTTCGTCCGGGCAAGTCTCTATCGTGACGTAGAAAACGTATTTGATCAAGGTACTGAAAATCAAATACGTGCAATAAAACTTCTTGGTCACCAACTTCCAAAAACCAAGTTGGCCCTCATAGTGCCATGTATTGTGTTCTCGACTCCGCACTTCCCTTTTATAATCACATAACTATATATAAAACATACAAACTATGTTATTACTAAACATATAAAATATAAATTTTATTGACTAACACAATTAAAATTTAATATACATCTCCAGTAAATATCAGACTACATATGTGTGACTCGCGTTGCTGCATAATCAATTCTGTAGTTGGCCCCCGGTATACGACCATCGTTTTGGCTAGCCATCTGTAAAAAGATGGTTGTCAAAACGCATATTTCAATAGTCATGAATATGATCTACATTAGGATCAAGATTAAGGTTTACATTAGGTTAGGATTAAGATTATTACTAGGATTTTGAATACGATTAGGATAAAGGTTAATGGTAGGATTAATTTGGGTTTATATTAGGGTAAGGGTTTGGATTAGGTTAGGATTTAGTTTACGAGTTAGGGTTAGGGGGTTAAGGTTATTAGTAAACTTTTTAATATAATTAGAAAACAGTTAAGAGTGGGATAGATTAGGGTTTGGGTTTGTATTAGGGTTAAGGGTTGGATTAGGTTAGGGTTTAGTTTACGGGTTAGGGAGAGGGTTAGGATTGGGGTCTAATTAGGTTCAAGTTAGGGTTGGGGTCTAGATTAGTGTTAGGATACAATTTTTTTGATTAGGAATTAGTGTTTGTTTAATAAATAAAATTATAAAATTAGTCTAACCATAAACACTTCACTCCTTATTCTTCTTCTTAGAGAATATGAGTAATAAATATAATTAAAAAAAATAAACTAACCATTTCTTCTTCTCCTTCTTCCTCCTCCTCCTCTTCTTCTTCTTCTCGGTTTGCTACTAACACATCACAACAACTCCCCTCTCCTCAACTTTTAACTCCCCAACCACCAACCACTCTTTACTCCCCTAACCAACCCGACCCAACCCAAACCACCGACCGGCTTGATGGATATCCGACAGATGGTCTGTCGGAATTTGGGGTGATGTCCAAATTCCGACAGACAATCTATCGGAATTTGGGCATCACTCCAAATTACGACAGACCATCTGTCGTATCATCTCGTTTTTACAAAAATTCCTAACTTCTATCGTTACTACTAATTTGTATATATTTTCTTATCCTACAGTAAATTTTCTGTTTTGAAATTGAATGAAATAATAGTCACTCTTGGCAATTGGTTTACATGCGATAGATAATTTTTCCTCTTTTACATGCTTTTACAACCTTACTATATTTTTACCCCCTTGCTAATTGGTCTTTTTTCGTTCAATTTTCTTTGCCGAATTGACCAGAAAAATGACTCCCAATGTCGATATCGGTTAGTATCGGGTATCGTCGGTATTGGATCTGGACATGCCAAACCGTATCGGTATCGGCCGTGTAGGATCGGTATCGGCCGATATTGCAAACTATGAGATTACAAATACCCTCGTCATTGTAATAATTAAACCGATATCCTTCTTTGACAAAAGAAAATGGAAATATAGGCCAATTATTGTTACTGATAGGTTATTAAAAAGGAAATTAATTTTTTTCAAAATTGTTCATATACTATGTTGATGATGACGTGGATACAAAAGAAGAAATGATACCTGTATCCATGCTTTAATGGATGGATACAAATATCATATTCATTAAAGTATTGGAAGTTTGATATGGATTTCATTTGGAATATTTAGATTCTTTTGCAGCCCTATGCACATTGATCTCAAGTTTTGTTTTAAAGGGAGTATTTGTACTAGTTAGAAGTATATTGAAAGCCTTTAACTGATTGTAGACGAAGAAAGACTACTTGGTGGCTTGACAATTGGAGTTTGCTAAGTATAAGGTGAGTTTCATGTATTTGAGCATATTAAAACATTTTGTGAATTTCATCTATTTGGGCTAGGTGATATTAAATGTTTACCATTAGAATATTTGATCCATCTATGAGTTTCTTCTAAGCATACTACTGGAGCCTGTAAATGATTCAGCTTTTCTCAATTCAGAGGTTACTTTCAGGAATTTTATATATGGGCAACTAACCTTTTAGGGGCATTTGCATCCTATCCAAGAGAACATTGGGTATGATTGATAGTTGTTTGCAGCGACTAAGCTTATTTTTTCCTAGCCACCTAAAAGTTGAGCATTCTACTAGGTTGTATTGCATTTGATCTAAGAGAACTTAGGATTTGACACTTAATTTAATGCGACTAAACCTGCTTTTCAAAATCCAAGGAAGAGAGAGTAATTGTACTAATTCTTATTGTAAGATTCTCGCGCAAACTGTAGATATGATGCTTATGAACAGGACTAGTTCGATTGTGAATAACAGCCTAGATTTTAGGTGGCCAAGAATAACATGTATGTGTGCCCATATTCTACATCTCTCTTGCATATGTTGCAGATATGCTCCGGTCTTTTTTTTCCCGACATATTTAAAGTCTTTTTTCTTCTCACTTTTAGCTTTGATTTTTAAGATGCAGTTTTTTTTTTTCTTTCTTGAGGTGCATTTTATATTCTGGACATTACTTAGACTTGATAAGATTGACATGAACTCTGCATTATGTTATACAATTTAAGTAAGAGTTTGGTGAATGGACTGGAACTAAGTGCAGATGCAAATGCCATTGCTTGGTGGCTTGGCAATTTAGCCTGGTAAGCGTAAGGTAATATCATGTAGATACCTGGTTGGAACATAGTTACCTGGGTTGAAGATCCTTTAGACACATGGTACAGAAATGTGGTACACTACTTTTCTTGGTATGCAGTATGGGGGTTGTAGGCTAAGAGGTTGGTATTTTCTTACGAGCAGGTCCTGTGTATTTGCGTCTAGAAACTCGTCTTTGGTGTTTTGGGACATGTACAACACATGCCAATAGATGCTCCAGTAAGGAGGAATAATAAGATAGTAGTTTAAGGAGCTGCTAGGACTAGAGGTAGGCATAAGCAAACATGAATTGAAGTTTTGAAGTATGGTGTGTTTTTTGTTAATTTGCCCTACGCAGAGTTAAATGGAAGGAAAGGATTAAAACAGCGATTCCAAGAATGTTAGATAAAGGCTTTGTTGTTGTTGTTGTTGTTGTTGTTGTTGTTGTAGTTGTAGTAGTAGTAATATATTTGTGTCTAGTAGGGAAGAATTCCTAACATATCCAGGTATCCTACAACCTCCTATTGTATCCTGCAACCTCCTATTGTATCCTTCATTTGACAAACTTATGCTAATCTTTTCTGTTGCCATTTGATTACCACTATGTTAGTGCATCTGAGTTTCTTCGCAGCATCTTTCTTATTGAATGCTTTATGTAACCTGAGGGCTCTAAATGATATAGAGTTTCTCTATGTTATTTCTGTTGATATGGGCTTATAATTTTAGGAGCATTTGCGTGTATTTGATGCAAGAGAATTTCCGGTATGTTTTAGTAGTTTGGTTGCAGGTGGCTAGACTTGCTTTGCTCGTGCAAAGCTTCTTCACACAGATTGAACGTGCCATGGATGTGATACGACCCCCTTCTCCAGCTCCAGTAAGTGAGTGATGACGAGGTGAGTGATGCATTAATCAGTTGATCAAAAGTATTGCAATAGTCATTACCAGAAGAATCTAAGCTTTATTGAAAAGAAATGGCAGATGCTACAAGAAGAAGATGACAAAGGAAACTAATTGAGAAAAAGTCTATCATTCATTCTCCAGATACCTGACTGCTGCTCCTTTCCTTTCTATTTATAGTACTCCTACAATATTCCATGACCTAATACATTTACTTCAATGATTAATGAGCTGTTAACTTTTGCAGGAATAATGAGCTGGCTGATTGGGCTGATTGTAACAGAATGGCTGACCTGGCAATTCTGGGAAGAACAAGGAGGGCACATGGCTGATGTGGATAACTGCTAACTGAATGCAAATTAAATGGCTAAAAGGGAAATTACCTGCTCTGCTCCTACTTAGCTATTCCTACTGCATTTCTACTGCAGAATTAGAGTGACATAAGCTGGGCTTTATCAATACCCTACCCTTATTTTGACCTTGTCTCAAGGTCAAAGTGAGGATATGATTTAATGAACTTTTCGTAAGGCATCCATACAGCATCTTCTGGCCTTCCATCCTTCCATTGGACTAGCAAATCAACTACAGCCTTGTTGTGCCTTTGCACCAATCTCCTATCCAATACCCAATCTGGTTCAAGCAGTAGTTCTTCCATCTGAGTTGGGTTTTCTTTTTGCCAATTTGATTTAGCCCCTAGCTTCTTTTTGAGTTGGGATACATGGAACACAGGGTGGATTATAGCATCATCTGGAAGTTGTAATTTGTAAGCAACTGGTCCAATCCTTGCTACCACTTGATATGGCCCATAGTATTTGGGTGATAACTTCTGTGGCTTCCTCTGTGTCACGTCCCGCTCCCGCAGGAGCGATCGTCCTCGCTAAGGCGTGATGCCGCACGGGCCTAGGTTGCGCCCGTGCAAGGCCAAGTCCAGAAACGGCTGATTTGAGCTAGGCCACAGAGTCGCACAGAGTGTCCCCATTTGCAGCGGAAAGTAAATGAACACAAATTGAAGCGAATTCAAAACTCTTTTATTGATTTTCAAGAAGTTTACAAGCGGCGCTAGGCCGATATTACAAATCGCTCAAGTTCTCTCTCTATGAAACATAAAAGGCGTGCCAAGTGGCTTACAAGATGGAATGATTCATGGCGATGTTCCGATACATTATGTCCCGTATATGGTGCTTCAGCTCCTTGCAACGCTCCAAGGCTCCAGAGATAGCTCCGCGTCTTAGCACGTTCGATGGAAGCTCCGCACCCGCCGACGTTTCCTGCTTCCTGCAAGCAGACTGTGGGGTTATCAGTACATTGTTATGCACTGGTGGGGAGGCTAGCTCGTCCACAACGCTATCATTACCAAACACGTTCCATTTACTTTTGTGCATCTCTATCATTCATTGTCTTTCTAATCTTGCCTTAGGATCAGTTTCATGGCATATTTCATAGCCTATCTCGTGTTGTCGAATACAAGTGTCGCATGAAAATTCATGCATAACTTACCCATACTTACCGTCCGGCCTTCTCTGTTCAATGTAAACCAAGTTAGTCAACAATTCATGTGTAATATCATAACGTGATTCTTGGGAACATTCAATATTAAGGGCGTGTCCCTGCCTCAGATTCTAGCGCGTCGTAGGCGTGTTTTCTAACTCACTTGCACGAAATACTTTTGATCATTTATATGTTACAGTCAATGTCTGTTCAGAGGGTGCTTCATTCAGTTAACTTAGACTACTTTGATTTCAATGCAAGGACTTGCACGTGGATTGCCACCAGCAAAGCCCACTTAAATCTATATGCACTGGTCGCTGGCATGTCAGCCATTTTGGACATTTTCTCCTGTGGCATTCTCATCTATCAAGCGTGATGGCTGGTACACCTTGATAGACTATTGAATAACCGGCCCTACGTTTGGTTATGTGCCCAAGCCCGCACATTCTGTCCGTCCGTAGGCCATGATTCCGCCTAGGCCGGCCACGAAATCGTCGTTCGTTGCCCTTGGAATCCCTTTTCGCTCGTGCACGAGCCGTCCACGACCATTTCGTATTTTATTGTCATTTTAACTTAACGGCTGTCTTTGAGCCATAGGCTAACCCTTAGCCATAATGCGTTATCGACCAGGTTGGCGTCCGTACAGCGCGGGTAGCGAGCCCCGTTGCACGTGTCCGTCACACCTGTCGCTAACCATTCTTTCTTTTCTTATCTTTCATTCATTCTTTCTTTTCTTTCTTTCACTTGTTCGTTTGTTCATCGATTCATTCACGTATTCATTCTTTCATTCGTTGATTCATTCATTCACTTATTCGTTCATTCATTCATTCATACATTTTGCAACTCCCTGTGCGGGAGTCGCCTTGGCGACCCATTGGTCCCGTAGCCTTTCAATGTTGCTATACTCTACTCGGAGCGACTATGTCGATAGTCTTCCGTTTCATTGTTGTAAACCATTCATTGTTTCATTGTTTGAACGCATAAGGGACTTGAACGTAAGCATGTGCCATAGCACGAGCGTGGAGCGCGGTGCGAGAGTTCTCGTATTTTCTATGTTTCTTTCCATATTCTATACAAGCATACAAGATGGGATTAATCCCTTAGCTAGGTGCGTTGGGTCATTTATTAGCATGCGCAGTGTTATCGCCTAGCGATTTCAGTGATAGTGTCCGTATTATTATGTGTCTAGGCTAAGCACAGACGGGTTCATCGGAGCCACCCACCTTAGCGATGTTCGCATCGGCCGAGCGATACTCCGAGCGCGCCTTTGAAAGTCTAAGTCTGGATTCATCTTGACGGCCAATGTAAGCCTTGCATCGATTCTTCATCAGGTCGATGCCAACTCTTCGGGTCGACGGCTCGTTTGAGTCGTTGCACTTGCCGTTTGAATCGGCGTTCCGCTAGGGCGGAGCGGGTCATTACATAATACACCACTCAAAACAAGTCTCGTTCTCGAGACTTCCTGAGTGCAGGTCATCCTACCATTCCTTAACTCGTGTCATCATGTTTTATAGACAATTCTATCGAACGGCTCTATCGTTCGATGGCATCGAACAATGCTCGGTACCTTTCCAAGTTCCGTGTCGTATACGTTTGGTCGATTTTTATTGTATAACTTTTCATTCATTTTAGAGTTGATGGTACTTATTCAATTCAAGTGTTTCTCTGACTCGGTTGCTTTTTCGACGTATCATGGGACTGAAACGGTCGCACGAGGTGCGTTGTAATTCGTCAAATACGAAGTCGTAGGCTGAGGCAAACTCACTTATTCTTTCATGCGCATCTCAACACCCACTTGCAGCTGTATTCGAGTTCATCATATCGCTGAGTTTGGATCGTACACGCATTCAAGGCGTCCCCCGAATACGTACATTTCAACCAAGCTTAGCGATTAGCGAAGTCGGACAAGCTACTCGTGATAGTTTTGATTTGCCGATCGTTTTGCTAACTTCGATTTAAAACCGAACTTGTGTGCATCTCACTATCGTTTATCTCGGTCATCGAGATGATTCGATTCGTTTCTCAAGCGTTCTTGTCTACGAAATCAATACGATTTCTTCTTAGCGGAGTCGACCAAGTTTAAGCAATTTCCGTCCGATTTAAGACCACGTATTGCAATATCATCGAGTACGTCTTCCAATCAATGATTCAATTCGTTATCCCAACTTTACTTACGCATCATCAATTCCTATCTTTTTTCTTCGTTTGGGGCCAATCTCGCCGTCGTTCCCGCACACTCTCAGTTCCCCGTCCTACTCTAAGTCTTGTTTTTTCCCAGTCTATCGTCCGTCCAGACGATGCTGTAAGGTCAATCGCACAAGTTCAATCACTCGGCATAGGGTCGTCCGCCTATCCGCTAGGTCAGCTCACAAGGTCATAGTTACACGTCAAGTCCATTGCTCATCGTGCAAGGTCGTTGCACGACGCTCGCCCCAAATCCTATGGTCAAACCATTTGTTCACTTGTACGAGAGTTTCTACCCAAGTTTGTTTCACTCAAATTTCTAAACATCAAGCAGTGTTCCTCCTATTCGCATCAACACATTCTCCGCTCCATGTCTGAGCTCGTTTAGGAAAATCATCCTACGATAGGTTGTCCTCAATCAAATCCTTGACATGTCAGTCTCGTGCGTCCGTACTAGCAATTTACCATAGTCTATCTCTTCAAGTATGTTTTGATATAATTCACCTATCCATCATATCCAATTCACGTAGTCGATCACAAGGTCGTCTAGCCTTGCAATATGTCGCGCCCCGATCTCACGCAAGTCTGATTATTCACGGCGGACATGAATCACCATGTCAACATTTTCGCAGAATAATCATCCTCATCGGGACGTAACTCTTGCGTTGCGTCTAGACTTGCTCATTTTCGATACGCAGATTGGGTCTACTCAATCCTCAAGTTTTCTCATTCTTCAATCGCAAGTCCTAACAATCCTCGAACCCACCTTCGCTTCAAACCACAAGTCGAAGCAATCAAAATTGCCATGCCATGATATTTTGAGTTCGACCATTCCCGCTGGACATGAATCACCATGCCAACGCTCACGCGGAACGATCGTCCCAAATCCGACGTGACGCATCTGCGAGGCTGGAGTTGCGCTCGCGCAAGACAAGATCGTTGTCGTTGTGGTTATCAGCGAACAATCAAGTCACTTTCCTTCCTCATTCCAAACATTCATTTCCAACATAGCATCCTTCAAAATAATAACTTCTAACACGATCATTATTCATCGAATCAAAGTACCCCCGAGTTATCGTACATCGATCTTTGATACGCCTCAATACCATTGATGATGTACATAACCTGACGATCTTCCTTTTGCAACGGATTCTGAGTCGTGCAACTTAATTTCCTCAATTCACGTTGTCGCGTGCTAACTCTTCATCGACCAACATCAATTTCAATTCCTTAGTCATTCTCGTATCTTTAAATCAACGTTTTCTATGCACGCTATCTTCTGACCGTGCTATTCCCGATCTCGTCCATGAGTAATTCACCTTAACTCAAGTTTCAATCCATTCAACTAAATTCAAAATCGCATGCACGATCTTCTATGTTTCCTCGACCAAGACCTCCGTCCGTTTCATGATTCGTACTACGCATTCTTAATTCGTCCGAACGATATCTCGTTTGAGACTCTCGAAGTTGAAACCAACTAAGCGTTACTCATTCTAAGGCTTGCGCGATATCATCGCTTGCCGACATACTCGTTCTATTCGTAAATCCTTTAGTCTTGCTCGAACAATTTCGATAACGTCCATACACCACTCAGGGTTCGAGCCATTCGACTAGTCATCGACACTCGCTCTTTTCCTTCTTCGAAGCTATCACATACACCACTCGGAGTCAAGTCATTCTACAAATCCTCAAGAGGTTATTCGACTCCCGATCGACATGTCCAATTGCGCGTTCGCTCATTCCTCAAAATCTAAGAACCATTTCCCCGTGTTCACTTTAGCGTCGGTCAAGTAGCGTCTCTATCAACATACGTTCTAAGTCTCCCTTATTCTCGTCCAAGCGATATTCATTCTCGCTCGCAACTCGTTTGCACCATGAAGTCTAGGTGCGCGATACTCGGCACAACTTAGCCAAAAGGCTGCATGCATAACCATCCCGTTCGAACTATACTTTGGTCTCGTGTACTCGTTCGCTATTGTCAGCGTAAGGTTATTCAAGCACGTCTTGCGTTTGCTAACTCTTAGCATCGGTTCTTCCCAACTCAAGTACGTTGTGGTTCGGCACAAAGGCCATCGCCTATCGATCCTGTTCAACCGAGTACTTGTACGAGCTTTTGAAAATATTAGACTTATTGCATGGAACATCCCAAGGCACAACGAGAGAGAGCGTACACTTCTTTTGTTTTCTAATCGAGCTTTCAAAACTGAGAAAATCGAAACGAAGTCCAAGGACGTGAAGCCGTGCTCTGATACCAATCTGTCACGCCCCGCTCCCGCAGGAGCGATCGTCCTCGCTAAGGCGTGATGCCGCACGGGCCTAGGTTGCGCCCGTGCAAGGCCAAGTCCAGAAACGGCCGATTTGAGCTAGGCCACAGAGTCGCACAGAGTGTCCCCATTTGCAGCGAAAAGTAAATGAACACAAATTGAAGCGAATTCAAAACTCTTTTATTGATTTTCAAGAAGTTTACAAGCGGCGCTAGGCCGATATTACAAATCGCTCAAGCTCTTTCTCTATGAAACATAAAAGGCGTGCCAAGTGGCTTACAAGATGGAATGATTCATGGCGATGTTCCGATACATTATGTCCCGTATATGGTGCTTCAGCTCCTTGCAACGCTCCAAGGCTCCAGAGATAGCTTCGCGCCTTAGCACGTTCGATGGAAGCTCCGCACCCGCCGACGTTTTCTGCTTCCTGCAAGCAGACTGTGGGGTTATCAGTACATTGTTATGCACTGGTGGGGAGGCTAGCTCGCCCACAACGCTATCATTACCAAACACGTTCCATTTACTTTTGTGCATCTCTATCATTCATTGTCTTTCTAATCTTGCCTTAGGATCAGTTTCATGGCATATTTCATAGCCTATCTCGTGTTGTCGAATACAAGTGTCGCATGGAAATTCATGCATAACTTACCCATACTTACCGTCCGGCCTTCCCTGTTCAATGTAAACCAAGTTAGTCAACAATTCATGTGTAATATCATAACGTGATTCTTGGGAACATTCAATATCAAGGGCGTGTCCCTGCCTCAGATTCTAGCGCGTCGTAGGCGTGTTTTCTAACTGATCACTTGCACGAAATACTTTTGATCATTTATATGTTACAGTCAATGTCTGTTCAGAGGGTGCTTCATTCAGTTAACTTAGACTACTTTAATTTCAATGCAAGAACTTGCAGGTGGATTGCCACCAGCAAAGCCCACTTAAATCTATATGCACCGGTCGCTGGCATGTCAGCCATTTTGGACATTTTCCCCTGTGGCATTCTCATCTATCAAGCGTGATGGCTGGTACACCTTGATAGACTATTGAATAACCGGCCCTACGTTTGGTTATGTGCCTAAGCCCGCACATTCTGTCCGCCCGTAGGCCATGATTCCGTCTAGGCCGGCCACGAAATCGTCGTTCGTTGCCCTTGGAATCCCTTTTCGCTCGTGCACGAGCCGTCCACGACCATTTCGTATTTTATTGTCATTTTAACTTAACGACTGTCTTTGAGCCATAGGCTAACCCTTAGCCATAATGCGTTATCGACCAGGTTGGCGTCCGTGCAGCGCGGGTAGCGAGCCTCGTTGCACGTGCCCGTCACACCTGTCGCTAACCATTCTTTCTTTTCTTATCTTTCATTCATTCTTTCTTTTCTTTCTTTCACTTGTTCGTTTGTTCATCGATTCATTCACGTATTCATTCTTTCATTCGTTGATTCATTCATTCACTTATTCGTTCATTCATTCATTCATACATTTTGCAACTCCCTGTGCGGGAGTCGCCTTGGCGACCCATTGGTCCCGTAGCCTTTCAATGTTGCTATACTCTACTCGGAGTGACTATGTCGATAGTCTTCCGTTTCATTGTTGTAAACCATTCATTGTTTCATTGTTTGAACGCATAAGGGACTTGAACGTAAGCTTGTGCCGTAGCACGAGCGTGGAGCGCGGTGCGAGAGTTCTCGTATTTTCTATGTTTCTTTCCATATTCTATACAAGCATACAAGATGGGATTAATCCCTTAGCTAGGTGCGTTGGGTCATTTATTAGCATGCGCAGTGTTATCGCCTAGCGATTTCAGTGATAGTGTCCGTATTATTATGTGTCTAGGCTAAGCACAGACGGGTTCATCGGAGCCACCCACCTTAGCGATGTTCGCATCGGCTGAGCGATACTCCGAGCGCGCCTTTGAAAGTCTAAGTCTGGATTCATCTTGACGGCCAATGTAAGCCTTGCATCGATTCTTCATCAGGTCGATGCCAACTCTTCGGGTCGACGGCTCGTTTGAGTCGTTGCACTTGCCGTTTGAATCGGCGTTCCGCTAGGGCAGAGCGGGTCATTACACTCTGTGCTACAGATATTTGCCTGTAAGGTTGAAGTTTGAGGTAAACCAAATCACCTACCTCGAATTCCCTATCAGTCCTGTGTGAGTTGGCCATCTTCTTCATTCTGTCTTGAGAGAGCAGTAGATTATCCTTCAGTAATTGTAGGGCATTGTCCCTAGATAACAAAGCTGTGGCAACCTCCTTATCTTGAGAAAGATCTGGTACATAAGTGAGGAGGTGAGGAGGAGCCCTGCCATATACAGCTTCATAGGGGGTTACCTTAGATGATGTGTGCCAGTTGGTGTTGAACCAATATTCTGCCCAAGGAAGATGTACACTCCATTCCTTTGGTTTGTGGCTGCAAAAACACCTGAGATAGCCCTCTATGCACCTATTTGTAACCTCAGTTTGCCCATCTGTTTGAGGGTGGTAAGCTGTGCTGTATTTGAGTGAAGTTCCCTGTAATTTGAAGAACTCTCTCCAGAACTGACTTGTGAAAATTGGGTCCCTGTCTGTCACAATAGACTTGGGCATTCCATGAAGTTTGAATACTCCATCTACAAAGTTTGTGCCACAATAGCAGCTGTATAAGGATGTTTCAAGGCAAACAAGTGGGCATACTTTGTTAGCCTATCCACTACTACCATGATGGTAGTTCTGTGATGACTGAGAGGTAACCCCTCTATGAAGTCCATAGAGATGTCTTCCCAAATTTGCTCTGGAATTGGTAAGGGTTGTAGCAAACCTGCTGGAGAGATGTTTTCCCCTTTATTTCTCTGGCAAACTTCACACTCTTGCACATAAGTTTTCACAGATTTTTTCATTCCTGACCAATAGCAAACCTTCTTTAGCCTCTGTAGTGTCTTCAAATACCCAGAGTGTCCAGCTTGGAGTAGATCATGGTGTTCCTTGAGCATTAAGGGAACAAAATCTGAGCTTGGGTCAATGAGTAACCTGTTTTTGTAGTAGAGGAGGCCATTGTGCTTAGTATATTTTGCTGAATTTAACAGTCCTTTGTTCCATTTCTCCTGCATTTGAGAATAAAAAGGTGAATTGGCTTGTTGATTTTTGAACTGTTGAATCCAATCAGCTTGAACCACCGAGATAGCAGCCCAAGTTACTTCCTCCCTCCTTGATAAACTGTCAGCTGCCTGATTTTCTCCTCCCTTCTTGTATTCCACTCTATAGTTGTACCCATGTAATTTCATCACCCATTTATACTGTGCTTCAGTGTATACTCTCTGCTCTAACATATATTTGAGTGATTTATGATCAGTTTTGATAACAAACTGCCTGCCCCATAGGTACTGTCCCCATTTCTTAATAGCTAAAAGAATAGCCAGCATCTCCCTCTCATATGTGGAGAGTAACAATGATCTGCCCTTCAGCTGTTGACTGAGATAGGATAGGGGTCTTCCCCTCTGCATTAAGATAGCCCCTATGCCATTCCCAGAAGCATCACACTCCAAGGTAAATTCTTCATCAAAATTTGGCATAGCTAAGACAAGGGGTTGGGTTAGAGCTACCTTTAGGTTCTCAAAAGCAGCTTGTGCCTTGTCATTCCACAGAAATGAATTCTTTTTGAGAAGCTGGGTGAGTGGTCTTGCTATGGAGCCATAACCTTGTATGAACCTCCTATAGTAACCAGTGAGGCCTAGGAAGCCTCTCAACTCCTTCAGTGTCTTGGGCTTTGGTCAGTCCACCACTGCCTGGACTTTGTCCTAGTCAACTTCTACCCCTCCTTCTGAAATCTTGTGGCCTAAATAACCAATCTGAGATTTGTTGAAGGAGCATTTACTCCTTTTTAGCTTCAACTGATGATCTGCCAGTTTCATGAATACCCTTTCTAAATGTAAAAGGTGTTCTGTATAGTTCCTGCTGTATACTAAAATGTCATCAAAAAATACTAGCACAAACTTTCTCAGGAACCCTTTAAAAATGTCATTCATCATTGCTTGGAATGTTGAGGGAGCATTAGTAAGCCCAAAGGGCATTACTAGGAATTCATAGTGACCCTCATGGGTCCTAAAAGCTGTCTTGTGAACATCATCTTCATGCATCCTTACTTGATGATAACCTGCTCTCAAATCCAGTTTAGAAAAGCATTTTGCACCATGCAGTTCATCAAATAATTCTTCCACTAGGGGAATTGGGAACCTGTCTTTGATTGTGTACTGATTTAAGTTTCTATAATCAATACACATCCTCCATGTGCCATCAGATTTTTTTACTAGAATAACTGGGGATGAATATGAACTTGTGCTAGGTCTAATCACTCCAGTTTCAAGCATTTCATGTACCTGTCTTTCAATCTCATTTTTATGGAGAAAAGGATGCCTATAAGGCCTGCTGCATACTGGATTAGCCCCATGAATTAATGGAATCTTATGATCATAAGATCTCCTGGGAGGAAGGCCTGTGGGTTCTGAAAACAAATGCTGATATTTCTCCAATAAGTCCTTTAAGTCACCCTTGATGTCTTCCTGTTCTGCTTCCTGTGAACTCTCCTGCCAAGTGCACATTTGAATGACAAAGAATTGTGGCTTTTGCCTGAGGTCTCTGAACTCTAGCTCACTGATATGCTTACTTGTGGGCTTCATTCCTTGAAATTTTTGTTCAGTTCCTTGATATGTGAATATCATGGTGAGATCCTGGAAATTCCATATGATAGTCCCAAGAGTGCTAAGCCAATTTGCTTCCAACACAATTTGACACCCTGTAATGGGTAGTGGCAGTAAATCAGTAGTGACCCTTGTACCTTGGCATTCAATGATGACTTCTTTGCACAGGCCCTTGCTAGTGAGCTTATCCCCATTTGCAACCAATACTTCAAAGGCATTCCCATGAGATAAGGGAATCTGGAATCTCTCAATGAAGGCAGTATCAATGAAGCTATGTGTGGACCCTGAGTCAATCAAAATGATAACAGGTTTGCCTTTAACTGTCCCTCTTATCTTCATGGTGGATTGATGCAGTGATCCAGAAAGGGCCTGTAGGGATATTTCAAATAAACTCTGAGAATTGCCATCAAGGGTCCCTCTGTCCTCTGGAACTGCCATTGGTTCAGTTGCCTCAACAGGATCTTCATCTTCATCTGCTATTAACATGAACAATCTCTTATCTTTGCATTTGTGTCCCCTAGACCATTTCTCATCACACAAGAAACATAGCCCCAGGTTCTTTCTTCTCAATAGTTCACTGGGAGATATAGTAGTGGTCTGATTCTTGGAGAAATGCCTTCCTTCTGTTCCCTGAGTGGCCCCTTTGTTCTGAGCTTCTTGGGTGTTTGGAAATGAAGAGTAATTTCCTCCTGTCCACTTGCTATGTTGATTTAGAGATTTGAAGTTCTTCTTGATGGCTGCAAACTTTGACTCATGCAGTTTGGCCACTTGCATAGCTGCTGGCAGGCTGACTGGATTAGCAACCAGTACTTCATATCTAACTTCCTCCTTCAGCCCCCCTATATAAAAACTGATCAAGCTTCTTTCAGGTGTTCCAGCTACCTTCTTTGAAAGCTTTTGAAAGAGGAATGTGTACTCTTGAACAGAACCTTCTTGTTTCAACAATTTAAGATCAATTGTGTGATCTGTAAATTGAGAAGGCCCAAATTCCATTCTGATACAGTGGTGAAACTCTTCCCAGGTAACTGGTCTGCCCCTAATGGTGACAAGCCAATCATACCAGTATGCCCCTGTCCCCTTGAGTTGTACAAAACAGAACTTCACCTTGTCACACTCCTGAATGCCATAGAAGTTAAAGACAAGGTTTGCTCGAAGCAACCACTCTTCTACATCCCCTTCTCCATCAAATTCAGGTAACTTAAGCCTAGGAGTAGGCTGGCCCCAACCTTGTCCTTCCATACTAGTGCCAGTGTGAAATCCTGTAGGGGCTGGTGAGCCCATATGTGCAACAGTTGAATTTTGTACTCCCTGTGCCATTCTAGGTGTTTGGACTGGTGAGGGATAAATGAATGGAGGATGTTCAAATTGGTAAAATGGTGCTTGAGGTGTGAATGGTGCATTTCCTGGTGGAAATTGGTTTGAGAAAGGTGAGGGTGGGTGGAATGGAACATTTCCTGTTGGAAACTGATTTTGTGGGAAATGTGGTCTGGGTGGATGGATCTGGGGTGATATTGTTAGTGTGGGTGGTGGTGGTAGGGTGGTTACAGGTGATGGATTTTCTGCAGCTCTTCTGGATCGACCAAATTCTTCCATAAAATGGTTGAGTTGATGGCTGAGATCTAGAACCATACCTTCCAGAGCCACAAGTCGATCTTCCCCATTTGCTGCTCCCCGAGCTTCCCTCATGTCCTGCTGTGATTCTCGAGTGCTTGATCCTTGTTCCTGGCTGCTCTCCATGACTGGATAGAGAGGCTCTGATACCAAATTGATACGACCCCCTTCTCCAGCTCCAGTAAGTGAGTGAGGACGAGGTGAGTGATGCATTAATCAGTTGATCAAAAGTATTGCAATAGTCATTACCAGAAGAATCTAAGCTTTATTGAAAAGAAATGGCAGATGCTACAAGAAGAAGATGACAAAGGAAACTAATTGAGAAAAAGTCTATCATTCATTCTCCAGATACCTGACTGCTGCTCCTTTCCTTTCTATTTATAGTACTCCTACAATATTCCATGACCTAATACATTTACCTCAATGATTAATGAGCTGTTAACTTTTGCAGGAATAATGAGCTGGCTGATTGGGCTGATTGTAACAGAATGGCTGACCAGGCAATTCTGGGAAGAACAAGGAGGGCACATGGCTGATGTGGATAACTGCTAACTGAATGCAAATTAAATGGCTAAAAGGGAAATTACCTGCTCTGCTCCTACTTAGCTATTCCTACTGCATTCCTACTGCAGAATTAGAGTGACATAAGCTGGGCTTTATCAGGATGTCTTTGTTCTGATTGAAGTCAGGTACATATCTTCTCCTTGGATTTGGATCATCAATTTCAGGTCTAGGCATCTAAGCTACTAATTGTCCAAAACCAAACTTCTTTCTTTATTAGATTACAGCAGTTAGTGAAAGTTTTCCTTGGCCATGGTCAAGGAGACTTGTTTTCTTGTACATCTCAAAGAGCTCAAGATGTGAAAAACACAAATCGAAGCAATTACAGATGTTGAAAACTGCTTACTTGTGGCAATTCAAGAATTGGAGTAGGGTTAATATTTTTAAAGAACTATTAGCTCACCTATTTTTGATTGATATAGAAAGCTGTTGCTTGTGGCAATTTATTAGCTTGATTATGGCTAGAATTTCTGAAAGTTTAAGGGTCCGTTTGGTTAGTCTTTAAAACTCAGTTTCCTGAGTTTTCACACAGAAAATGGGCAAAAAGTTGTTTGGACAAGACAACTCTTTTGGGACTTCTGAAGTTTTAACTAGAGAGTTGCTAAAACTCTTTGGTTTTTTTTAGGGGCACCCCCATTTCTACTAGGGGGCAGCCCTTACTTAGGGGACAGCCCATTGGGTGGAACTTTTACTAGGGGGCAGCCCAAATTTTACTAGGGGGCAGCCCAACCCCCCAAACTCATTTTTCCTTCTCATTTCATCATTTCCTCTCTCTCTCATCCAAAAGAAAAAGAAGAAGAACTCTCTTTCCCTCTCCCTAAACCCTAGAAAATTCTCCTCCACCACTCTAATCCTAATTCCTCCACCAAAAATTTTTCAAGAACACTCCTACATTCGACGAGATGACACGCAAGTCGAAGAAATCGTTCTTCCCTAATTTCTTCTATAATTTTCTACATTTTATTCGAAACCCTAGAATAGTTTTAATTCTCTAAAAACTTTTGATAATTTAGGTTTAGAATCTCTTTAGGGTTTATGAATGGCATTTTCGAACACGACAAACCCACAATTTTTCTTCAAACCCTAACCCTAGAAAACGACAAACTAGCGAGTCGTTCGTCTGTCGGCCCTGAGTACAGTAGGACTGCCAAGCATGTGGCAGTCCACATGTAAACAAGGACTGCCAGAGTCCTGGCAGTCCTCTTTCAATATAGGACTGCCAGGACTGTGGCAGTCCTTGTTTCCATGACTGATCACAGAACATTATATCTAGGACTGCCACACCCAGGGCAGTCCAACACATGTGAAGGACTGCCCTGGGTGTGACAGTCCTAGATGAATTGTTCTGTGACTAGATCACGGAACATTTCAGTTAGGACTGCCACACCCAGGGCAGTCCAATATATGTGAAGGACTGCCCTGGGTGTGGCAGTCTTAAATGAATTGTTCTGTGATTTGATCACACTTCAATTCATCCAGGACTGCCACACACAGGGTAGTCCTTCACAAGTGTTGGACTGCCCTGTGTGTGGCAGTCCTAGATGAATTGATGTGTGATTTGATCACAGAAGATTTTAGCAAGGATTAAAACATATTCTTTATCAACATTATCATTTATGAAATGTTATGATAGGAAATAAAAATGACCAGCTGTAGATTCAGGATTCATATGTTATTGTTTTATTTGGAATGAATTTCTCACCAAACTGCAGTAGCAGTAGTGACTTCTGGTTCATCAAGGACTTGGGGGCTGTAATCTTCACTGTTAAGAATACATGCATCTTGTAAATTTATCCTCTGCAGGAACTTGTTTTGCACATAAACTATTATCTGGTACTTGCATATAGAAAAAGTCAGCCATGGGCACTTGTACATGGCATCTAATTATCTAAGTATGATATATGAAACAAGCATAATACCAAAATTTTCACTTTGAAACTGAAACGTAGCTAAGGTTTATCTAACATGAAATTAGTTCTGATATGGCATTTGTTTGAATCGACCAGCTCGAAAAAAAGGAAAAAAGAAACGGGATCCCGTCAAGGATTTGGCAAGAGAGGCAATAGTTTCATCTTCTTGCTGGTTACTTCAGTGCTATATTTACCTCTCTGAAGGCCTGGCAATGGTAAAGTCTACCTCTTACAAGAAAATAATTAAATAGAAAATAGACAAATCCACACAAATCTTTTACATATGTAGAAAGTAAAACCAATCCAACCAAATTTTACATATGTAGAAAGTAAAACCAATCCAAATAAATCTTTTACATGAATGAAAACCAATCCAACCAACATTTGCAATTAAACAACAATCAAATCATAAATATAGAAAGTAAACATGAGATGTTTATTCATGCATGCATATATGCCCAGCCAGTTCACAAGGGACAAAAGAAGCAGTCGATCGATCGAAACATTGCTAGCATATAAATATGGGCCTGTCAAGAGAGTGCAGAGAAGAAATTAGAAGAATATATATGAGCATTTATATAATACATAAGGGAATTAGATGAATGGAATTACCTGTTATTCCTTAACGAAACATCGTGGTGGTTGTACGTACGCGTCCTCTGCTCGTCTTCTTTCTACTCCTTCCTCTGATAAGTTGGTAAGGCAGGCTGCTTAAAAGAGGAAATGACTTGGACACAGAGGACTGCCACAGATGTGGCAGTCACTCACATACAGAGGATTGCCACAAATGTGGCAGTCCCTCACATATGTAGGACTGCCACATCTCTGGCAGTCCTATATATGTGAGGGACTGCCACATTTGTGGCAGTCCTCTGTGTCAAAGTCCAATTTTTCACCCGAAGTAAAGTCCAAGTGTAGTTACCACGAGGGTTTCCGATGCGTCAAAGTGTTCTTCGGACGTTGTGGGAGGAGAGTATCCAGCATTTGATGGTCCGGGTTGTTCCATTTTCTATTTTTTTTCTACATTAAATACAAAATTCAACTTTTATATGTAAAATTTAGGTTAAAACTTAAAATATTACACAAAAATAAATTCGACGACTTACAAATTAATGGGAGAAGTGATTGACAATGTATTCTACCAAAAATTTTAGGTTGGGGGACAATTTCACCTAGCTAGGGTTAATTATAGGTTTATATGAGGAGGAGAAAAAAAAAAGTGGAGGAAGAGAAGTAGTGGAGGGAGGAAGAAAGAGAGAGATGAAATCTAAAATCAAGTTGGCTTATATAGTATTTTTTGGGCTGCCCCCCTAGTAAAAAAACTCAATGGCAAACTTGTAATTTTTTGAAAAAAATTTTGGGTTGCCCCTTAGTAATTGTGGAGGTGCCCCTAAAAAAAACCAAACTCTTTTCAGTGTGTGCTTTTCTTATTTCAAAGTAGCTGCAGCTGTCGGCCCCTCCTCTCTCTCTCTCTTTCGATGGAGAAATTCCTCTCTTATCTTTTCTCTTTTTCTCTCTCACCTTTTCCCAAAAATAGCTACAGAGCTAGCCCCGGTTTTCTTTTCTCCTCCTCTCACCATTTTCCCAAAACAACAGCTCCGGTTTTCTTCTCCGGTGGTGTTCGATCTCTAGGACAGTCCGGTGGTGGTCGACCTCTGGGACAGGTGAGACCTGGAAATTTTTTGTTTGTTGTGTTGGCGGCGATATCGGTGGTGGTCGCAGCTGATGAAGCCTCCGGTGCAGCAACCGTCGCATGCGTCGAAGCCGACAAAGCTCTACCGTGGCGTGTGACAGCGCCACTAGGGGAAGTCGGTCGCAGAGAGCCGCCTCTCGAAGAACTGCTACCCACCCGGACCTGCGCCATACTGCCGCCCACTCGAGCTCCAGCCCGCTGGACTCCTCGGTTGACTCGAAGTTGTAGGCCATATGCGAGGGCCTGCCGAACTCGAAGAGTACTCCGGAGGCTGCGAGATTCAACTTCGAGGAGGTTGCGAGCTGTGATACCGGACATGAGGCGGGATTGACACATACTGCTTCGAGATCGGACACAGGGACTCACAGTGGACTGGATACGGTCGCCAAAGATCAAACACATGGTCGTAGTCTTGTTTTTGGGGGTTTGGTTGTGTGGACACATGAAGAATTGCTGTAACAGTGTCAGATACAGAAATTTGGGTGTGGACACCCTGGGATCAGACCCAGAGGCCAGACACGAAATGTGTCTGAAATGTGTCTGGCTGGACACAACACATTCTGAATTATTTCATAAACTTTTACTAAAAAATATTTTCTAAAAAAATTTTACCGAACAAAAAAAATAACTTTTGTTTCTTAAAACCTTTCTAACCAAACACAAAGAATATGTATACCCAACAAACAACTATATAACTTTTTTTTTTTTTTTTTTTGAAAATTGTTTTCAGAATAAAATTTCAGCTTATCAAAGAGTGATTGCTCAACTAGCCTACCTACTTCTATAGCAATAGCTGAGTAGCTTAATTATTTTAGGAACTCTTTGGCTGTATGAATTGTAATCCTGGAAATTTTAGGAACAAAATTTGATTGCCCAAAATTTGTCATTGTGTTGCAAGTTAGAATTATGTCATTAGTCCGATCCTTTGTAGGGCTACCCGTAACAACGAACTTGTAAAATCGATCTATTTATGATAAAGAGATTTGTCCCTCTCAAGAAATGTGTAAACAAATTTCTAATGGTAATCGTGGAAAGATCTTGTTGTGGACTTTGGGGTTTGAACATATGAAACTCCATTGAGAAAAATGGAATTATATTTCAAGTTAGAGGCAAAAGTAGAGTTATATTTAAGTTTGGAGGGAGGTATGGTAAAAAGAGTGAAGAAAATGGAGTGTCAAAGAAAAGTTAAAAAGTTTTTCGAGTTGGAAATTAAACTGCAGAAGAGTCAGAGTTATCTAGAGTTTGTGGAGGCCCAACGCCATAACCTCAGTTTTGTTTTCCAGATCTTGTTTCGGGCAAGGCCTTAGGGTTTCGATCCAGATTACATAGCTTAGATACCCTACAAAAAATATTAATAAAGACGAATAAAGACGCTCATTGTACGCTAATTATACAATTTGATCTTAAGAAGACTTTGTATGTTTGTATTTTGGGATTAACTTGAGATTCTTTGTAATAGTTTGGGCATTTATCTGCCTGCTTTTGCTCATCATTATGTACAATGGTTATGCTTGAGTTTTAGTTATTTTTAATAGTACCAATATTATTGCTTTTATGATCCCAATTCTTTTACTAGAATCTATATCCCATTTTCAACAAATCGAGCAAACAAAGGTGTGTTATGGGCCTGTGTTATGCTCAACTAATTGTTAAGATCGTTGCGGCCTAGTGATCTTGATAATCCCAATCCAAGGTCTTCTTCTACACTTTTTTTATGAGGAATTTTTGGTTGGCTGGAATTAGAAATACATGCAATATTTGTTCTACATCTTTTTTATCAATTCCAATATTTAGTTTGATATGAATGATGGGATTGATGCAACAAATGTTACATCATTTCTTCCGGTTACCGCAACAAATGTTGTGTTTAACCACTTACGACAATAACTGCAACTTCATTTACATCATTTAAAGTGATTCTCTTTTCATTCAATATACTAAAAGACAACTAGACCTGTCAAGTGGGCCGGGCCGGCCTGGTACGAAAAGTGGGAGGACCAGGCTCATCAGGCCCATGCATTATGACGGGTCGGGCCGGACCTAAGGGTGATATCTGAGCCCAGCCCGACACATGACCCACGACATAATGTGCTTCGGACCTAGCCGGGCCGGGTCGGACCTGGGCCGACACGTGACCCACGGTACAAGTATACATATGAGTTTGAGGAATACAAAGAACAATAAATTTAAAATTATTACCGATGTATGCATGTAACAAGTAAATTTTTTTAATACAATGACAAAATAACAGCCTGAGCAGAATTCTTAATTAGAATTGCTATATGACATTCATGTGAATTTCAAAGTCTAATTATTAGCTGAACAGGCTTCTTTTTTAATAAAAACTATCAAATTTGCTTCAGTTATTATTAACATCCAAGTGCTATATGACATTCAAAGTCTAATTATGGAACATAACAAATGTAACTATATATGAAAGCATCCAGATACCTGGTTGGTGGCTTGGCAATTTAGCCTGGTAAGTGTAAGGTAATCATGTAGATACCTGGTTGGATTTTGGAACATAGTTACCTGGGTCAAGGATCCTTTAGATACATGGTACGGAAATGTGGTAAGACTACTTTTCCTGGTATGCAGTATGAGGGGTGTAGGCTTAGAGGTTGGTGTTTTCTTACGAGCAGGTCGTGTATTTGCATCTAGAAAATCGTATTTGGTGGTTTGGGACGTGTGCAACACATGCCACTAGATGCTCCAGTAAGAAAGAATAATAAGATAGTAGTTTAAGGAGCTGCTAGGACTAGAGGCATAAACAAACATGAGTTGAAGTTTGAAGTATGATGCGTTTTTTTTGTTAATTTTACAAAGGACATGGACTTTCGCTGAGTTAAATGGAAGGAAAGGATTACAACAGCCGATTCCAAGAAGGTCAGATAAATGCTTTGTTGTTGTTGTAGTAATATATTTGTGTTTAGTAGGGAAGAGTTCGTAATGAATCCTACAACCTCCTATTGTATCCTTCATTTGACAAACTTATGTTAATCTTTTCTGTTACCATTTGATTACCACTATGTTAGTGCATCTGAGTTTCTTCGCAGCATCTTTCTTATTAAATGCTTTAAGTAACCTGACGGCTCTAAGTGATTTAGAGTTTCTCTATCTTATTTCTGTTGACATGGGCTTATAATTTTAGGAGCATTTGCGTGTATATGATGCAAGAGAATTTCCGGTATGTTTTAGTAGTTTGGTTGCAGGAGGGTAGACTTGCTTTTCTCGTGCAAAGCTTCTTCACACAGATTGAACGTGCCATGGATCAATGGATGTCTTTGTTCTGATCGAAGTCAGGTTCGCATCTTCTCCTTGGATTTGGATATTCCAGGTCTAGGCGTCTATGCTACTGTGTCCAAAACCAAACTTCTTTCTTACTAGAATTACAGTAGTTAGCTCTACTGCCTATTTTTGATGGATACAGAAAGCTGTTGCTTGTGGCAATTTATAGTAGCTTGAGTATGGTTGGAATTTCTGAAAGCTTAAGCTTAGCAAGAAATTCTTTCAGTTGGGCCTCGTTTGGTTCGCGGAATGGAAGGAAAAGGAAATCAATTCCTTGTCATTTCCTTTGGAAAATTTTAATTTCTATTGATTTTCCTTTCCGATGTTTGGCAATGCCAAGGAATTTGGAAAGGAAAGTGAATACTTCAATGTGGGAAAGTGATTCCTTCCTTGGATGGATGGAATCACTTTCCCCCCTAATTTTCCTTCGAATCACTTTCCTTTCCTCCTCAATTCCTTGGACGCCCAAACATAGGAAAATAATCACTTTTCTTTCCCAACCGGGAGATTCCGCGAACGAGGCCTTAGGTGTTGTAAGGTTAGTGATAATTCTTCCAGGCTTACCAAGAGTGATTGCTCAACTAAGCTACCTACTTCTGTAGCAATAGCGGACTAGCTTAATTATTTTAGGACCTCTTCGGCTGTAGGAACTGTAATTCTGGAAATTTCATTCCAGGAATCGGCCCAAAATTCGTCATAACTGCGTTCTTCTAGTGAAAATATATCCTGTACTAAAATTGGGAACGTCAATTCTCTCAAGAAATGTGTAAACGAATTTCTAATGGTCATCATGGAAAGATCTTGCTGCGGACTTTGGGGTTTGCACATATGAGACTCCATTGAGTGAAAAAAAAAAAAAATGGAATTATGTTTTAAGTTAAGAGGCAAAAGCAGAGCTATATTTAAGTTTGGTGGGAGTCTGGATTGGTGTGGTATGGTAAAAAGAGTGAAGAAAATGGAGTGTCGCAGAAAATTTCAAGTTCTACAGTTGGAAATTAAATCGCATCAGAGTTAATTTAGAGTTTGGAGGCCCAACACCATAACCTCAGTTTTGTTTTGCAGATCAAGATCTGGTTTCAAGCATGAGCTTAGGGTTTCGATCCAGATTACATAACTTAGAAACCCTATAAAAAAAATCTTCTACTATATAATGAGGCTTCAAAACGGCTCAAGAGTGAGCCGCCTAAGCCGTATGTATATCATGGTCCATTTTATTTAAAAAATAAAATAAATTATATAAAAAATTGTTAAAAAAAGTTTAAATTTGTTTTATATATTTAACATGGGAAATCGAACTCAATCAAACAAGAGGAATACCTTCCACCTTAACCACATGAGTTAGAAAATATATTTGATTATAATTGGATAATATTCTTATTATATGTTAGCATGTGCATTTACTAGTATTAATAAAGACGCTCATTGTGCACTAATTATACAATCGGATCTTATGTTTGTATTTTGGGATAACCTGAGATCTTTGCAATATTTTCGGCATTTATCTGCAGCTTTTGCTTATCATTATGTCACAATGGTTATGCTCGACTTTTACTTATTTTTAATAGAACCAATATTAGCTTTTACTAGTCATGGTTCACGTGCACGTACCAAAAAGGAAAACAAATAAAAAAAGTCTCTGATATTGTTAAAATATTAGATACAATTTTAAATTATATTTAAATAGTTCAAATATAATTTAAATATGTTTTAATTAGACTTTGTTATAGATATATTTTTAAAAAATTTGGATACATGTGGTCTAAATATAATATTCAGTGTGATTTAAATATAATTTAAATATTAAATATATTTTAATTATGATTCTTTTATCGATATGTTTATAGGTTTTGAATATATGTTCAAATAGTTAAAAAGATTTTAATATTTTCTTTCTTATTTAGGTGAGGGTATACCAACACAATAGATAGAAGGATTAATTTTTTTTTAATTACATGAATTTATTCATTAGACGCCTTATTTTGAACTGTCGAGCTTGTTTATATAGAGATGATCCCAATTTCAATTCTCTTACTAGAATCCATATCCCATTTTCTCCAACCGAGCAAACAAATGTGTGTTAAGGTCCTTTGTGTTATGCTTAACTAATTGTCAAGATCGGTGCGGCCTACTGATCTTGATAGTCCTAATCCAAGGTCTTCTTAGAGCATTAATAGTAGATGGTGCTTAAAAATACATTTGTATTAAAAAAAATGTAGAATGGCTTAGATTTGTATGAGAATAATAAACAAATAAATCTTGAGGTCCAAATGAAATGAATGTATATAGCATGTGTCATCCATCTTTCTTTTTCAAAGAGCAATATAACATTTAGAATATAGAAATTGGGGCACCAAATTGATTATTTCTTTTCTACAAAATGAGTTCCTACATTCTGAATGTAGAAATTATGAGATCCAAGCTATGGCTCATGTGGCTGGAATGGAACCATTGTGAGACTTAATTGAACATTACTATTCTACAAAATGGACTCCTACATTATGATCTAGAAATTGGATGAAACTATAATTAGAAATATATGGAACGTTTGTTGCACAAATTATATCAATTCAAATACTCAGTTTGATATGAACGGTGGGATTGATACAACAAATGTTTGCATCATTTTTTCAAGCTACCACAACAAATATTATGTTTAACCACTTACGACAACAAATGCAACTTCATTTACATCATTTTTAGTGATTCTTACCACAATATAAAATTACAATATACATGTTAATTATATCATTTCAAATAATTAATTTATAAAATTTACAATATCATTTACATGCAACCAACTAATGGTTTGCAATATCGCTTACCGTAACTAATGCTATATGTAACATGTGTTGCATTGTATTTCTATTTACGGGTATATTCCATAAACACAGGTTCCGACCGATTGAAGCTGTTGGGGATTATTGAAGAGATCTTGATTCGAGCATAGGCCTCAGTCATAGACTTTCCGAAAAGAATACTAACCTTAGATGGAGATCTAGGAAAATGAAACTCAAGGTTCTTACTTTAAAACCACTCCAATAACTCTCACCAGGTCCCACTGTTGAACATAAAGTGTAGAATTTCTGCAATACCAAAATCATGTACCAAAAACTAGCTTGTTTACTAAAATAATTAGGCGTCATTTGGTTGGCGGAATTATAAAGTTGGAAAAGAAAAGCCATTTCTTTCCTGTGTTTGAATCTCAAAAAAAAGTATGAGGAAAGAAAAATGATTTCCACATGGAAGAAAAATAAGAAGAATAGTGGTTTCCTCTATCCAACCAAGAATTTACTTTTTCACTATAGAAAATTCACTAAAGTATATGCCCAACGCGCCATCGAAAACTTATAGAAAGTTTAAAATCCAAATACAAACATATCATAAAATGCTCGGATTTGAAACCTAATAATGAGTTTTTTTTTTTTATTTGAGAAAAAAGAAGATCAAATTAAAAATAATAAAATACAAAAATATATATTTAAAATAAGCTTAATCACTAGTCATTAGTGTTAGGAGACGTTGGGAGGTTCTCTCTCTGTCTATTTTCTCTCTCCGTCTATTTAGGGAATTCCTTGTAACATTGTTATCCTATGTAGTGTGTAATGTGATTGGAGAACAAATCATTAAAGAGTCCACTGAATATGGGGTTGGGATCTGCTGTCCCTATTTTGATGCCCCCAATCATATTCCTTCTCACAAGTAGAGGTGGACCTTACAAATTGTTGGAGTCTAGTCTGGATATGGCAAGCGTAAATTTTGGAGCCCAAATATGGTAATTTTTTTAATTTGATATGATTTGAAAATCTACATTAAATATCTGATTTAATCAGATTTACAAATTTGTATCAAATATTTAATTTGACCATATTTGGACGTCCATAATTGGTGATGGGATATAATCTACACCGTTGGTTGTTGGTGGACGGCCATATCTGATGGTAGACTACTTTTATGATTTTTTTTAACCCTAAAATTAGGTTTCTCATCTTATTTATATGAGTTGAGGGTGGAGACACAAAGTGAAGGCACAAAGTAGAGATTCGGGGTGCTCGTCCACAAGAAAATATTAGAGAAAGTCATCACTTTGCCCTTAGGACTTCGTCATCCGAGATAGAAGGAAGAAAAAGATCTAATCGAGGAAGCGCCAACTTCGGTTAGGAAGATTGGTATAGGTTAGTGGGTGATCTTAATTGTAATCTTCTGTTTTTCTTCTTGAGAGTGGTGAAGGGGGTTGAACTATTAGGACAAATGGTTCAACGTGAGTTCTGTCAATCTTGTAATTTTATCTGAGTTATTAAAGGTTGGGATTTGTCCAGGTAACGTACGTCACCGCCATATACTTGTCTCCATCTTGTGCTTAGTGTCCGTTAGACAAGGGTTGGTTTTGATCAGGTGGGTTGGCAAAGGCTTCCGCACACGCCCAACAATTGATATCAGAGCTTTGGAGGTTCTGGCAACCATGTCTATGGAGCAGATGAACATTTGTATGATCACCCTCACAGGAGAAAAGTGGACGATTTGGAAGCCAAGGATGGAGGATCTACTCTGGTACAAGGACTTGCATGGTCCGTTGGAGGCCGACAACGCAAAGCCAACGGACAAAGCTGCTGAAGATTGAAAACGACTGGATCGGAAGGCCGTTGGATTCATCCGCCAATGGATGGATGATTCGGTATTTCACCACGTGTCCATGAAGAGTTCGGCAAAAGCATTGTGGAAGAAGCTGCATTCGTTGTACGAAAGGAAGACGACTGGCAACAAGGCGTTTCTTATTCGCCAACTCGAAGTACACGAAAGGTGCCCTTGTGGCACAATATCTCAATGAGGTTCAAGCTATCATCAATCAGTTATCTGCGAGGACATGGAGGAGTTCTCGGGATCTTGCGGTTATGGACCGCAATGAGGGCTGCTATCACTGTGGCGAAAGTTGTCATATTAAGACGAACTATATAAAAGCTCAAAGCTGAGAAGGCCAAAGACAAGGACGATCAGGAGGATCGCACGGCGTTTGGAGATATCATCATCGCAGCAACCGACGCAGAGAAACCTTGTGGCATGTGTCATGATGGCGACTGGGTCATGGACACGGGGGCATCGTACCTGTAGTGCCCTGTCCCGATAGGCGACGAACTATGTAATATGCTTACGGCGAGTCAGACTCGTTCAAAAACTTAGATGGCTAGTCTGACTCGATCGCTAAGCTTGGCTTACGATAACACTTGGTGGTATCGAATAAATCGATTTGGATGAATGTTACGAGAATCGATCCAACTAATGGAACGACTTCTATTGAAATAAGTCCTAGATGCAGCAGGCTGCGTCTCGGCGAGTGAGTTCTATATAAGAGTCCTTTCGACGAGACCGGGCTATTGTATGGTTTTCTTGAGTTTTTGTTGCTTGGTTTTGACGAATGTGTTTTCGCTTTGATTTTTGCATTCATTCTACGAATTTCAAAACGCAGGATTAAAGAAGGAATTCTGATAAAATGTTGGTGCCATTGCAGGAGCTCGCGTAATTGAAGCTTGAACGTTGCGAAGCGCTTCGACTCTCGGCACGATCAAATACTTGGTGGGTGGTTCGGTCCCTTCTTTTCTACTCCTTCCCGCAAACGAAATTCTTTTGCCTCGAACTTATTCAAATCGACGATGTCAAGTTAAATGCATGCCAAATTACTAAAATCAAGACTCGGGATAACTGTATCGATTTAGAGTAATTTACTCTGAAAATATAAGTTTTGCACCAAAAAGAGAAAAGTTAAGGTTCTAGAAAAGAGAGAGACTATTTCATGATCTGCAAAAATTTAATGAAACGTCAGTTGCGACAGATGGTACCTCGAAGAATTTGGCGCCTACGGGATGCTAAATCAGAAGTACGACTTTGGGGAAAATGATTCGTTGCATGAGTTGAAAAAAATGATAATGCTGCTTAATACTATCCACGCTATGTAATCTATTTCATATGGTTAAACTGTTCACGCATTGGCATGATCATGGACGACTTCTGCACAAGTTTAACTTTTCTCGAAACGGTATATGGGACACCGGTATCGAATCGACCTAGGGGGAACATAAATTCGTGCTTCGGCGTGAGGCATTGCGGGACCTCCAGTTGGGCTTGCAACCCAGGCTGACAGGACGCGTCGCAATGCCATATAAATGTCCCTCGTGGTGTGTAACGCCAATGACCACATATAAGATAGTAGCATGCTCAGCTATTGTCTTATGCATGTAGTAAGTATTATCTTTATTTTTATGCAGGAACGAGCACGACCGTGGTAAGAATTATGATAAACTGCTATATTTTTACTGTTCAAAAGAAGGCTATCAATATGAACTGAATTTATTTAGTTCTAAATAGAAAAAAAAAACTCCAATGCATGCCTACCTTAACAATCAAAGTCAGTTTAGACGAGTGGGTTCATCCCACTCACTAGTGCATTTCCAAGTGTACTAATCTGTTGCGCCCCGCTTTCGATAGGCGACGGGACTTCATAATATGCTAGCGCTGAGTCAGATCGGCCGGGAACTTAGATGGCCGTCTGACTCGATCGCTAAGCTTGGTAAACGATAACGCCTTGCGGCATCGATTCAAATCGATTTGGACGGAAGTTACGAGAATCGATCCAACTAATGGAACGACTTCTGTTGGAATAAGTCCTAGATGCAGCGGGCTGCGTCTCGACGAGTGAGCTCTCTATAAGAGTCCCTTCGACGGGACCGGACCGCTATATGATTTTCTTGGAGCTTTGCCGCTGGGCTTGATGAAGTGCTTTCGCGTCGTTTTTATGGATGCAATTACAATTTCGATGCAAGGGAAAAAGAAGGAATTCTAACAAAGCGTTGGTGCCATTGCAGGAGCTCGCGTAACTAAGGATTGACGTTGCGTAACGCTTGGACGATCGGCACGAAGCAAAGTAATCGGTGGGTGATTCGACCCTTCTTTTCTACTCTGTCCCGCAAACTTATTCCTTGCTTCGAATTCATTCAAATCGAACGATGCCAAGTTAATTGCATGCCAATCCACTAAGGTCAAGAACTCGGGAAAAACGTATTGATTTTGAGTAATCTACTCTAAAAAATACAAGTTTCTCACATAAACAGAAAAGTTTAAGGTTCTAGTAAAAAGATAGACTATTTCACGTGCTGCAAAATAATGTGAAACGTCGATCATGGGTTATGATGCCTCGGACAATTTGGTGCCCACGGGATGCTAAATCGGTGTACGGCTTTGGGAAAAATGAATCGTTGCATGAGTTGCGAGAAATGATAATGCCGTTCGATACTATCCGCGCTATACGAAACTGGTTGCATATATTAAACTGTTCGCACATAGGCATGGTCATGGACAGCTTGTGCACAAGTTCATTTTCCTTAAAACGGTATCCAGGGCATTGGAACCGATTCGTCCTAGGAGGAATAATTTATCGTGCTTTGGCGCGAGGCATGCGGGACCTTCAGTAAGGCTTGCAACCTAGACTGAAAGGGTAGCGTCGCATGCCAACTTCGATTAAGTCCCTAGTGGTGCGTAGCACCAATGACCGCATATAAGATAGTTGCATGCTCACCTATTGTCTTATGCAGGTGTAAATATTATCTCTGTTTTCATGCAGGGACGAGCACGTCCGTGGTAAGAAATATGATAAACTGCGATGTTATGTTGTATGCTTTAATACTCAAAGACGGCTATCGAATATGAACTGAATTCATTTAGTTCTAATAGAAAGATAACTCTAAAGCATGCCTACCCTAACAATCAGAGTCGGTTTAGACGAGTTGGTTCGTCTCGTCCACTTAGCAAGTGTGCTAATCTCCTCCCCCAATTTTCCTAGGTGCGGCGGGCGCTCCAACCTAAAACGAAGCTGAAGTGCGGAGAGGCGTTTTGAAGCTCTTCCTATGCTGAAGTATTTTGAAGCCAATTCAAGTCGACGGCTTATGTATAAAGGGGCGAATGTATGGGACGGCAAGCGTAGTTCAGGCAACTTGTCGAATGTATTTTCTTTCTGTTTTCAATCAATGTAGCCGCAACGGCATCCAATGTAATTACGACTTGCACTTCGTTGCAAGCTACGAATGAAAAGCATTTCTATCTTCTTATACTGCGTCTTAAATTCTGATGTGATTTGTGAAGTTTCAACTTGGCGTATTTATATCAAATGCAACGTAACGTTCTGCCTTGTACGAGTGCAATTCCAGACTCGTACGGCATCACGCCTTAGCGAGGACGATCGAATCGGCAAAATTAACATCGGGGATGAACGTTGCCGACTCGGGGCGTGACAAATTGGTATCAGAGCTCAGTTATGTTTCCTCGAATTTTTGAAAGATGTTTCATTGTTGGAATGTCCATTGCGATGGCTTGATTGAATGCTTGTCGGCATGCTGCGTGAAATACAAGTTCCATACAGGTAAGCCCGTAGATATTTTTGAAAAATACTAACGGGTTTACACTGTTTGTAGGAATGACTAAGCGAGATAAGAAAATTGTCGGCCCAACAACCCAAACCGTAGATAGTACGTCGAGCACAAAAAGCACTGGCCCTAGCGAGACGACTATGGAGAAGATGCTACAGTTAATGGAACTGCAGCAGCAACAACTTCAGACACAATTCAAAGCCCAATTTGAGGCGCAACAGAAACAGATGAATGCCCTGACTCAGATAGTGAGCAGAATGGCGGGCAATACCACGACGACGGACGAAGAGCCCGAGGAAACGCAAGGTGATCAAGAAGAAGACGAGGAGGAAGAAGTCTCCCTGCAAATGATGAACTCTCCTTCCATGTTCAAAGTGAAGGAGTTTCGCAAAATGAACCCACCAAAGTTCAACGGCCGAGCAGAGCCCGACGTAATAGTAGGATGGCTCGCAGAGATGGAGGACTTGTTCGATCTCCTCTGCATCGAAGGGTCCCAGAGGGTGGCCTGTGCGGCGCTGCAGTTACAACTAAGAGCACATGACTGGTGGGCGGCGAAGAAATAAGAGATCTGTGAAACCGATTCCAACAAAAAGATTTCTTGGGAAATGTTCAAGACAACCTTCCTTGAGCAGTACGTTCCTCGCGCCATCCGTCGACAGAAGGGTGATGAGTTCATGATGTTGAGGCAGGGGTATATGAGTGTTGAAGATTATGATGCAAGCTTCTCGAAACTTGCAAAATTTGTCGGCGCCTTCCTGCCCAATAAAGAAGAATGGTGCGAGCGTTTTCAGCAAGGCCTCAACGACGAACTACGTAGGGACGTCATGAACCAACGATGCCAAACTTATCGTGAATCCTACGAAGCCGCACTTGATAGTGAGCGAATCTTTGGCCGTACGTCACAAAGGGCCGTGCCTGTCGTTCGCAACAACTTCAACAAGCGTCCTAATGACGCTGGAGGATCGGGAGTACAAAAGCGCCCAAACACGTCTGAGAATCGTGGTCACTTTGTCGCAGTAAATTGCAACAGATGCGGCAAGCGTGGACACCGAGCACCCGATTGTAGACTGAGAACATGCTTCAAGTGTGGCGAGCTAGGCCACTTCAGTCAATATTGTCAGGCGGGAAAGCCGAATCAACACAACCCACCAAGGAACACTCCGAATCCATATAAATCGCCTACACTACAAGGCGCAAATGCGGTGCCTGTGACCCCGCAGAATCAACGCCACGGAGCTCAAGGCCGAGTTTATGCCTTAACTCGGGACGAGGCGTACGCGTCCGATACGGTTGTAACAGGTATATTACTCTACAAAGATATACCTGCTCGAGTCCTATTCGATTCGGGTGCGACGCATAGCTTTATATCTGCTGATTATGCGAAAGAAAATAAAATAACCATGCAATCACTAGATATAAATATTAGCGTTAGCACTCCGTCGGGAGTCGATATGCCTGCAAACTTTATTTGTAGGGATGGCCACATTTGCGTCGGAGGAAGATATCTATCCTTGGATGCCGTCGTGCTAGACACCAAAGATTACGACATAATCCTGGGCATGGATTGGTTGGGCGCTTGTCGTGCAACGATCGAGTGCGCGGAGAAGAGAGTGGTGTTTCGTCTTCCTGGCGAGACAGAGTTCTTATATTCGTGCGGTACAGCCTCGAAGACGGCGATGATGGTATCGGCAATCTCGGCAAGGCGTATGCTGCGTTCCGGCTGCGCGGGATACTTGGCATCAGTTCGAGACACGCGGACGGATAATACAAACACAATGCAGACTGATGTTGTTGCAGATTTTCCTGACGTTTTTCCTGACGAGATGCCCGGGATGCCGCCGGATCGAGAAATTGAATTCAGCATCGACACCTTTCCGGATACACGGCCGATATCGAAGGCACCTTACCGAATGGCTCCTGCAGAACTGAAGGTGCAATTATAAGAGTTGCTAGACCGCAGATTTATTCGCCCTAGCGTCTCTCCGTGGGGAGCTCCCGTACTGTTCGTGAAGAAGAAGGATGGGTCGTTGCGGCTATGCATCGACTATCGGGAACTAAACAAGGCGACCGTACGAAACAAGTATCCTTTGCCGCGAATCGACGACTTGTTTGACCAACTGCAAGGCGCGGCAATATTTTCAAAAAGCGATCTTCGTTCAGGCTTTTATCAATTGAAGATCAAGTCCGACGACATATCGAAGTCTGCCTTCTGCACTCGATATGGTCATTACGAATTCCTCGTCATGCCGTTCGGTTTGACGAATGCCCCAACCGCGTTCATGGATCTGATGAACCGAGTCTTCCGACCTCAAATAGATAAATTTGTAGTCGTATTCATCGACGATATCCTTGTCTACTCAAAGAATCATGAAGAACATGCGGAACATTTGAAGACGGTACTGCAGATTCTGCGTGAAAACAAATTGTACGCCAAGCAGAGTAAGTGCGAGTTCTGGATGAGTAGCGTGACATTCCTCGGGCACGTAATCTCTGCCGAAGGGGTCGCGGTGGACCCAAAGAAGATTGATGCGGTGGTGGATTGGAAATGACCTGCCTCGGCTAGCGACATTCGGAGTTTCCTGGGCTTAGCGGGCTACTATCGTAGGTTCGTACGAAGCTTTTCAAAACTGGCGTCGCCTCTGACTCGCCTCACCCAGAAGGGAGTAGTATTTGAATGGAGCGACGACTGTGAATCCAGCTTTCTAGAGTTGAAGCAACGGCTCGTCTCAGCTCCAATCCTTGCACTTCCAGATGGTCCCGAAGGCTTTCAGATATTCAGCGACGCATCGAGAACTGGCCTCGGGTGCGTACTCATGCAGAGAGACAAAGTCATCTCCTACGCTTCACGGCAGTTGAAGCAGCACGAGAAAAACTACCCGACGCACGACCTAGAATTGGCGGCGATCATCTTTGCATTGAAGTTATGGCGGCACTACCTCTATGGTGTGGCATGCAGAATCTACACAGATCAAAAAAGCCTGAAATACTTATTTACGCAACGGGAACTCAACCTACGACAGCGACGTTGGCTCGAACTCATAAAAGATTACGAGCTAACGATCGAGTATACACCGGGCAAGGGAAACGTGGTGGCCGACGCACTCAGCAGAATGTTTATGGGAACACTGGCCATAAACAAGGAGATACAGCGAGACCTTGAAGCGATGGGTATCGAACTCGGAATTGAGTATCGACACCTGCACCTAGCTCAGCTGAAGTTAGGATCGAGCCTGCTTAACAAGATAAAGATCGCACCGGAGGACGACTCATTCCTGAAGAAAATGCGCGAGCTGATTTCAACGGGAAGGGCGACTGACTTTACGGAAGACAGAGACGGGACGATGCGACTAAAGGGAAGGCTTTGCGTTCCTGAAACTGCCGAACTCAGAAAAGAAATTCTGACGGAGGCACATTATGCGAAGTACTCGTTACATCCTTGAAGCACCAAGATGTATAAGGACTTGTGCACAAACTTTTGGTGGCACGGCATGAAGAAAGACGTGGCTACGTTCGTATCGCAATGCATGGCGTGTCAGCAGGTGAAGGCAGAACACCAACGGCCAGGCGGCGAGCTGCAGAACATCGCCATTCCCGAGTGGAAGTGGGACAATATCTCGATGGATTTCATTGTGGGATTTCCGAAGACGCCGTGGAAGAATGACGCAATTTGGGTCATTGTTGATAGATTGACCAAGTCGGCTCACTTCATCGCAATTAAAGTAGGATGGAGCGTCGATCTGTTAGCACAAATCTACGTCGATGAGATTGTTCGACTGCACGGGGTACCGACCTCTATAATTACGGACAGAGACGGGCGATTCCTATCGCGCTTCTGGACGAGCCTCCAAGCGGCGATGGGGACCAAACTAAACTTTAGTTCGACGTACCATCCCCAAACAGACGGTCAGACAGAGAGGGTCAATCAGATCTTAGAAGATATGTTGCGTCTGTGTGCGATCGACCTAAAGACTAGTTGGGATACGCATTTGCCGCTTGTGGAGTTTCGTATAACAATAGTTATCAGTCGAGCATTCAGATGGCTCCATACGAAGCGCTCTACGGGAGAAAGTGCCGTTCGCCGATATGCTGGGATGAAGTCGGAGAGCGACAAGTGCTTGGACCAGAACTGGTGGAGCAGGCCGTCGAAAAGGTCCGCTTGATTCGAGATAGACTCCGTATCACGCAAAGTCGACAAAAGAGCTACGCAGATCTTCGTCGACGACCGCTAGAGTTCTTGGTTGGGGACCATGTGTTTCTGAAAGTAACGCCCATGCGCGGTGTGATGCGGTTCGGCGTTAAGGACAAGTTGAGCCCGAGATTTGTAGGCCCCTTCGAGATCATTGAGCGAGTTGCGACGGTTGCTTATCGGATCGCACTACCTCCTGCCTTAGCTGATGTGCACGATGTTTTCTACGTTTCACAACTTCGAAAATACGTGCACGATCCAAGTCATGTGGTTAGCTTCGATCAGTTGGAGCTACGTACTGACTTGTCTTACTCGGAGGAGCCTATTCAAATTTTGGACCGCAAGGAGAAAGTGCTACGTAATCGGTCGATGTCCTTAGTCCGCGTGCTTTGGCGGAACCATTCAGTCGAGGAGTCGACGTGGAAGATGGAGGCGGAGATGAAAGAGAAGTACCCCGCATTGTTTGTCTAAATTAAGGTCAGACCCTTGTTCTTAAGTTTCAGGATGAAACTTTTTCTTAGTGGTATATTATGTAGCGCCCTGCTTTCGATAGGCGACGGAACTTCATAATATGCTAGCGTCGAGTCAGATCGGCCGGGAACTTAGATGGCCGTCTGACTCGATCGCTAAGCTTGGTAAACGATAACGCCTTGCGGCATCGATTCAAATCGATTTTGACAGAAGTTACGAGAATCGATCCAACTAATGGAACGACTTCTGTTGGAATAAGTCCTAGATGCAGCGGGCTGCGTCTCGGCGAGTGAGCTCTCTATAAGAGTCCCTTCGACGGGACCGGACCGCTGTATAGTTTTCTTGGAGCTTTGCCGCTGGGCTTGATGAAGTGCTTTCGCGTCGTTTTTATGGATGCAATTACAATTTCGATGCAAGGGGAAAAGAAGGAATTCTAACAAAGCGTTGGTGTCATTGCAGGAGCTCGCGTAACTAAGGATTGACGTTGCGTAGCGCTTGGACGATCGGTACGAAGCAAAGTAATCGGTGGGTGATTCGACCCTTCTTTTCTACTCTGTCCCGCAAACTTATTCCTTGCTTCGAAGTCATTCAAATCGAACGATGCCAAGTTAATTGCATGCCAATCCACTAAGGTCAAGAACTCGGAAAAAAACGTATTGATTTTGAGTAATTTACTTTGAAAAATACAAGTTTCTCACATAAACAGAAAAGTTTAAGGTTCTAGTAAAAAGATAGACTATTTCACGTGCTGTAAAATAATGTAAAACGTCGATCATGGGTTATGATGCCTCGGACAATTTGGTGCCCACGGGACGCTAAATCGGTGTACGACTTTGGGGAAAATGAATCGTTGCATGAGTTCCGAGAAATGATAACGCCGTTCGATACTATCCGTGCTATACGAAACTGGTTGTATATATTAAACTGTTCGCACATAGGCATGGTCATGGATAGCTTGTGCACAAGTTCGTTTTCCTCGAAACGGTATCCAGGACATCGGAACCGATTCGTCCTAGGGGGAATAATTTATCGTGCTTCGGCGCGAGGCATGCGGGACCTTCTGTAAGGCTTGCAACCTAGGCTGAAAGGGTAGCGCGCATGCCAACTTCGATTAAGTTCCTAGTGGTGCGTAGTACCAATGACCGCATATAAGATAGTTGCATGCTCACCTATTGTCTTATGCAGGTGTAAATATTATCTCTGTTTTCATGCAGGGACGAGCACGGCCGTGGTAAGAAATATGATAAACTGCGATGTTATGTTGTATGCTTTAATACTCAAAGACGGCTATCGAATATGAACTGAATTCATTTAGTTCTAATAGAAAGACAACTCTAAAGCATGCCTACCCTAACAATCAGAGTCGGTTTAGACGAGTTGGTTCGTCTCGTCCACTTAGCAAGTGTGCTAATCTCCTCCCCCAATTTCCCTAGGTGCGGCGGGCGCTCCAACCAAAAACGAAGCTGAAGTGCGGAGAGGCGTTTTGAAGCTCTTCCTATGCTGAAGTATTTTGAAGCCAATTCAAGTCGACGGCTTATGTATAAAGGGGCGAATGTATGGGACGACAAGCGTAGTTCAGGCAACTTGTCGAATGTATTTTCTTTCTGTTTTCAATCAATGTAGCCGCAACGGCATCCAATGTAATTACGACTTGCACTTCGTTGCAATCTATGAATGAAAAGCATTTCTATCTTCCTATACTGCGTCTTAAATTCTGATGTGATTTATGAAGTTTCAACTTGGCGTATTTATATCAAATGCAACGTAACGTTCTGTCTTGTACGAGTGCAATTCCAGACTCGTACGGCATCACGCCTTAGAGAGGACGATCGAATCGGCAAAATTAACATCGGGGACGAACGTTGCCGACTCGTGGTAAGAATTATGATAAACTGCTATATTTTTACTGTTCAAAAGAAGGCTATCAATATGAACTGAATTTATTTAGTTCTAAATAGAAAAAAAAAACTCCAATGTATGCCTACCTTAACAATCAAAGTCAGTTTAGACGAGTGGGTTCATCCCACTCACTAGTGCATTCCCAAGTGTACTAATCCTCCAATCCCACAGGTGACGAGAACTCTTGGGGTGCGGTACTAGGCCAAAGCTGAAGTTCGGAGAAGCATTTTGAAGCTTTTCCTATTCTGAAGTATTTTGAAGCCAATTCATCGAAGACTTTTAATGTATACAAGGGTGAATGTATGGAACGACAAGTATTAGTTCAGGCAGCTTGTCGAGTATTTTTTTGTTTCAATCAATGTAGTCGCAACGGCATATCCAATGTAATTACGACTTGCATTTCGTTGCAAGCTATTAATGAAAATTATATTTCTATCTTCTAATACTGCGTGTTCAATTACTCTCTGATTTGTGAAGTTTCAACTTGATGGTTCAAATAATTGATAAAATGTAATGTTCTTGCCTTGTACGAGTGCAACTCTAGACTCGTACGACATCACGTCCTAGCGAGGATGATTGATTTGGCATAATCGATGTGAGGACGAACGGTTTGTCGAATCACGTCCTGACCCGCACCCGGAGTAAGGGCACGAGTGCGAGACAATGTCCCAGCCTACGCCGCAGAAACGACATAGAATGCTGTCTAGGTCTACTATCTAACAACATTATAATATTAAAACCTGTCGAGAATGGTCAACTCCGAACGGAGGACAAGTAGTGACTATAATATACTCAATCACAAACTCTAAGAAAGATAGATGATACTGAAAGATAAAGACAACAAGATGTGAAAAATATCATCCAGAAGATCCAACACAGAAATAATACAAGTCCAAAGTCTCAGAGTCAACAATATCAAATACAAATACTAAATAATAACAAGCCAAAGTGTAATCTGGAGACAAAGTCCAGTACTAAACTAATCTAGCAGAGCTACCACTAATGTCTCATCGGCTGGAACTAACTCCTGCTGGACAAGGGTCTCCCGGTCTACGTCCACTACGTCATGAGGACCATAGTGGGAAGGACACTCGTCCTTGTCATCATCTGTAAAATTTTATCAACATATCCAGTCAGGATGGAACGAGCACAAATCTCCTATAACAGTTCTAGTTAGACGATAAAGAATATGTAGCAGTAAATAGAGAGAATATACAAGGTAAGTGGTATGTACATGAATCATGGTAAGGCATATCAAAACTATAATAGCAAGAGAACAGTGTATATAATGTACAAGAATCAGAAAAACTACTATCTATGTGAGTTTAGCACTAGTTTCAACATGTGATAGGCTTAGGAAATTGCACGGGAATAATGGTCTGGCTAATCATACGTGCGGTGTATGATTAACACTCACGAAAAAAAAATATCTTGTACGTGAATGATTTGATCACATATCTACGCTAATACCTCTGCCCCTGACTAGTATAATGGATCCAACTATGACACGTCATGACACATATTCTCTGAGAAGGTCGCGAGCCTCTCACAGGAATCGTGTCTATACAATACACAAGAAACAAGAAGGCTTGCACAAGATATACCAAGTAATACAAGGAATAACATCTCATGACGGGATCCAGACAAATACTAATCTGTGTGAACAATGTGGCAAGAGAACAAGGATATCTACACTAAATACAAGAAATATAGACGATATCATAAAACAGAAATACTATCAGAGAATGTACTCGCCTGAGATCTGGTGGAAAATGTCAACAATGTATCGAGGCTCAGAGTGAAGTCACGGACCTAGTGTCACGACCCGCACCCTGATTAGGGGCACGAGTACGTGGTTACGTTCAGCCTACGCCGCAGCATCCACGGTAGAACGCTGTCTAGGTCATCTATAAATACTACAACTAAACAGATAAAGGTACCTGTACTGTATATACACTCCGAATGGAGGTGACATAGCAATACAGTCTCAATCACAAATGTAAAACTAAGGTAGATATCATGGAAAGGAAATATGATAGATGAAGCAGGAAATAAGTTCGAGATCCACACAAGTCCAAGACTAAACATAACATCACAGAATATAATATAATACTACAGTCTGAAAAGTTCTAGCTGGCTCGCAGGCCAGGAAAACCTAACTAAGCTACACTACTCAGGGTGAGCAAAGTCTAGTGGCTCGACTATCAAGCCACGGTCCAAGTCTACTCCATCTAACCCGTCCCCATAATAGGTCGGGCAATCAGCCTCAAAATCATCTGTAAAATTGTCAACGGTATCATGTCAGGAAAATAATCAAGTACAAACACCAACAGCAGTTCCATATGAATTGACAAATACTATAAGAGACAGTGTAATGAAATACAAGACAAAGATATGTGAAATACAGGGTAAAATCAGCAGGAAATGTATAATAGATGTGAGTACTGAATATGACGACAATATATAAGTAGGATTGCTTAGGAACTATTCGTAAGCCGAGTTACAACCCTTAAACCAAACAAGGACCGGGGTTGTAATCATTCTCCCGAACAAAACTTAGCCTCCTAGGATAAATAAATATAAAAATGTGACTTGAATTATTAGAGCGCTATGTGATCGGCTAAGGAATCATGGTAGGATTATCCACTTGGCCAGACAATCACATAAAAATCTGAAAGGGTCATGCCGGCCAACCTGGATAACATGGACATGGGGTATCTGCTACACCCTACGTGAAGTGAGGGTGGCGCTAGCAAAATAGTGACAGGGAGGCTTTGAGCACATAACCCCTAATAATTCCCCCATCCCCGAATAGTATTATGGATCCGAACATGGCACGTCATGACACGGATTCAAAAACAGGTGATCAGCCCACTCCCAAATAAATGTCTATATAAGTACATGAAACATGGATATCACACACCAATATACCAAGAAAAATATGGGAATAACATCTCATGACAGGATCCGACGTATACTAGTCCGTGAACTATCGTGTCAAGAATCAAGTAAGACACTACAACTGAATCGGATATAGTAGATATCAAGACAATAAAAACTATCAGTAAATGTACTCGCCTGTGGTCCTGAGATGATAAGGTGAACAGATGCTCAGAGTAATCACAGACCTAAAATAAGATACTAGGAGTCAAACAGGGTTTTATACTGAAAAGGAAACTAATTTAAGTCATGAATGCAAGTCTAAGTCAAAACAAGGTCAATCTAGGTCAAACTGAGTCGTACTAGGTCATACTGGTTCATACTAGGCCTGTCAATAGTAGCTTATCGGTCGGATGTTGGTATTACCACATCCGAACCGATAGCTATCGGATATATCCGATAACCATCCGATATCCGATCGGATGGGATTATTCGCTCCCGTATCCGTTACCGATAACATTAACGGATATCGGGTAATATTCGAACCAATAAGAATATGCTTTATCAGCATAGAGTACTTTTTAGCTAAGAGAACAACTTTAACTCTGAAGTCTGTACTACTATGTATACTTTTAAGACGGTGAATCATGATGGAGCACAAGTAGTTCACGATTCTGGATATGAGTTGATCATATTCACTAGCAACTTTTGTTTGTAGAAAATCCTACTTTTTTCAGTGTTAGAAGTTCCTATTCTTTCAAGAGTAGCTCTGATAGAAATGGGAAAGGGCAATATTTAATTTATCAGTAAAGCAGATTAGATAATGAACTCCATAGCTAATAGCTATATTCGAACCTGAGTTATCTCCATAATGTTCCTTCCCCCTCGACCAACAACAGCACCAATATGCTCATCCGCAACACCAATTACCACTGAGTTGCTTTGGGCATCATTGGGCCCAGCTGGTGACCTGTGAATCCCTTGCGATGAACTCCCCTGCAGAAAATGTTATACATAGGAAAATGCTTGAAATTAGTAAATCGAAGAAGAAAGAGTACCTAAAATGAAGATCCGGACATGGCACTGAAGAATGAGAGAGAGAGAAAGAGGGCGAGGCCGCGCCGCCGCGAGAGAGAGAGGGCGAGAGAGAGAGAGAGAGAGAGCTTTGGCGGTGGTGGGCTGGTGGCTAATGATAATCTGAGAGAGAAAGAGAGTGACTCTCTGAGTCTACTCATTCTTTTAGGGTTAGGACTTACGGTTGTGATGAATTGATCTCATCTCCACCGTTGAGAGTGACTCTCTGAGTCTCTGGGCTTGGGCCTTTTAAAAGCTGGGACTTGGGAGTAGTGGATAATGGATTATCATATATTTTCGTATTATGTTATTTTTTAATTTTCGGGTCGGATGTTATCGGATCGGATATCATACTTTTCGTATCCGCATCCGATATCCGATAAATATCCGATAAGACATCCGTATCCGTAACCGAAAATTCGGATATTATTGGTTCGAATGCGGATTGAATGCGAATTTTCGGTCTACTATTGACAGGCCTAGTTCATACTAGGTCATACCAAGTCACTGGGAGTCAATCCAAGTCAAACTAGGTCAAACGGGGTCAAATGTTGACTTACAGTTGACTTTTGGTCAACTGGTCAACCCTGGTCAACTCTGGTCAACTCTAGGTCAAGCTTAGGTCAACCTAGTCTAATGTTGACCAACTGTTAACTTTCAGTCAACTGGTCAACTCTGGTTTGGTTTCGGTCAAATCTAGTCGCTTATAGGCTAAGTTTGACTCTCGGTTGACTTTTGTTGACTTTTGGTAAAAATGGTCAACCGAAGTCAAAACTAGTCTAGGAGCACTATATTTGATCATTACCAACCAAGGGAACCAAGTTCTAACCATATCTTAGACTCTAAACTCAAATACCTTAGTTCTAGGTAAAACCTACATTACCCTTAAGGTAAATCCCGATACCTTGCCCAATACCAAGGAAACCCCGCTAATACCCAAGATACTAGCCTAGGCTCCTTAGGGTAGCTAGATACTATCCTATCTAAGGTTTACCTACCAAGAAATATGGGTATCCTAGGTATCTAACATATTTTAGAACATGTATTGGTTTTACCCTCATTACCCCTACCAATATCATATATCATTCTCACATTACTCTAGCACTCACCCACACAATTCACTCACACACAACACTCTCATATATCACTCACCTATAAGCTTTCCTATAGGTTTTCCTATTAGTTTACACATAGGCTAACCTATAGGCTACTAGCTACACACACTAGGCTCACACACACACACACACACAAACTCATAACACACACACACACATAGCTGAATTTTATGGACTGGTATATGAAGCAATGTGGACTGATTTGTGGGCAACCAATATTCTAAAATTGGACAGCACCTACGGGGTTAAGGACAGCCAACAAGTGGTTAAAATGGACTGCTAACAAGGGGGTTAATGACAGTTTATATGGGCTTACATGGGCTGTGTTAGTGTCCAGTTATTAGGCTGAAATATGGTCAATGGGACAACCAATAGATGGGTTTTTTTATGGACAGTTTTGGGACAACAATTAGCAGGTTTTGGGAGCTTTTCAATGGGTGCAATGGAATGAAATCTGGACTGACTTGTAGGGTGGTTTGATGATGTATATGGACTGATTTTGTGGGGGGTTTTGGACAGCCAAATGGGTTTGCATATGGACTGTTGTCTGGGGGTTAATGACAGCCATAAAAGGGGTTTAAGGGGCTATTATTGGACTGGAAGTTGGGGGCTGTCATGGGCTGCAATGTGGCTGTCAATAGGAAAATGGGGACAACCAACATATGCAGCAAAGGGGCTATAGGGACTGTCACATAGGACAGTAATATGGAGCAAAGGGGGACTGAAATGTGGCTGTTAACAGGGCAGTAAAGGACTGTTGTTCCCCCCTTTCAAACTCCTCTCTCTACACCACAATATCTCTAAACCATACACTCATACACTCTCCAACACACAACACATACACACACAACCCATCACTTGGCCGAAATCCTCATGCCCCCATACCAACACAAAATCACGCATTCACACCATAATATATATCTATATATCTATAAGCCATAATATATATATATATATATATATATATATATATATATATATATATATTTTATATATATATATATAGAGAGAGAGAGATTGATATATATAAGCCATATATATATATATATATATATATATATATATATATATATATATATAAAAAATATATATATATATATATATATATATATATATATATATATATATAAAATATATATATATATATATATTTATAAAAAAAAAAAAAATATATATATATATATATATATATATATATATTATATATATATATATATATATATATATATATATATATATATATATATATATAAAATATATATATATATATATATATATATATATATATATATATATATATTAGATAATATGATACAATATGATACTTAGGAAAACACATCTCTACACACTCAAAAATCTGGAATTAAATACTAGAACAACATCAAATCAATATACAATAAATCCACACGTGTCCAAATAGGGGTTTTTCCACTAGGACACGATCCCACAACACAAGGACACTCCTATGACCTCTAAATGGACACGAAATGGACACAAATGGAGATACAACCATGGAGGTCATTCCTACGGGTTCAAAATAATCCTATATGCATATTGGGATGGATTAGAGTAGAGATTATACCTTCCGGGAGAGAGATTCAAAGGAAAGAGCCTTCCGACCCGACACCGACACGTAGAGATTCCAAAAGGACACGAACGAGCTCCGAATCCTCCCAAACTTGGCTAGCTCCTTTCTTTCATGGAGTAGAGAAGAAATGAAGAAGATTTGGTGGAAGGAGGGGTTGATTTGGTGGAGAAATCAATGGGGTTCCTTTTCTAAATTAATTTGGGGAAGAACAAGAGAGAGAATGGAAGAGGGAATAATGATGAATGATGGAGCCTATCCACTCTATGGTGGCTGGCCATAATGGGCTGTTTTTTCTCCATTATAAAAAGTCTAAAATGCCCTCCCCTAGTCCTATTGTTTAATATTAGGAAAGGGCTAAATGGTTGAGGCTAAATTAGTCATTCTAATTCACTAATCTAACCAAAACTTATCCATAATTAATTAGTCTAACCACTAACTAAAATAATTATCATGTGGGCCATGGCTAACTAGTGTGTGGGTCCCACTAGAGTCAACACTACCCCGGGTCCCCGTTACAAGTCGGATTGAGCTGAAATTCGAACCCGACTCAAATAACCCCAAAATAATCTTATAAATAAATAAATAATTTCAAAAATATTCTAAAAATAAAAAATGACAAAAATATTCCTGTTTCTGAAAACTGGGGGTGACAAATCTATCCACCTTAAAAAATTTTGTCCTCGAAATTAAAACCAAACAATAGTAAAATATCAAAATCACAAGTCATGGCTTAAAATTTAAAATGATTAAAATCTCAAAAATTAAAGCATGAATTAAATGACTAAAATTATAAAATTTAAAATTACTCTCAAATAGAAACTGGGTGCTATAAGTCTATCCACCTTAAAAGAATCATCCTCAAAAATTAAAACAAAGTAAACACAAAAAAATCATGCAAATCGATAATAGTATGCGTCTGTCCAATCATCATGATACTCAGAATCTCTGTCATGCCAGTGAGCAAGGCTACATAATCACAGAGTCCTCAACTATGGTACATACCTCTAGAATTATGGTATTCAAAATTTTTGCATTGCCTCATGCTTGGCAGCGAAAACCTTAAATTCCCACACCCGAGAAATACGACCATAATCCGACTATATGTCCTTACTATGCCTGCTAGCATGACCCTAGAGGATTCTAAAATCTCATAATCGAGGCGACCTAGCCCATACAACTTATCTCAAAAGAAAAATACATCACAAGAACAAATTTTCATCCAACGATCAAGGAACAGATAGAATCGAATTTTAAGACAGTTTATAAGAAGGCAAATGCGGAAAGGAGATCGAAATTGGAACCTGCTATCTGCTCTGCTACTGCCTGAGTGGGCCCAACTGTCATGGCGAAAGCTCGCCCCTGCTGGCCTCCTCTAGCCTGCTGCACTCCGTCCTGGTCTCTTCGGATTCCACTAGCGTGGCAATCCCTCAGCTAGTGGTCAGGCGCCCCACAATATAGGCAGACGCCCAACCTCTTCCTAAAAACCTCTCGAGTGTGTCCCTGCTTCCCGCAGAAAGTACACTGAGTAGCCGGCCTCTGACCCTGACCCTGGTGCTGCTGGGCACGCGCCAGTGCCTGCTGAAACTGCAACTGAGGCTGCTGCTGCTGAAACTGCCTCTGCTGGAAATGTGGGCGCTTCGCCGGCCCTACACTCGAGCTAGCTCCGAGAACGTCACTGTCCCTCTTCGGCTTGAGGCCGAAGTCCTCCTCTGCAATCTGCGCCTCCATCAAGATCTGCTCGAAGGTCGCATCACGTCTCCCAGAGGTACGAGTGCGCACTGCATGTATAAGGCCCCTCCGAAACTTTCGGGCCTTGCACCCTTCATCTGGACCAAACTAGGTACAAACCTACTCAGGCGGAAAAACTCTGCTGCATACTCGTCTACCTACGAGCTCCTCTGCACCAAACTGGCAAACTGCCCCTCCAGAGCTGTCAAGGCTACATCTGGGTAGAACTTCTCCTTAAAGAGTTTCCTGAAGTCCTCCCAAGACAATCCCCTCACCGATGCACGCGGATCCGTGCGGTACCAAGTCAGCGCTATGTCGAAAAACTGGCTCGCTGCAGAAGTCACCCACAGTCCTCTCGGGACCTCTGCCAACTCCAGACTCCGTTGGACATCCTCTAACCAGTCGTCCGCATATAGGATGCCCTCGGTACCCTTAAACTCCCGCGGGTTCATCTTCCTGAAGTCTAGGTGCGTACCGGGCCTCCCCTGACCCTGCTGCTGTACTGGTGCTCCCTGAACTGCACCCGGTGCACCCCTCTCTACTGCTGCCATCGCCAGCTGATGGGAGTTCTCCATGCTTCGTCGTAACAACTCTGCATGTGCGCTCTGAGTCTGCAACATCTGCTGCAGAAGGGCCATCATCCCCTGGGTATCTGTCGGTAACTGAGGCGGCGGTGGAAGAATATCAGGAATGACCATGGACGGTCTCGCTGCTGGAGGTGGAAGACCTCCAGAAACCGTCGCTGCTGCTCCCGCCTGAAGGGCAGGGACTGAGGTGGCAGCTCCCTCAACTGCAGCTCCCTCAGCTGAAGGTGGAAGACCTCCGAGAACTGCCGCTGCTACTCCTGCCTGAAGGGCAGGAACTGAGGCTACTACTCTCTCGACTGCTACTCCCGTAGCCGGAGGTAGAGGACCTCCCGGATCTGACCTCTCTGGAACTGTACTAGGCCCTGCCTGAGAACGAGTCACCGTCATCCTGAAGACAAATTAAACCCAAGAGATCAATATGGCACATGATAAGATATTATCAAAGGAGGACAATTGAATTCAAATGCAAGAAGAGTTGTCATGGTAATCAAAAGATTAGAGTTTTTCCTAAATGTGATTGAGTATCTCCTATCATACCCTAGATCCTACGTCCTAGTCGCAGGCTCGTAATTAGCACTCTAAGTCGAGCACCATTACGAGATCGCACTAATTGCGACTCTGACCTGCATGGGCCACCACAAAAACGTGTCACAACCCGCACCCTGATTAGGGGCACGAGTACGTGGTTACGTCCAGCCTACGCCGCAGCATCAGCGGTAGAACGCTGTCTAGGTCATCTATAAATACTACAACTAAACAGATAAAGGTACCTGTACAGTATATACACTCCGAATGGAGGTGACATAGCAATACAGTCTCAATCACAAATGTAAAACTAAGGTAGATAGCATGGAAAGGAAATATGATAGATGAAGCAGGAAATAAGTTCGAGATCCACACAAGTCCAAGACTAAACATAACATCACAGAATATAATATAATACTCCAGTCTGAAAAGTACTAGCTGGCTCGCAGGCCAGGCAAACCTAACTAAGCTACACTACTCAGGGTGAGCAAAGTCTAGTGGCTCGACTATCAAGCCACGGTCCAAGTCTACTCCATCTAACCCGTCCCCATAATAGGTCGGGCAATCAGCCTCAGAATCATCTATAAAATTATCAACGGTATCCTGTCAGAAAAATAAGCAAGTACAAACACCAACAGCAGTTCTATATGAATTGACAAATACTATAAGAGATAGTGTAATGAAATACAAGACAAAGATATGTAAAATACTGGATAAAATCAGCAGAAAATGTATAATAGATGTGAGTACTGAATAGGAAGACAATATATATATAGGATTGCTTAGGAACTATTCGGAAGCCGAGTTACAATCCTTAAACCAAATAAGGACCGGGGTTGTAACCCTTCTTCCGAACAGAACTTAGCCTCCTAGGATAAATAAATATAAAAATATGACTTGAAATATTAGAGCACTATGTGATCGGCTAGGGAATCATGGTAGGGTTATCCATTTGGCCCGACAATCACATAAAAATCTGAAAGGGTCATGCCGGCCAACCTGGATAACATGGACATGGGGTATCTGCTACACCCTACGTGAAGTGAGGGTGGTGCTAGCAAAATAGTGACAGGGTGGCTTTGATCACATAACCCCTAATAATTCCCCCATCCCTGAATAGTATCATGGATCCGGACATGGCACGTCATGACACGGATTCAAAAGCAGGTGATCAGCCCACCCCCAAATCAATGTCTATATAAGTACATGAAACATGGATATCACACACCAATATACCAAAGAAAATTTGGGAATAACATCTCATGACAGGATCCGACGTATACTAGTCCGTGAACTATCGTGTCTAGAATCAAGTAAGACACTACAACTGAATCGGATATAGTAGATATCAAGACAATGAAAACTATCAGTGAATATACTCGCCTGTGGTCCTGAGCTGATAAGGTGAACAGATGCTCAGAGTAATCACAGACCTAAAATAAGATACTAGGAGTCAAACAGGATTTTATACTGAAAAGGAAACTAATTTAAGTCATGAATGCAAGTCTAAGTCAAAACTAGGTCAATCTAGGTCAAACTGAGTCATATTAGGTAATACTGGTTCATACTAGGTCATACCAAGTCACTGGGAGTCAATCCAAGTCAAACTAGGTCAAACGGGGTCAAAGGTTGACTTACAGTTGACTTTTGGTCAACTGGCCAACCCTGGTCAACTCTGGTCAACTCTAGGTCAAGCTTAGGTCAAACTAGTCTAATGTTGACCAACTGTTGACTTTCAGTCAACTGGTCAACTCTGGTTTGGTTTCGGTCAAATCTATTCGCTTATAGGCTAAGTTTGACTCTCGGTTGACTTTTGTTGACTTTTGGTCAAAATGGTCAACTGAAGTCAAAACTAGTCTAGGAGCACTATATTTGATCATTACCAACCAAGGGAACCAAGTTCTAACCATATCTTAGACTCTAAACTCAAATACCTTAGTTCTAGGTAAAACCTACATTACCCTTACCAAGGTAAATCCCGATACCTTGTCCAATACCAAGGAAACTCCGCTAATACCCAAGATACTAGCCTAGGCTCCTTAGGGTAGCTAGATACTATCCTATCTAAGGTTTACCTACCAAGAAATATGGGTATCCTAGGTATCTAACCTATTTTAGAACATGTATTGGTTTTACCCTCATTACCCCTACCAATATCATATATCATTCTCACATTACTCTAGCACTCACCCACACAATTCACTCACACACAACACTCTCATATATCACTCACCTATAAGCTTTCCTATAGGTTTTCCTATTAGTTTACACATAGGCTAACCTATAGGCTACTAGCTACACACACTAGGCTCACACACACACACACACAAACTCATAACACACACACACATAGCTGAATTTTATGGACTGATATATGAAGCAATGTGGACTGATTTGTGGGCAACCAATGGTCTGAAATTGGACAGCACCTAGGGGGTTAAGGACAGCCAACAAGTGGTTAAAATGGACTGCTAACAAGGGGGTTAATGACAGTTTATATGGGCTTATATGGGCTGTGTTAGTGTCCAGTTATTAGGCTGAAATGTGGTCAATGGGACAGCCTATAAATGGGTTTTTTATGGACAGTTTTGGGACATCAATTAGCAGGTTTTGGGAGCTGTTCAATGGGTGCAATGGAGTGAAATCTGGACTGACTTGTAGGGTGGTTTGATGATGTATATGGACTGATTTTGTGGGAGTTTTTGGACAGCCAAATGGGTTTGCGTATGGACTGTTGTGCGGGGGTTAATGACATCCATGAAAGGGTTTTAAGGGGCTATTATTGGACTGGAAGTTGGGGGCTGTCATGGGCTGCAATGTGGCTGTCAATAGGAAAATGGGGACAACCAACATATGACAACAAAGGGGCTGTAGGGACTGTCACATAGGACAGTAATATGGAGCAAAAGGGGACTGAAATGTGGCTGTTAACAGGGCAGTAAAGGACTGTTGTTCCCCCCCCTTTCAACTCCTCTCTCTACACCACAATCTCTCTAAACCATACACTCAAACACCACTCATACACTCTCCAACACACAACACATACACACACAACCCATCACTTGGCCGAAATCCTCATGCCCCCATACCAACACAAAATCACACATTCACACCATAATATATATCTATATATCTATAAGCCATAATATATATATACATATATATATATACATATATATATATATATATATATATATATATATATATATATATATATATAAGCATATATATATATATATATATATATATATATATATATATATATATATATATATATATATATATATATATATATATATATATATTAGATAATATATAGGAAAACATTTAGATTAGATAATATGATACAATATGATACTTAGGAAAAAAAATATATAGATTAGATAATAAAATATATATATATATATATATATATATATAATATATATATATATATATATATATATATATATATATATATATATATATATATATATATATAGATTAGAAAATTTGATACATATGATACTTAGGAAAACACATCTCTACACACTCAAAAATCTGGAATTAAATACTAGAACAACATCAAATCAATATACAATAAATCCACACGTGTCCAAATAGGTGTTTTCCCACTAGGACACGATCCCACAACACAAGGACACTCCTATGACCTCCAAATGGACACGAAATGGACACAAATGGAGATACAACCATGGGGGTCATTCCTACGGGTTCAAAATAATCCTATATGCATGTTGGGGTGGATTAGAGGAGAGATTATACCTTCCGGAAGAAAGATTCAAAGGAAAGAGCCTTCCGACCCGACACCGACACATAGAGATTCCAAAAGGATACGAACGAGCTCCGAATCCTCCCAAACTTGGCTAGCTCCTTCCTTTCATGGAGTAGAGAAGAAATGAAGAAGATTTGGCGGAAGGAGGGGTTGATTTGGTGGAAAAATCAATGGGGTTCCTTTTCTAAATTAATTTGGGGAAGAACTAGAGAGAGAATAGAAGAGGGGATAATGATGAATGATGGAGCCTATCCACTCTATGGTGGCTGGCCATAATGGGCTATTTTTTCTCCATTATAAAAGTCTAAAATGCCCTCCCCTAGTCCTATTGTTTAATATTAGGAAAGGGCTAAATGGTTGAGGCTAAATTAGTCATTCTAATTCACTAATCTAACCAAAACTTATCCATAATTAATTAGTCTAACCACTAACTAAAATAATTATCATGTGGACCATGGCTAACTAGTGTGTGGGTCCCACTAGAGTCAACACTACCCGGGTCCCCGATACAAGTCGGATTGAGCTGAAATTCGAACCCGACTCAAATAACCCCAAAATAATCTTATAAATAAATAAATAATTTCAAAAATATTCTAAAAATAAAAAAAATGACAAAATATTTCTATTTCTGAAAACTGGGGGTGACACCTAAACATGAGATATGCATGAGTTAAATAGGGTTTAACAGCGTATGGCATGATTTCTAGTATATGCTATGCAATCTATGTCAAACTCAGTCATACTAAGTCACACTTGGTCAAACTAAGTCAATCTAAGTCAAACAAGGTCAAACTAAGTTACCTAGGTCACACTAGGTCATACAAGGTTAAGTTAGATCAAACTAGGTCATGCTAAGTCATACTAAGTCAAACTAGGTAAAGGTAAGTCAAACAAAGTCAAACTAGGTCAAGACAAGTCAAACAAAGTCAAACAAGGTCAATTTAGGTTAAAGGTTGACTTACAGTTGACTTTTGGTCAACTGGTCAACTCCTAGTCCAATGTAGGTCCAACTGGGTCAATGGTTGACCTACAGTTGACTTTTGGTCAACTGGTCAACTCTGGTCAACCCTAGTCCATTATAGGCCAAATGTTGACTTGTGGTTGACTTTTGGTTAAAAAGTCAACCTTGGGTCAAACAGGGTCAAAACTAGACTAAGTATCATATTCCTAACATTACCTACCAAGATAACCCACTTCTAACCATTACCTACCAAGATAACCCACTTCTAACCATTACCTACCAAGATAACTCACTTCTAACCATTACCTACCAAGATAATCCACTTCTAACCATTACCTACCAAGATAACCTAATACCCTATCCATATGGTATCCCAATACCAATACCTTGGGTGGAAGTCCAATACCTTAGTCTTGGTAAGCATATACCTTAGTCTCCCAAAACCCATCCTAGATATCTAGTATCTATCTACATACCCCCAAGCCACTAGCTAAACAATAACATAGATATCTAACCTTGGTATCCTAGGCAAACCCAATACCTTACCCTATTAAGATAAACCCAATACCTTACCCTATTAAGGTAAACCCAATACTTTATCCTAATACCCATTTCTAGTATCTAGCTTAGTCTCTAGGTAACTCTTACCTTACCATGGTATCCCATACCTTGAAGGTTCCCAAAACCAATACCTTAACTAAGGTAAACCCATTTACCTTACCTTACCTTAGGACAAGGTAAACTCATTTACCTTGTAAACGTAAACCAAAACCTAAGGTACCATATACCTTAGTATCCTAAGATACACTATGGTATCTCAACATACAAAGATACCTATTCAATATCTAATTTCTAACATCTAAAATCCACTATCCACCAATATCTAACATATCAACTAGTTCTAACATATCCACATCCGAAATTCTAACATAACCTTCTAACATCTATACTCTAACTAATACTAACAATAGACTATCTACCACCTAACATATCTAATATAACTAGCTATCATCTAACATATACTCTAACATAGGCTAACCATCATCTAACATATATCTCTAACATTCTAACAAATCCTAAGAAACTATACCAAGACAGTAACATATATTACCTACTACCATATTATCCAACTATATAACTAACTATATATATCTAACATATATACCTATATGTGTACCACCAATCTAACTTTCTAATATACAACAAGACACGCACACACACACACACACACACACACACACACACAAGTGCACTGAAAGGCACACAAGGGGGGATAGAGGGCTGCCTAGTGCAGCCCTCAAGCTGCTGCTGCTGCTCCTAATGTTGCTGCTGTTGCAGCTGCTACCTACTGGTGCTACTGCAACTGCTATCTGCCGCTACTGGGGGGAATGACAGCTTCTTGCTGCTGCTGCTGTGCTGAAATGGGGGGCAGCTCCCCCCTCCCTTCACTCCTTTATTTCCCCCTCTCTAAAACCCCTCCACTCTCATTCATGCCCTCAACAAAACACACACACTCACATCTAATCCAAACTACAAACTCACTATCACTTATCCTCTTCTCACTTCTACTAGACACACACTCACACATGAGACACTATACACATAAAAATCCTCTCTCTCTCTAACACAAGCACACACACACAACGCAACCTCACATCCCTCTACACATCACTCACACACACTACACTCACCCTCATTCTCACATCCCCTCTAAACACAAACACATAAACACATATATAATTCACCCCCTCTTCTTACATCATCATCTCGCACACCAACATACACCAAATCCACCCCTCTCTAAACCAACACAATATATATAACCAACAATACAAAATCAGTCCATATATAATAATATACATAAAAATGACATATAGAGGCTTAAACTTGACTTGTAGGCTAAATCACTTAGATCCAACGATAGGTACCCAAATGAAAACAGTTAACCATCCTAACCATGGTTAATCTACCCTCTACAATGCCAAAACTGAAATTAAAAGCCAAAATAGCCTATTAGACATAAAACCAAACACATGGTGTGTCTCTAATGGAAATCTCTCCATGGGAACACCAAAATCACTCCAACTTTCTAGAGTAGACTCAATGAGCCTCTAATTGGTTCCTAATGGTGATACATGCATGGGGGTGGTCCTAATGAATGCAAATTTAACTAAAATGAAAGAGAAAGTGAAATAGAGAGATGGTTATACCTATTGGGAGTTATCTCAATGATACACTCAAATGGACACGATTCCGACACGGAAACTCCTCTAAATTGGACACCCTTTCTTGCTCCTTGCTAGCACCTCCTCCTCGATGGATTGGGAAGAATGGAAGAAGAATGGGTTGATTTGAGAGATCAAAACCTAGAGGGATGCTCTCAAGTTTTGGGGAAGAAAATGGAATGAAAAGAGGCAAGTGGTTGAAATGAAATGAGGAGAACCCCCCTATGGTGTGGCCGACCAAGTATAGCCCTAATGGGCCTATTTAAAATGTCTAAAATGCCCCCAACTAGTCTCCTATGGTTCAACTTAAGTCATGTCAAGGTTTGGGGTTAAAAGGGTCAAGTTCTAATCTTTAAATGAACCAACCTAGTTATGTGGGATTAGCCTAATTACATTAGACTAATTTGTGGGGTTTGTGGGCTATGTCTAACTGATCTTGAGTCCCGACTAGAGTCTAAGCTACCCGGATCACTAACACAAGTCGAAACTAGACGAAAATCAAACCCGACTAAACTAAATCCCAAAATACAATATTAATAAATAAAAATCACCAAAAATGTTAGAAAAATAAAAAATGATAAAAGTACCCTCATTTTTTTAGAACATGCAGTTACACAGTACTATGCCACTCCACATAGGTGGATCTTCACCATACCGCGGCGGCAGATTTTGACGTGTGAAGATGGGCGTCAATGGGACGGCTGCAGTTGTAGGCATCGGTGGTGTGCACTTAACGACGAAGTTTAGTGAGAAGCTCGTCCTCAGGGGTATGTGACATATATCGAGTTTGCGCTACAACTTGATTTTGGTAGGGAGGCTAGCAGATGATGGCTGTCGCAGTCTGTTTGGGGACAAATATTGGATGCTTGCGAAGGGTTCCCAACAGCTGGCTCGGAGAGATTTGTGTTGTGGCATGTAGAGACTCAAGCCGCTGAGCTGTACAAACAGACCACAGACACTAGATGGAGGCTCGAGGGGTGTTCGGCGGGAGGTGGATCGTCGAAAACTTGCTGAAGAGGGGCTTCTAGATGCTTTGAGGGATACAAAGATTCGGTTCATCGAGACAAAGCGACGGATGGTGATGAGTCAAAGATTGAGGGTCAGTCTGTCGGTCCCATGACAGCTAGTCGGTCTCCAGGTAGGGTTGCTCTAGGGATCCAGTTTTGGCGACATGTGATTTGCCAATGCTTCACGAAGCGACATCGGTTTCAGTAGTTCGAAGCCAGGAAGAAGATCAAGGATTGCAGCAAACTCAACTGAGGCAGGAGCATCATCATTCACACAGTTCAGGAGGAGCTATGGGTTATCGACGGCATGCACAGTACGTGATGTTCTGCTCGAGGACACATGTGTATGGGAGAGCTTCAAGTTCGGACACGAAGATGGACAGGTTCAGGAATTCGAATCTCATGAGAACCACACCATCCGCTTGGTTGGGCCAGCCAAGGGTGAAGAAGCTCGTCGGAACGTTAACACTTTTCGGTGAAAGACGAAAGTCGGGAACATGCAGCCGCGACTTACGGAGATTGATCGTCAGGAACTTCGATCTTGGTCGTGTCATGATATCGACAAGATTCCAGTGGTGCAGGAGGTGCTACACATGGCAGCTAGCTTCGACGTGACGGTCGAAAAGGTGGAGACAAAGGCAGATACAAAGCAGCTCGGGAGATCGGTGGCATGGAGGAGCATGAACTCTGTCGCGGGGCGACAGGCATGAGTCCAGTTAAGGAGCCATGGGGTCAACACCCTATCATCAGACTGGAGAGGAAGATTGTTGGAGTCTAGTCTAGATTTGTAAAAGCTAATTTTGGAGCCCAAATATGATAAAAGTTTTAATTTGATACGATTTGAAAATCTACATTAAATATGTGATTGAATTAGATTTATAAGTTTGTATCAAATATTTACTTTAACCATATTTGAACGTCCATAATTGGTGATGTGATATAATCTACACCGTTGGTTGTTGGTGAACGACCAGATCTGATGGTGGACTACTTTTATGGTTTTCTAACCTAAAATTAGGTTTCTCATCTTATTTATATGAGGTGAGGGTGGAGGCATAAAGTGAAGGCACAAAATGGAGATTCGGGGTGCTCGTCTACAAGAAAATCTAAGAGAAAGTTCATACTTTGCTCTTAGGACTTTTTCATCCAAAACAGAAGGAAGAAGAAGATCTAATCAAGGAGTCGTCAACTTTGGTTATGAAAATTACTACGGGTTGGTGAGTGATCTCAATTGTAATCTTCTGTTTTTATTCTTGAGAGTGGTGAGGCGGTTGAACCTATTAGGGCAAAGCGTTCAACGTGAGTTCTGTCAATCTTGTAATTTCAACTGAGTTATTAAAGATTGAAATTTATCCAGGTGATATACGTCACCGCCATATACTCGTATTCATCTTGTGCTTGGTGTCCGTTAGACGAGGGTTGGTTTTGATCAGGTGGGTTGGCAAACGCTTCCGCACGCGCCCAACGCAAATTTTATAAAAAAAACAATATTCAAAATTGGTGGGGTCCACCTCTACTTGTAAGAGGTAAATTGGTTGGAGACACCAAAATGGGACAACAGATCATATCCTATGAATGGGGCTGTTTTGTTTGGTTTTTGTAGTTGGAATATCCAGGTAGTGCAAGCTGTTGTAAAATGTTGATGACTTTTGCAATAATTGTGACAGAAATTGAAATATTTATTGCAATTTTGTTTGTATTTTTTTGAGATGTTTGGCAATACGTACTGAATTTTGTGCATGCAGTATTGCATGTCTGTTGGACCCATTGTTTTTAACTTCCACCAAATAAATGGAAGGAATACCAAATAAATAGAAGGAATAATATTTTTCCGTGGCTCGATCCATCGAACTTCTACCATTCAGCTAGAATTTTATACCTATCATCCGTAACCACAAGAGCCGGTAAAATTGAAATAATTTACTACAGAACAAGGGCTGAGGATAACAAGATTTATAAGTTTGATACTTTTCCATTCAGCTTCTTGTACGTAAATAAATCAAGTTGGCCTGTCGAAAGAAAGCTTGATTGGCATATCCTGGCAAATAGAATGATTCTCATTTCCTCTTCACGTGCTATGTTCTCATCTCTCTTCTTCTTACTCTATCAGCTTTGATGTGGTGTCGAATCCATTCGGGTCTTCAATCCTTCACTCTGCAGCACGTTTTAAACGTATTAAAAAAAATTAGTATTAGGATCTCACATAAGTAAATATTAGAGTTTGAATTTCAAAATAATAATTTTCAGACCCCAATCCTAATATTTGACAATTTCCAGATCCAACTCCTAATATCTACTATTATATGAGACCCTAATACTAAGTAACCCTACAAATTATATCGCTGTTGAATCACGAGAGACTTGAGGGCTGTGCTGAGTAATATAAATAAAGGCTAATTAGTGTTTAAATCCAAGATTTTATGTCTGACATGTCCAAATAAAAACTTTGGACCTTGATTTTTTTTTTCATTATACTCTCATCTTGTACTCATATTCAGGTATATTAGAAAAAATAAAATTAAAAATTAAAATTTATGATCTAAAATTTCCAATGGCACACATTTAACTTAAACTCTGAACTGATATAAAATCTAGGATCTAAATGCTAATTAGCCCTATAAATAACTAATGTTCATCCTCTAGTGCTACTGTTATAAAGAATACCTTGTTTTTAAGGGCTGTAGGTCTGTTTTAATATCTGGATGAGGTTAGTCTTCTATGTTGGAAGGACATCCCTCAAAGATCCTCCGATTTGTTCTCTTGTATTTATGATCCTTTCTGAAGGTGTGTTCACACTGAGCACTAGTATATTATACGCAGGAGCATCATCATCTTGACAAAACCCTTCAGTTCAGAATTTACGACCATCCATGATGCAAACCTCTACTGTAGTGGACTAATTAATGATGACTATGCTCATCACTTCCTTCCATTTTCATGCCTGCACTGCACTCCTAAGTCCTACTATGTACATAAAGAAGAAAGTACTTATCTAATCGATCGATGATGATAAAGAACCCGTGCTTGATTATTCATCTTCGGTGGTTAGATTTTGAAACATGAGACGAACTCTAAAGTGACGTCCCCAAAGTTTAATGTTCATACTATTTTTTTTTCCATGAAAGATGATACAATACACAAAATTTAACAAATAAAACAATAAACAAAATATAATATCCAAAATAAATACTAATAAATTGACATGTTCCAAACTAAAAAATAAAATTGATATTCCAGACAAATAAATAAAAAAAACTAATAATGTTTGAGGTAGTTCACAATGATAAAAATGAAAATGAAAATAATTGCAACTTGTCTGTTGTTCAATGGTCGCCAAGAGGACCAAGCGAGAGAGACGAAATGGTAGTAGATTGAGACGGAAGAAATTTACGACGACGGATGAGTAGAGGACATTGAAAGCGTCAGACTGTTAGAACGACAGGAGGAAAGAGAATTTTGACAGCGACTCTACCCTTTTTTTTTATTCTGACTAACCGACTTGTCTATTATATGACTTATTTAGATATCATAAAAAAATATGCAAAATAAAATTATTAGAATGAATCTGGACCTTTGTTCAGAACTAAATTTACATACATTAAATAAAATATAAAAAATTGGTGTCATCTAAAATTTTGGACTGAGACACAATTATTTCATGACCTCATATCAAGTCCGACAGGCCTTAAAAATTGATTAACTTATGAATAAATTGCAGAACTAATTGCCGGACGAATAAAAGATCTTTTATGTAAAGAAAGAAGAACTTGCTTGTTACTATCATCCTATTGTAAGAGTAACATAGTTGCATTTTTAGCTGTGCGTAGCGAAAGCGGTGACATAATCGTTTTTCAACTGAACTTCATTCTGCGGAACACGCCAGAACTAATCGCCCCGATGTGTGCTCTCCAACAAACAACAATTTAAGTACTCCTGTTGTTTGAATAATAATTAGGTAGGAGTGAGCAACGGTTCAGTTCAAATCGAACAGAATATATAAAAATTAAAACAACCGTAGATTATATTTGTCAAAACAAAAAATAGAACCGTTTTTATAAAAGTCGAACCGAACTAATTAATTCGGTACGATTTTCGGTCGATTCAATTTTATGGGTCAATTGGTCGTGCCTTCAAATTTTAGCAAATAAGCTTATTTAAATAGCAAATCTTAAAAAAATTGACATTGTTGTATTTGTGAATTATTACGGTACAGAGAATGAAAAATATTAGTATATATAGATTGAGGATAGAGAAAGAGTACTTAAAGAAGCACTACGAAGAATAGAATGGGATAATGCACTCAGTTAGGAGTTAGAAAAATATTAGCATATATGGATTGATGTTAGTTTGATAAATTACTAAATCTAAATCGATTTACGGTTCGATTCGGATACTCGAATCAAGAACTAAAAAATCGAACCATTATTCAAATTTTCAAAAAAAATTAAACCGAAAAACGAACCGATAGCCGAAAAATCGTTTGTCATATTTCAGTTTAGTTCGATTTTCAATTTTCCCTTATATGCTCATCCCTAAAAACAATGTTACTGTCCTTGTCGTCGTCGTCGTCGCCAATGATTCCTTCTTGCATTAGGAGATCTGCAAGTTGACATGGGCAGCTAGCTCTGTTTTCACTCTGCTTTGTTTGCATAGAGAGTGGACTTTGTTGTGCTTTGTTTGCACAACATAGTTTATTACGGAACATCACATGATGTAGAAGGCAGCATGAGAGAGTTGAACAACAATATTAGGGCTACCACACCCTCTCTTCCACCTTCTACTTTCTACTTTCTTCTTCTCCTTTCATCTTCTTCTTTCAATCCTAATTGGAGCACATCATCTCTCATCATCTTTCTTTTTTCTATGTTTTTAAACATTTTGTTCCTCTTTTAATTCTTTATTTTTTTGTCTTAGTTTCTATGTTTATTTTATGTACTTTTAAATATCACTTGGTAGTAGATTTTTGGCTAATGATTTCTTAATAGATGTTTTATCAAGGTTTCTAACCAAATTCTAGATTCGATCTTCAGATTTTAACACAGTTCAGTTGGGACGACATTCGACTGTCATGATTTCGATAAATCCTGACTATTGTTAGGACTGCCAAATTACTCTCGCAGTTTTGAGACAGAAAAATTCTTAGGAATGCTAGGATTATAGCAGTCCAAAATCATGTCGAAACGGTGATGCCCCTACAAATTTCGAAAGAGTATTTCGTGCAGTGAAAATCAACATTTTTTTGTGTTCTTCCCTTAAAAAAGATTATGTTGTGATTATAACAATGGCCATTAATAAACCAACAGGTGGAGAGTGAGTAGGTTGTTCAACATATATATAGAGAGAGAGAGTCCAGGGATAGATAGCTTTGAAGTTGTTTTCTCACTAAAACATCATTCTCCAACTGGCAGTCTACAACAAGCACATGACTACAGAGAAGAAGGAAAGTGTGAGTTGTGCTTAATTGTTGCCATTCAATCCCTATGCCGTGGCCAAAATATGACTTTGTGATAACTTACCACAGGTTGGGGAATTCAAGTGATTAAGACCTTTTGTGTGCGAAGCAAAAATTCTTGGGTGATAGTGAGGGACATTAATCTCAAAGTTACATAATAGAGTGCTCTTTTTTAAAATATAAACCCAATAGAAAAAGGTGTAGCTAGAAAAATGTGGACATTTTTCTTCTTATAGATTTATGGATGTATACATTGAGACTAATGAAGCATTCGTGATTCCAAGTGAAAGGTTTTGATTTCCTTTCTATTTCAAGACTTTTGCCCTTTGTCGATGTTATTATTTATGCAAATGACCTCTAGTCTAGTGGTTAAGAGAGATGCATGCAGTCCGAATTGTCAGGAGATCGATTTCCAATGAGAGCGTTCGCTACAATTACCTTCTTATATATATATATATATATATAATATATATATATTATATATATATATATATATATATATATATATATATATATATTACCGGGCTCAGTTCGTGGCACTATGTCGACAGGCCTCCGACGTTGTGGATGCCCCGCATCACACAGGCAAATTCATCATTGTCCTGACCAGCGCCCTCGCTCGAGGCCGCGGCCAAATGGCCGCCGAGCCACCCCGAGTGGAGTGAGTGGGAGCGTGAACCCGCAAGGGCTCGAACTCACGACCTCCCCGCTGGGAGACACTCGTCCTAACCCATTGAGCTAGGACCGCATATATATATATATATAACCATGGAAACGGCGCTAGGGTTCCCTCTGCGGCGCTGTGATCCTGGGCGGGCACCTCCGGGGCCTCGGGTCCGCCGCATGACCACCAGCTGGTCGGGTTGGGACCGGCGACCCTAGAGGAGACAGGCGAAGGGATGGTTGGGGTCGAGAAAGAGAGCCTTGGTCTACAAGGGGAGGATACGAGAGAAGCGGCTGGTGGGGGACTACCGTGGAGCGTCGTCGACGGCCTAAGCCGTCGGTGGGGGCGCCTCGTCAGAGGGGAACGGAGGAGGGCCATCCGTCCCGTACGGGACAACAGAGACATATGCCTATTAGAAACCCTAGGGACGGTCGTCGGGCTCCTCAAGGGAATCATCCTATGGAAACAACGGGAGCGGCGAACAGAACAAAGGGTTATGTTGGCAATCAACAATCGACACAAGCATCAGGGAGGAGGATGAATGGCGCAGGAAGGGAGTGTCGCCCGGAGGAGCGGAGAAAGACTACAGCAATGCCAGGACGAGGCGAGATGCAGACATACCTCAGCGCGGACATCCGACATCAAGAAGGGGTGGGTGGCCTCCCCCGATGTCATGGGCGGAGATATGCAAGCCTTCAACGCCGTAGGATGGTACGGATCTACAATACATAGAACCTAGTATTGTTAATGGAGAGAAGGTGGCTGAGATAACTGATGACGACTTATAGGAAACAAGAGAGTACTGGAAAATACACTTGTCCTATATGTCATGGGAAATAGGCCGTTCTATGGCCAACTGAGGGCCTTCGCCCTGCGTGAGTGGAGACCTAAGGGAGATGGATATTTTCTCAAGGGAAAATGGGTTCTACTTCGTCAAGTTCGCGTTGGAGGAGGACCTCGTAAGAATTATCGAGGATGGACCGTGGACCTTTGACGGCAGATTAGTAGTACTCAAACGGTGGAGACCGGAGTCAAACTTCGAGAAAGACAGGCTCACCTCAGTTCCGATTTGGATTAGATTGCCTTGGCTCTCCCCTCAGTTGTGGAGCATGCCATCAATCATGAAAATAGCAAGTATGATTGGCAACCCGCTGAGGACGAACATACCCACTGCACATCAACAACGGCTATCTTATGCCAGAGTGTTTGTGGAAATCACGGTTAAAGATGCCCTCCCGAGGAAAGTAAAAATAGTACTCCCTAATGGAAACTGGATCGAGCAAGAAGTAGGCTATGAATGGGTCCCCCCATCCTGTGTTAACTGCAAGTGCTTCGGACATACAAAAGTACAATGCTCTGTCCCGCTGGAGGAGGATACTGCAGGAAACACACAGTACGTATTCTCGGGAGACAAGTTCATGGAGAATTCAGGAGGACTTCAAGGTGACCTAAGCATGGACCCGGAAGGGGAGGAACAGGAAGCTCAGTCCATGGATCAAGCCAAAGAGAGTTTTGAGTCCGATCAGGAAGCTCAGCCCATGGAGGAGGCCTTCGCATCTCCGGTCACAGGCAATGACCAGTTCAAACTGATCCAACGTCTGAAGCTGGTCAAAGCTGCGTTGAAGCTTTGGAACAGGAATCGCCCCCTAGCAACCTGACACAGATGGAGGCGACCCTTAAATCTATTCAAGCCCAGCTACAAGGCGACCCGATGAACTCGCTGCTTGCAGAGAGCGAAATCCGGTTGCAGGAGGAGGTGAGGCTCGCTCGGTTCCGTGAGGAGATTCATCTACAACAACGAGCCAAATGCGAGTGGTTGAAGGAGGGTGATCGGTGTACTAAATTTTCCATGCTACGATCCAGGCTCGCCACACAGGAACTCGCCCCATGGGATAATTGACAGAAATAGAAGTCTTCAAACCGATGACAGGATCATGGCCCAGGAGGCCATCACGTTCTACCAGGCATTATACAACCAAACGGATTATTTGGAAACTTTCCCGGAGACTGTCTACAAACGCCTGGTGACAGAGGAGGGCAACAACATTCTTAAGAAGGAAGTCTCTATGGCAGAGATTGAAACCATTATCAAGGCTGCTGATCCTAATAAATCGCCTGGACCAGACGGGTTCAATGCGGCTTTTTACAAGAATCACTGGGAGATGCTTAAGCAATAGGTACTTACTGTGGTGCAGGACTTCTTCAGGACAGGTAGACTCCTGAAAGAAATTAATCATACTTTTCTGACGTTAATCCCTAAGAAGGAGGGGGCTACTGCTCTGGGAGACTTCCGGCCGATTGCCTGTTGCAATGTGATATATAAATTTATCACTCATTTAATGTGCTCTAGAATGCAGGAGATCATGACAGGCCTGATTTCTGAAAATCAAGCAGCTTTTATTAAAGGCCGGGCGATTGCAGAAAATTGTCTGCTTGCTCATGAGTACGTCAGGGACTTCAATAAGGCTGGGGGAAGGAAGAGTTGTATTAAATTAGACATTAAAAAGGCGTACGATACTGTTAACAGGAGTTTTGTCTGCCACATTCTGCTGAGTATGGGTTTTGATCAATGGTGGGTGGATAGAGTCAGAGAATGTATTTCCACTCCTACTTTTTCTATTCTTATGAAAGGTACTTCTTGTGGGTATTTCGGAAGTAGCAGAGGCTTACGGCAGGGTGACCCGTTATCCCCATATCTATTCACTATTGTTATGGAGTATTACACCTGCCTGATGGATTGTTGCCACATTGCAGCGGCATATCACCCCCCTTTACAGAAGTGTGGTTTCAGTGGTGTCGCACCTGATTTATGCAGATGACTTACTTGTATTTGTTGAGCCTTCGGAGCGGACCATGAGAGCTCTATTAGAAGTATTGGAAGAATTCGCGAGCCTTTCTGGCCTCAGATTGAACACTGATAAGAGCCACATATACTTCAGTAAAGATTGTCCCAATAAAGAAGAGATAGCGGATATTTTACAGGTTGCGATTGGCCAACTTCCTGTTAAATACCTTGGCTTGCCATTATCGGTAAACTATACCCGAGATTCGGATTGTCAAGGACTGATCCAACATATTCAGTCAAAACTAGAAGGATGGCAAGCTCAGTTGCTGTCCTTTGAAGGAAGAATAGAACTCATCAGATCGGTTATTCTTGCTACTGCTTGCTTCTGGCTTCAGACGATTTTCCTTCCTGAGAGAACTATACATAAGATTGAACAATTGTGTGCCAATTTTATATGGAAAGGAGGTTTACACGGGATCTCTTGGGAGAAAATGTGCCAGCCTAAAGAGGAGGGCGGTATAGGGCTTCGATCTCTCAAAATACTTCGAGAAGTTGCTCTCTTAAAAATGGCATGGAAGTTGCTTGGCGGTCAGTCTCTGTAGGCGAGATGGACCACTCACCGGTACTGTCGTATTACCAATTTTTGGACTCAACAAGTTGACAACAACTTCTCGGTTACGTATAAGAACATCCTTCGCGCTAGGCCGAAACTGAAGGCGAGAATTGTCCGAATAGTGCACGATGGCGCCCACGAATTTGTGGTTCGATCCGTGGCTTCAGCACAGTAGCTTCATTGACAGGTGGGGCTGGCCTGCGTTCGAAATGAACGGCAGGGACGAGCCATTGGCTGCAATCATTCAGGAGGGACAATGGAGGCTGGAAAATAGAAGGTTTTGCCAGCAAGTAGCGGCTGCCATAACCAATATGGCCATTCACCCTGACGAAATAGCAGATAAATGGGAATGGGAAGGTTCGGTAGAGGGTTGCTTTGAGACTAAGCTGTGTTATGATCAGATTCGCCCGCGGCGTCCTCTTGTGAGCTGGGCGGAGGTCATCTGGTACAAGAAGGCTGCGGTGAAGATGAAGCTATGCGCTTACAAAATGGTTCGAGATCGGCTATTCACTAAGGAGAGACTTAATAGGTTTGGAATCCTTGAGAATGATGTTGCTTGCGTTTTATGTAATGGGGGCATTGAGAATAGAGACCACCTATTCTTTCAATGTCCTTTTTCTGAACATATATGGCAACAAAGTTGGGCCCAGCTTGGCATTGGAGGCAGTCAGGGTAGAGGCATTATGGAAATTGTGGAAGAGCTCAGGGGACTGAGTAGGCGTAGACCAGACACATTCAACAAAGGACGTCTTCGGTTGCTGTCTGCAGTTTGGCACATTTGGAGAGAACGAAATCGGCGTATATATGAGGAGTAGTCACTACTACTCGAGGGATTATAAACAATATTGAGTCAGATATTCGGAGTATGGAGGACTGATCCTGCCATATCATGTGCATAGCTCTGCTCTTGTGATTGTAAAGTTGGTCTTCTTCTTGTTTCAACAATAAAATTACCCTTTCTTCAAATATATATATTATATATATATATATATATATATATTATATATATATATATATACACACACCACACACACTTTCTTTTATTATTATTTTAGCATTTTGTGCCACGATATCTTGATGTTATTACTTCAGGAGCCAACCAAAAAATTATATGTATCTTAATATTACAAAAACATACATGTATATATGGACATGTATATATATGGCATAGAAAATTTTGTTTAAATATCAAAAAATAAAATAATTATGAGTATTGACAATGGTGCCCCATAAAATATTTAATACGGGACGTCATTGTCAGTGACGTCCCACTCTAATTTAAATACGGAACGTTTCAGTGGTGCCCTACTCTTTGATCTTCGTAGTAGCGTTCTTTATTTGCAAATTTACAAATATTTTCTCTTCTGTAAAAATAATCTAAATTATATTCTCCTATGTGAAATTTGTTGTTAAAACATTAGTAGTGCACGTTTGTTGATCCCTGACGTAGCACGAATGAAATTTGGTTGGAATCTCATTGACCCCATAATTTTGTGTCTCAAAAGACGTACTTATTTATTTCTAGCACATTTGTACTTTTTACGCCCTCTCTATTTCTATAATGAAATCAACCTGGGGCAGTCGAGAGTGTGTGGATTCGAGTCTCTATTCTAGAACGCCTTAGATCCCAAAACTCATAATTTAAAGATGGACCCCAATAACATTTTGTGTGGACACAAACTTCCCGCGCCTTGTCCCTTAATTCCAACCATATTTTTTTTCTTTTTTGTAAAATAACAGAATTCAATTCCACATAATTAATTACTTTTGCTCATGTACTAAGCTACACACGCAAAATCAAGACTTCTCACGTAAATGTCCTAACCTCCTACAGAAAATAATTTTGAAAGAACGAGGAACTTAGTGTTGCTTAAAACGAATAGGCTAATGTATTTTGGAACGTACGATAAATCTGATACATATTCGATACGAGATGAAACCATATGTCACGGCACGATATGGTCCAGATTTTTTTATTATTGTCCGTGTTTTCTAGACTATGATGCATAATTCTACTGCTGCATTATTGTCCTGAACAACAGACAAAGAAAAAGGTGTTCCTAACTCCATTTACACAAATGCTGGCTGGCTCCCCAAACCACATCTGTATCATTTGCGTAACAGTTATCCGAGCAAGCCGGTGAAAGGGTTCCATCTGTGTCGGCAGGAGAGATGGCGGGCGGGGGAGCGTTCGGGCCGTCGGGGGTGGCGAAGGAGAGGGCGGCACAGTACCGGGGGCGGACGACGCCGTTCGTCGTCTTCGCTTGCGTGGTTGCCGCCGTCGGAGGTGCCATCTTCGGCTACGACGTCGGGATATCCGGTATTCACTTTGTCATCTACTAATATATACCTTATCTTTCTTGAGTTTGGCAAGTCTGACTTTTTTAGAGGTCGGTAACATTTATTTTATTTTATTTTGTTTGCAGATTTTTTAAAATAATTTTCAACAATAACAACAAGCCACGTGACAACCAATTACAAAATATAAAATCAACTAAAATATCGATCAGATACCTATCACTTTTTCGAAGCTATAAATATAATTTAAAATTTATACAAAACATTGTACGAAATAAGTTGGGTTTAGTTTTCCTCGTGTGTTCGGATCTGAGTCATTAGTGAGCTTGAGTGAATTTCTTAAGTTGAGGGTTACTTCCAAAATAGCTATAGTTTCAGGACTTGTATAATATTAAAAACTATAAGTTTAGATTTGTATATTGTTCATGTAGAGTTTGGGTTCGTCGATTGACTTAGCTGATCGTCGGAAATGGAGATGTAAACGTAATTTTTTTTGTATATTGTAGGAGACCCTAAAACTAAATAAAAATATGTGAGAGCTGTGTAATTTGGATTATTTAATTTTGTCATTATCAATCGAGAATGAGATTTGTTACAATGTTGTTTGCTTCTATCATGATCTCAACAGTCACACAACCCTTATGGCGGCAGTTTCGATAAGGACGACTTCATGGACATCGTGTATCGTCAGACGTCTCTCGTCTCGGTAGCATCGTTGAATGCTTGCAACTCAAGCGTCCCACAGGGTTGTGTGGTTGCTTAGATCATGATTCTGGATCGCAATTTCTTCCGAATCCAATGAGGACCCGATTTTTTTCCCCAACGAGGGCGGGGATGAGGATTAAAAAAATTATGATCGGATTCAGGTCGGATATGGGTATAGTATTCTCAGTCTAGGAAAATCTCCGATCCCGACTACTATATCTATATGTGCAACCCATTAGCATGAGTTCATGATCTATCTACTAATATTTTTTGTTATGAAAATCATATTTTATTATCATCTCTTGTATTTTTGGAATAAAAATAGTTTTTTTAAGCTTATAGTGTATATAAAAAATTGTCAATGGGACGAAAAGCGGAGACGATGAACCGGCCCCAACCCCCAAAGGGTGTGCGGAGACAGGCCGTGGAGTGCATTGTTTAACGGAAACGAAGATGGGATAAAAATTAAACCCAACAGAGAACGGGACAGGATGATTCGAACACTACTCGAGAAGGGAGATGGGTAGGTATGATCCCTGGCTTCTATCCGTCCCGTTGTCATCCCTAATCAGAATTAAAGCAAACAACAATGTTACAAGTCTCATTCTCGATTGATCATGATTTTTTTTTTATATAATTCAAGTTACACAAGCTTTTTCATGCAAAACTAAATAATCCAAGTCACACTACCCATAAATATTTTCGTTTAGTTTTACGGTATTGTATAATATTCAAATTTGTGTTTATGTTTGCATTTTTTGGTCAGCTCAAGTCAACCGTTATGGCAATATCCAAAGTTGTATTTAGGTTATCTCGGTACCTTAGGGGTTGTCCTTTGAAAGAAAGTTGTTCGAACCCCAAGTATTGTCAGGCTTATTCCTGCACTTGCCCCGACTACATGCAGCAATGAGTTGGAATTGGCATAAAAACTATTAGACGTTGTATTTGCGTTAAAAAAAACGTGTTACTCTTCATTAATAATTGTCGATCACATATAAGATGATATTTGTTTAATATTAACATCAACTTACCAATAACGTTAGCTTTTTATCCCGTCCTTGTAACCGTGGAAAAGAGACGCGCCTACCACACTACGTGCCCCGAGGCACATTTCTTATTCAAAAAGTAAATATCATATCCCGAGTCTGAGCACTTTAGATATCCGACGTATTGTAGTCTTGTGTCCAGGGCGGGCACTGATTCAATAAGGACGGCCGAGCAAGAGCAAGCATGCAAAGTTTTTAAAAGGGTTATCTAAGTAATAGGGTATTGTATAATAGTATATATCAGGGCGGGCACTGATTTAAATTACTGTTTATTTGTCTACGTGAACAGTAATTTGGAAAGTCAAATTTTATTGGAAATTGCTGAAAAATTCAATTTCGGGATTGGTTTTTATGAAAAATCCACCCGCATGATAGTTTTATGAAATGTCCAGAATTATATATTTTCACGTTAAGTATTCCAAGATTCCCTTTAGATGCTCTGTATTTACAAAATTAATACCATAACTATCCCTCCGCACAAATTCGGATCTGGATTACGATTCTCGTCTTCTTCTTCACGAGAGATATGAATTCCATTGCTCTCATCTTCAGCAGAGATCGTAAAGGTCGTTCGTAGTTCACCATGCTTTTTTTTTTCAGTCGAACTCCGATCATCGCACCTTCTTCTTCGACAATTAGGTCAATTATGGAGAGAAGATCTTCTTCTTCTTTTTCATAAGAGTTAGCATCGTTTTAAAAGAAGAACGAAAACTCTTGAATCTTTATTCATGTCAAATTTCTTTCCACAAAATAAGAAAAATAAAAAATTAGGTTTCTGTCAACAGTTCTCCGTCGATATCACACGAAGAATAGTTATTCTCCTGCATTTTTAACAAGGAGAATGTCATTCTCGTGTTGAATGGCATTCTCCGTGTTACTAACACGGAGAATGGCATTCTCCGTGTTTCTAACACGGAGAATGACCATTCTCATGTGTTTTAACATTTGAATGACCATTCTCCGTGTTATTTAGCACGGAGAATGGTCATTCTCCGCGTAATTTAGAAACGGAGAATGCCATTCTCCGTACTAAATTACACGGAGAATGGTCATTCTCCTATGTTTTAACACTGGGAATGACCATTCTCCGTGTAAATTAACACGGAGAATGACATTCTCCGTTTTGTTTAACACGGAAAATGTCATTCTCCGTTTTATGTAACACGGAGAATGGCTTTCTCCGTGTTTCTAACACGGAGAATGATCATTCTCCTGCGTTTTAACACTATAATGACCATTCTCCGTGCTAAATTACACGGAGAATGGTCATTCTCCTTTTTATTTAACACGAAGTATGCTATTCTCCGTTTATTTAACACGGAGAATGACATTCTCCGTGTTTCTAACACGGAGAATGTCCATTCTCCTGCGTTTTAACACTGTAATGACCATTCTCCGTGCTAAATTACACGGAGAATGACCATTCTCCGTGTAAATTAAGACGGAGAATGACCATTCTCCGTGTAATTTAGCACGGAGAATGGCCATTCTCCGTGTAAATTAAGACGGAGAATGCCATTCTCCGTCTTACTAACACAGAGAATGACTATTCTCCGTGTAAATTAAGACGGAAAATGACATTCTCGTGTAAATTAAGACGGAGAATGACATTCTCCGTGTTACTATAGGAACCCTAGAGGGGGGTGAATAGGGTCAAGCTAACTAATCAAGCACTTAGCACAAGCTAATTGGCAATTTAAAAATATAAGTGCAAGAGAAGAAGCAAACACAATATCGACACCCGATGTATCCTGGTATCCTACTAAGAGGCAGTCCAGTCCCGGAACACTTTCCGGCTTTAATCCACTATTTGAGCAAATAGTTACACACGAGTTTGGATCCGAAGAACTCGCCAACTTCTTACACAAGAGCTTTAATCCGAAGGGCTCTCCGACTTCAACCGAGAGTTTGGATACGAAGACTCCCCAACTTCAACCGAGAGTTTGGATACGAAGACTCTCCAACTTCAACCGAGAGTTTGGATACGAAGACTCTCCAACTTCAACCTTTCACAATAGGTTTGGTCTCCTTATACAATAAGATGAAGATCTTACTTTTCAACTCAATAACTCTAACACAATTTGTGGATGGCAAATAAAAGATTTGTAGAGTTGTTTGTGGATAGGCTTTGGTGGTTTAGAAATTTTTAGGCTTAAAGTATCAACCTTGAATGAAGGGGTTCAAGGCTATTTATAACCAAAGCATTGAAAAGAAAGGCAACTTTTCAGTCAACGAACCGGCATACCGGCGATATACCGGTCTGGGATTGCAACGGCTAGAAATATAGCCGTTAGGATCATTAATGGCTGAAAATTCGACCGTTGGAATTTCAACGTTTCGGAAGCGGTATGCCGTCGGTATGGACCGGTATGCCGTCGGTATGCCGGTTTTGTAAACAAAACTTTCTGTGAACAAAAATCGGTATACCGTCGGCATACACCGGTATACCGTCGGTATGCCGTTTTCCACCGAAAATGACCATGGGCTTATTTCGCCCTAGCTTTCGATTTTGCCATCCATTTCTTGTGTTTACAATAATTCTAAGACTCATTACAGACTCCAGATAAACTTAGGCAGGTGCAGGCTTCTTCAGAGTCTTGAAATGATGATGGCATGGCTTGGCTTCTTCCTTTGATAGGTGCTGGCTTTTTCCCTTGGCGGCAGCTGTCCAAAGATATCCAGTTTGTAAAAACTGAATACCTTTCGGAAGGTTCGCCCCCGAACCCCCGACGAGGGGCGCTGCCCCCTCGACCCCCGTCCGCTGACCGGGCAGCGGAACCCCGAGTGCGTGGCTCCGGAGATGTCGTCGGGTGGTTCAGAGAAATCTTGTGGGATCCGTCGTCTTTGGCCCACCATGATTTCTTCATTGCATATGTCCACATTGATCTTGCTTATTGCTTTTGTGCATGTACATGTTAGACGAACAAAGTAATATACATAGTAGCAAGTATGATAAGTTTAATGCACATCAGGACAATGCTGAGTTTAAGTATAATTGCTAAGGTGATAGCATAAATGTTAGTGATATCATAATGATTAAACTTAATTGAATGACCACAATCAAAAACATAGTTTTGATTTGACAACCCGATTAAATTTAAGATAGATAAGCTCATATCACTAATATGTAAACCAATAGGCACATATCACCAAAGGTATAAGTATAAGTAGAAATGCTATAGCGATAGTATGAAGATTGTGATAATGAAATGCTAAACTTAACATATTAACCATATTCAAAATGATACCATCATTGGGCCAACAATCTCCCCCTTTTTAATTATGACAAATCGGTTAAGTTTAGTATGGACATAGTAGATGCATGTATCACTAATATACAAAGATATAAGCAATATCACTAAAAGCATACTACTTAGATTACTTATAAAAGCATACTTAAACTTACTTCTCCCCCTTTGACATGATCAAAAATAGGCTCCCCCGTACTAAGAGATAAAATGAAATCAATCTTAAGCATAGAAATCAGAGCATGGGGAAGTCATAGACAATCATGATCAAAATATACTAATAAAAAACAATTGGAGAAGGGTGTAATGACAAGTTTATAAAGCTACATTGCCAATGTAGAACATCAAATTTAAAAGAATCATGTCACAACACAACTTGAAATCCAAGAAAGTAACTCCAAAACATAATATTATATAAATATTGCTCTAGTTTTGGAAGAGAACTATGAAATAAAGGATTTCAAACAAAATCCATGAGGAATAGATAATTGCAACTAATAGATACCGATTGAGATATGAAATTAAATAAACTTGATACCAATTGAAAAGATGTAAACTTGAAACATTGATCAATGAAACCATTAATAATCATAATTGTCCACAAATAAATAGTGGAACAAAATAAAAGAATGATCAATGTAAAATATTGCAATTGATATAAAGTAATCTCATTATTTGCAAGATCTATAGCTTTATCCAAGTTCATGCATTGGACTCAATTACCTTATCATGCTATATGAATACCCTTTAGATAAACATGAAGGTAAAGGAGAAAAATACTTGAGAAGGAGAAATTCAGTCGACTTGAATGCGCTCCCTCAAAGTACTACCAAGGTTGATAAAAATTATGAATTTGGATAAGTCCTCAACAAGGAAAGCCAAACCAATTAAGCATGAAAGTAAAGCCAATCAACGAAAGCATAATATTCATCAAGATAAGATCTGAAAGTTAATATTAGCAAGATGACATATTCAAACCATATGAAAGAGAGAGATAAGATAATAAGGACAATTACATACACTCTCATAAACCCTTCAAATAAAAATATCATGACCTCAATCAATAAGATATGAAATAGAAGAAAATATGGGTCCATGATGAACTAGGTATACGACATATTAAAGGGTATAAATAAATAGAATCAATTGATTTGCTCCCCCTCAAAATATGCGTATCTAGTTCCAAAGCACTTATAGCATAAAATAGATACTACAAGATCTAGGGGTAAATCAACTATAGATTTCTCCCTCTTACTCGATGCATATAAGGCTACAATATCGTCAAAAGACGAATAATATCATCTTTAGTCAACAAGAGACATCAATTAATAGCCACTAAAGATGAAAAATCAAAAGAATATTCCAATTAAGCACATATAATCAAAAGATGGCATACATTAATGTATATAGAAGTATCTCATATTTAAATATGGATCAATGTATGTTATCCTTTGATAAAATGTCATCATGAAAAAGAATAAAGTCAATTAAGAACAATCATGATGAAGGACAGAATATAGCTAAAAAATAAAACTTAAAAATCATGTCCATGATTATCTAATTAAGAAGGAATCAACCAATTTATTACTTTGCATGGACTAGGTATGTGTACCACATATTTATCCAACAACGGATAAATCTAAAACTTGCTAATGGTAAATTAATAACCCATAAGGTGTTGGCCCAATGATGGTATCATGTTTTTGATATGGTTAATATGTTAAGTTTAGCATTTCATTATCACTAATCTTCATACTATCGCTATAGCATTTCTACTTATACTTATACCTTTGGTGATATGTGCCTATTGGTTTACATATTAGTGATATGAGCTTATCTATCTTAAATTTAATCGGGTTGCCAAAATCAAAACTATGTTTTTGATTGTGGTCATTCAATTAAGTTTAATCATTATGATATCACTAACATTTAGCTATCACCTTAGCAATTATACTTAAACTCAGCATTGTCCTAATGTGCATTAACCTATCATAGTTGCTACTATGTATTGTTTTGTCGTCTAACATGTACATGCAGAAACAATAAGAAAGATCAATGTGGACATATGCAATGAAAAAAT